>CM071960.1:415000-417500 GCA_036784905.1 Acrossocheilus fasciatus
ACAGACTAGATCGGGCACAGCCAGGATGGTATGGCCGTAACCAAAGATTGCAGCAAAAAGAGGGCTCTTTAAAGATCAGCCAGACTAAAGGCCATTCTATAAGATAAGTAGTGAAGAAAAGGCTTACAGCACCTGGTATTCCCAGGCGGTCTCCCATCCAAGTACTAACCAGGCCCAACCCTGCTTAGCTTCCGAGATCAGACGAGATCGGGCGCAGCCAGGATGGTATGGCAGTAAGCAAAGATTGCAGCAAAAAGAGGGCTTTTTAAAGATCAGCCAGACTAAAGGCCATTCTAAAAGATAAGTAGTGAAGAAAAGCCAAAAGCTTACAGCACCTGGTATTCCCAGGCGGTCTCCCATCCAAGTACTAACCAGGCCCAACCCTGCTTAGCTTCCGAGATCAGACGAGATCGGGCGCAGCCAGTATGGTATGGCCGTAAGCAAAGATTGCAGCAAAAAGTGGGCTCTTTAAAGATCATTCAGACTAAAGGCCATTCTATAAGATAAGTAGTGAAAAAAAGCCAAAAGCTTACAGCACCTGGTATTCCCAGGCGGTCTCCCATCCAAGTACTAACCAGGCCCAACCCTGCTTAGCTTCCGAGATCAGACGAGATCGGGCGCAGCCAGGATGGTATGGCAGTAAGCAAAGATTGCAGCAAAAAGAGGGCTCTTTAAAGATCAGCCAGACTAAAGGCCATTCTATAAGATAAGTAGTGAAGAAAAGCCAAAAGCTTACAGCACCTGGTATTCCCAGGCAGTCTCTCATCCAAGTACTAACCAGGCCCAACCCTGCTTAGCTTCCGAGAACAGACGAGATCGGGCGCAGCCAGGATGGTATGGCCGTAACCAAAGATTGCAGCAAAAAGAGGGCTCTTTAAAGATCAGCCAGACTAAAGGCCATTCTATAAGATAAGTAGTGAAGAAAAGGCTTACAGCACCTGGTATTACCAGGCGGTCTCCCATCCAAGTACTAACCAGGCCCAACCCTGCTTAGCTTCCGCGATCAGACTAGATCAGGCGCAGCCAGGATGGTATGGCCGTAAGCAAAGATTGCAGCAAAAAGAGGGCTCTTTAAAGATCAGCCAGACTAAAGGCCATTCTATAAGATAAGTAGTGAAGAAAAGGCTTACATCACCTGGTATTCCCAGGCGGTCTCCCATCCAAGTACTAACCAGGCCCAACCCTGCTTAGCTTCCGAGATCAGACGAGATCGGGCACAGCCAGGATGGTATGGCCGTAAGCAAAGATTGCAGCAAAAAGCGGGCTCTTTAAAGATCATTCAGACTAAAGGCCATTCTATAAGATAAGTAGTGAAAAAAAGCCAAAAGCTTACAGCACCTGGTATTCCCAGGCGGTCTCCCATCCAAGTACTAACCAGACCCAACCCTGCTTAGCTTCCGAGATCAGACGAGATCGGGCGCAGCCAGGATGGTATGTCAGTAAGCAAAGATTGCAGCAAAAAGAGGGCTCTTTAAAGATCAGCCAGACTAAAGGCCATTCTATAAGATAAGTAGTGAAGAAAAGGCTTACATCACCTGGTATTCCCAGGCGGTCTCCCATCCAAGTACTAACCAGGCCCAACCCTGCTTAGCTTCCGAGATCAGACGAGATCGGGCGCAGCCAGGATGGTATGGCCGTAAGCAAAGATTGCAGCAAAAAGCGGGCTCTTTAAAGATCATTCAGACTAAAGGCCATTCTATAAGATAAGTAGTGAAAAAAAGCCAAAAGCTTACAGCACCTGGTATTCCCAGGCGGTCTCCCATCCAAGTACTAACCAGACCCAACCCTGCTTAGCTTCCGAGATCAGACGAGATCAGGCGCAGCCAGGATGGTATTTCAGTAAGCAAAGATTGCAGCAAAAAGAGGGCTTTTTAAAGATCAGCCAGACTAAAGGCCATTCTAAAAGATAAGTAGTGAAGAAAAGCCAAAAGCACCTGGTATTCCCAGGCGGTCTCCCATCCAAGTACTAACCAGGCCCAACCCTGCTTAGCTTCCGAGATCAGACGAGATCGGGCGCAGCCAGTATGGTATGGCTGTAAGCAAAGATTGCAGCAAAAAGCGGGCTCTTTAAAGATCATTCAGACTAAAGGCCATTCTATAAGATAAGTAGTGAAAAAAAGCCAAAAGCTTACAGCATCTGGTATTCCCAGGCGGTCTCCCATCCAAGTACTAACCAGGCCCAACCCTGCTTAGCTTCCGAGATCAGACGAGATCTGGCGCAGCCAGGATGGTATGGCAGTAAGCAAAGATTGCAGCAAAAAGAGGGCTCTTTAAAGATCAGCCAGACTAAAGGCCATTCTATAAGATAAGTAGTGAAGAAAAGCCAAAAGCTTACAGCACCTGGTATTCCCAGGCAGTCTCTCACCCAAGTACTAACCAGGCCCAACCCTGCTTAGCTTCCGAGAACAGACTAGATCGGGCACAGCCAGGATGGTATGGCCGTAACCAAAGATTGCAGCAAAAAGAGGGCTCTTTAAAGATCAGCCAGACTAAAGGCCAT
>CM071960.1:432500-442500 GCA_036784905.1 Acrossocheilus fasciatus
TATTCAAAAACAGTGGTTGTCTTAAAATCTCTTCCTTGCTAAATGACATACAAACAACATGCTTTCTAAAATCACCCCATGCTTTTACAACTTCTTTATAAAACTCTGGAATTCCGTTCATCATGTTTTCTTTTAGTTTCATCCATAGAACATCTTCTCCCATTTTTCCACATTTATTTAAAAAATAATTCATTACTTCCTTCCAAGCATATTTTCCATCTTTCCAATATTTATTAACACTTTTAATTCTTATACTTTTCATTCTTATGAAAGGATCTAAAAGTCCTAGCCCTCCTTCCTCCACCTTTCCAATTAAAGTGTCATAAGCGATTTTTGGTGTTTTTCCTTCCCATAAAAAGTTTAAAACAATAGATTTATTTTTTTTATAAACCCACATAGGCAAACTCACAGAACCCAGTACATACCACATTTTTGATAAAAACAAAGAATTAATAACTAAAACTTTCCCCTTTAAAAACAAATTTCTTAATTTCCAGAAATTCAACCTCTTTTGCATTCCTTTATAAACCTCCTCCCATACCGCATCCCTTATTTCATTTTCATTTTCTCCAACCTTTATACCTAAAATTTTCATATTCTTCTTCTCTTCTTTAAATTGTATTTTATTCGATACATCATTCGTTGATCCAACTCTCATGTATGTTGTTTTTTCTGTATTAACCTTTGCCCCTGTTCCTTTACAATATCTTTCTAAAACTTCCATTGCTTTCTCTATACTTTTGATATCTTTTACAAACAATGTTGTGTCATCTGCATATTGAAATACTTTATGTTCTGATTCTGTTCCTTTTATCCATATTCCTTTTATGTTCTTTTCCTGGTCTATTGCCAGTCCTAAAGCTTCGGATACTATTGTGTATAATAATGCTGACATAGGGCACCCTTGTCTGATCGATCTTGTTATTTTAAAATCTTCAGTTAAAAACCCATTTACTTTTACACAACTAGTTATATCTGTGTATAGACATTTTATCCAATTTAAAAAATTCTCCCCAAACCCAAATCTCTCCATAACATCTATCAGATATTTGTGTTCAACTCTGTCAAACGCTTTTTCCAAATCCACACTTATTATATATCCTGTTTCTTTTTCCTCCTTCATGTACCATATTATATCTCTTATATTGTTAATGACATCAGTTATATCTCTTTTTAGAACAGCATATGTTTGATTTGTTGTTATAATATTTGGTACTACTATTTTCAGTCGATTTGCTAAAAGTTTGGCTAATATTTTGTAATCTGTATTCAACATACTTAGTGGTCTATAATTTTTTAAATCTCTCTTATCCCCTTTTCTCTTGTAAATTATTTTCACCATACCTTTCTTCATACTGTTAGTTAAATTCCCTTTCTTGAAAATGTCTATATATAATTCATTTAAAATTGGAGATAAAACAGCCTTAAAAACTTTATAAAATTCAGCTGGTAAACCATCTATTCCTGGACTTTTACCATTTTTCAATTGATCAATTGCTGTTCCTATTTCTAATTCCGTAATCCCATTCTCACACATTTCCTTGTCTTCCTCATTAACTTTAACTTTTATTTTTCTTAATAAAAATTCCTCATCTTCTAAAACTACCTCATTTTCAGTAAATAAATCTTTATAGAATCTTTTAATTTCTCCTAAAATTCCTGCTTTATCTTCTACAGCTTTCCCATCTTGTGTTTTAATACTTTTTATTATATCCGCTCTCTGTCTTGTTTTTTCTAATTCATAAAAATATTTTGTACTCCTTTCTCCTTCTACAATGTCTTTAGCCCTGCTTCTGATTATTGCTCCTTTGCACTTTTCTTCTTCTATTTTACGCAGTTCTTCCTGTAATTCTATTATCTTGTCAATATCATTTTCATTTACTTTCCTCATTTCATCATCCCACTCTTTTTTGATCTTCTTTTCTTTCATTCTTTTTGCTTTCTGTATTTTTTTGGAATATTCCATTGAGAATTTTTTTATTCTATTCTTTAAAATATCCCACCAAAAACCTTTTTCCATTTCATACATTTCATCATTAACACTATTAATTATTATACTTTCAATTTCCATTCTGTACATTTCCATTTTTAGCAGTTCTGTATTTAATATCCACACCCCAGGTCCTTTATCAGTCTCATTAAAATTCATCATTATCCATAAAAAATCATGATCACTCTCACTATAATTTTTATATGAAGCCTTTGTAACATAATGTGCTTCTGCTTTCCTGCATAAAAAAAGGTCTATTCTACTTTGCTTTAAAACTTTATCAACAATTTGTCTTCTTGAATACTCTCTTTTCATACCATTCCTCTCTCTCCAAACATCCACCATATCATTTTTCTCCATTATATTATGAAGTTCGTTCCTCCCTCTATCTCTTCTAAATTCCATTGAATCATCTATATCAATTCTCTGTATTACAGTATTAAAATCACCCAACACAATAATATTTTCTTGATTTTCTATTAACTCATTCATATCCTTATAAAAGTCAAATTTCTCTCTTTCCTCATTAGGAGCATGTATGTTACACACTTTCATTTCTTTTCCATTACACAAGAATTTTACTATTATTATTCTTCCATTTGTGTCTTTATAATCTACATCAACTTTTTCAAATACCCCTTTTTTGATTAAAATAGCTACTCCTCTTTTCCTTCCTATATCACAATTACTATATATTTCTCCATTCCACAATTTTGTAATTTCATCGCTTATGTTATCTTCCCACCTCGTTTCTTGTAGACATAACACATCACTCTTTTTGGTCAGACACATTAATCTCTCAAACTTTTGACTTTTGGATAATCCTCTAGCATTCAGCGAAACAATACATATAGAGCTCATTACGGAAAAGATTGGATGAACCAATAACCACCACTCAATCCGTTTCATTGTCTTTCAAGAAAGCATATCTTGCTTCACCCATTTCCACTTTCTTCCTCTCCAGTCTTTCCTTTAGCTCTTCTCTTCTTATTTTCTGCTTTTTAAGAACCTGTTGAATGTCTATGCCCCCTTTTGTTCTTCCTTTTACACCTCTATTCAGTCTTTCTTTTCCTTTGTTCTCCATTCCATAAATCCTCCCCCCATTTTCCGCTTCTCTTACCTCAGTCAGTGTCTTCATTCCCTTATCCTCAGCCTTTTCCTTTTCAAGACCTTTTTCATCGTCCAGTCCAACGGTGTCCACATCTTCCTGTTCCTTAGAAAAGTCTTTATTAATCAGGTTTCCATCCTCTTTGTCTTCTCCTTCTCCCATCTCCATTCCATGTTCTCCGTCCTCGTTCCTTTCCTCATTCTCTACTATGTCGGTGTTCTCCTCTTCCTCATCATCCTGTTTATCTTCCTCTCCATGAGTCTCGTCGTCCATCTCACATCTGCATCTTGTCATTGCCTTGTCACAGCCTTGGCACCGCGGGACTTTGCAGTCTCGCGCATAATGCCTCTGCTCAAAACAGTCTCTACATGTGAATTGAGGACAGTCCTTTTTTTCATGCTCCACACTTGCACAAATCCTGCATGTCTTCACTTGATTGTCATGAATAACTCTGAAGTACTGCACTCCTTCTTCGGTCATAAAACTGGTATTATATGGTAAAGATATCACTTCTTGTGGAAACTTTACCTTCATAAAACTCGTTCCATCCGCCACTGTTGTCCCCGGGTAATATCTCCTTCTTAGCGGCAAAATGGGAGTTACTCCCCAATTAATCAGCTTTTGAATAATCTCTTCATCCTCTATATAGCTGGGCAAACTCAAGAAAGATACCATTCTTTCTGTTGCACACAGTTTCCTTATCTCACATTCTTGTCCGTTGATCGTTATTCCATTCAACAGCGAATCACAGCCCATCTCACTTTCCATTGTCATTTCAAAATCATTGTTATTCTTTCTCTTAGTCCGATCAGTTTTCCACTTCCAACTTTCTCTTCAACTGTTTTAATTATCATCATTATTGTTGTATTGTCTGTATCTTTTACAGTCATTGTTACTGTTGCTTCTTTCTTGTATTCCCTCTGATATCTTGTTTGTTTGCTTAACTTCTTTATCATTTGTTGTCGTTGAGATAAATCATTTCTTTTTTCTCCAACTTCTTTCTCAGTTCCAGTACCTTCAGTTGTTTGTAGATCTCTTTTCTTTTCTTGTCCATTTATTTTTCCTTCTTGTTTTCTCCTTGAAACCGCCTTCGCCCATGTCTCATTTCTGCTTTCTCCATTCCCTTCATTTAAATTCCTTTCCGTCGTGTCTGCAACATTTCCTTGTTCTCTGTTCCCCATCTCGTGTCCTTTTGCCAATCCATGTCCTTTGTCCGTTAAATCCGTCATTTTGTTAATTGTAACCCCAAACAGTATAAACTGTTTGGGGTTAAAAAGAAAAAAGTAAAAAAAAAAACAACAAAAAAACCCCTAATAGAAACAAAAAAAACTGAACAAAAAAGAATCAAAACAAAACTTAATTTCAAAATGGAAGAGCCTCTCAAAACCTACTTCTGCCAACTCACTTCCTGTTACTCACTATCCCCCTAGTGCAGCCAGGATGGTATGGCCGTAAGCAAAGATTACAGCAAAAAGAGGGCTCTTTAAAGATCAGCCAGACTAAAGGCCATTCTATAAGATACGTAGGGAAGAAAAGGCTTACAGCACCTGGTATTCCCAGGCGGTCTCCCATCCAAGTACTAACCAGGCCCAACCCTGCTTAGCTTCCGAGATCAGACGAGATCGGGCGCAGCCTTTTTTTTTTTTTTTTATCTTTTTATTTTACTTTCAATTCACAAATTTTCAATTACATTTTCCATCACATTTACATACACACATTTTGTTACATTCATTTCCATCACATTTACATACACATATTTTGTTACATTCATGTGATTTGTCTTTTAATTCACAGCCTATTATTCGTTTTGTAAAATAAAATACATAAATGAAATCCACAAACAAATAGGTTTACATTTACTCAATTTGCCACTACCAATCTCAACCAAATAATTGCTTATTACCAATTGAAACATATTTTCCCCCCCACCTCCTGATATATGAACTTATCCGTATTCACAAAGAACTCTTTCGCCTCTTTCTCTCCATACTTACAAATCAACTCCACATCTCTTTGTGTTATTAACTTAAATATATCTTTTACTTTAATCTTCCTCCCCTCGAAATGTGCATAATTCCTTCTTAGGACCACTGCTAGTCTGGCATGACTCAAAACAAAATTAATTAGGCAAATGTCCGCTCTTTTCCTTTTCCCAAACATTCCAAACAAAAATATTTTCCCCCATTCCTCCCCTGACTCAGCTTCCACACCCCAGTTTTCCATTAACAGTCTTTTAAGAAAATCAAAAAAATCAACCAAAGCCTCACATCTCAAAAAATAATGTAAAAAACTCTCATGACCATTATCACACACGTCACACATCACATTTACCTCATTGTTTATTTTATTTAGCACCACATTTGTGTAAATTCTATTATGTCTTATCAAAAAATCATTATTCTCACACTCTATACTATTGTATTTTATATTTAAGTTTGACCAGATTTTTTTCACATCCAAATCCTCAAATACTCTCTTCCACACTTTTTCTGCTGCTGGCTCTTTTATAACATCACCAATTAGTCTCCTGTATACATTCTTTACACTCATATTTTTAATTTTACATTTCTCACCATCATCATCCACATACATCTCTGGCATACATTGTTCTTCTTTAGATACACATTCACTTTTAATCACATTAGTCCATTTCAGGGGTATACTTGATTTAATTTTTTCATAAATTTTATTCACTTTCTCTCTGTTCTCCATTCCTTCCAAATCACACACAGAATCGTAAATGCAATTATTTCTGAGAAATCCTGGAATAACTTCGTACAAAATATCCTTTACTTGTTTTATGCCCCCTTCTATAAACTTATGTTCATACAATGTTTTGTTTTTAAATTTAATTTTTTCGTTCAGAAACAGTGGTAGGTTTTTAATCGCATGTATGTCTTCACACTCATACTCTATTTTGGGCAGGAACTGCCTCCATGCCTCTAATACCTCCCGATATATTTCTGGTATTCCTCCAGTCATTGATTGCTTAAAGCCCATGTACCAACCATTATCCCCTATTCCTCTCACATCATCAATATATTTCCTTAAGAATTCCTTCCACCCATAATCGCATCTCCCCCTCATATATTTTAGCACCGTTTTTATTCTCATTGCGGCCCTTTTTATTTCTAGGTCCATCAAGTTTAAACCCCCTTCCCATCTCTTACCCACCAATGTTTTCTGTGCAATTTTCACCCCTTTCCCTTCCCATATAAAATCACATACAATTTTATTCAATTCATTCATCACCCACCCTGGCATTTCCATTACACTCATTACATACACACATGCTGACAACAACAGACTATTTACTACTATTACTTTCCCATTTAATTTTAATTTCCTCCCTTTCCATGCCGCACATACTGTTCTTATTTTGTTAATCACCCCAGTCCAAGTCACATCTCTTGCCTCTTTACTTTCAACCCCTAAATATACCCCTAACACTTTCATATATTTTTCCTCCACTCTTACTCCTACCTCTACCCTCTCTACATCCCCTATATACATTAATTCTGACTTCTGCATATTTATTTTTGCCCCTGATGCCTTCCCATACTTCTTCACTATCTCTAAAACTCTTTTTACACTATTCCCTTCCCTCACTGTTATTGTAGTGTCATCCGCATATTGGTTTATAATACACATCCCTCCATACGGCATCTCAATCCCAACTACTCTTTTATCCCTTTTAATAAAAGTGGCCAGAGGCTCCACTGAAATGGCATATAGTAAGGCAGACAGGGGACATCCCTGTCTCACTGACCTTCCCAACTCAAACTTATCTGTTAGCACTCCATTTATTTTTATACAACTTTTTGCCTTTTCATATAGTCTCCTCACCCATCCTATCATTTTCATCCCAAATCCAAACTTTTCTAATACCCTAAATAAGTATTCATGTTCCACCCTATCAAATGCTTTATTCCAATCTATCCCTAATATTATTCCTCCCTTCTTATCCCGTTTCATGTACTCTATCACATCTCTAACTGTCCCTATCGTGTCCGCTATATCCCTGCCTGGTATGCTGTAACTCTGTGTTGGTTGCACTATACTTCCTATCACTCTTTTCACTCTGTTCGCTAAAACTTTAGTCAATATTTTATAATCCACATTTAATAAACTGATTGGCCTGTAGTTCCCTATATCTAACCTATTCCCCTTCTTATACACTAAAGCTATCACTCCCTCTACCATTCTATCTTGCACTGTCCCTTTTCTTTCTATCCCCTTGAACACTTCTACTAATATGGGTGCTACCCCTTCCTTATATGCTTTATACCATTCTATACCGATCCCATCACTCCCTGGACTTTTTCCACTTTTCAACCCCCCTATTGCCTCTTTCACTTCCTCCTCCTCTATCTCCCTATCACACCACTCCCCATCTTCCTTACTTAGAATATTCCCTACACTTTCTAATACCTCATTGATACTTCTCTCATCTACTCCTCCCTTCTTATATAACTCTTCATAGAATTCTTGCACTCTCTCCAAAATCTCTACATAATCTTTTGTTGTCTTGCCCTCTTTTGTATTTATTTCACTTATATATGTTCTACTTTGTCTGCTTTTCTCTAGCCCTAAAAAATACCCTGTACATTTCTCACCTTCTAATGCATATTTTGCTTTGCTTCTTAAAATCGCTCCTCTGCATTTCTCCCTCTCATGCTTCTCTAGTGCCATCTTAACCTCTAGATATGTTTCCATACTATATCCTTCTTCATCTTCTGCCTTAACTAATTCTTCTCTCAGTCTTTCCCTCAACAACCTTTCTTCCTTCTTCATCTTTTCTCTTCTTTTCTTGCTATGTTTTATACTGATTAACTTGATTTGGTCTTTCATTTTCTCCCATCTCTCTCCTATTCCATCATCTAGCCTACCATCTCTTTTATACTCCTCTATCTCCTTATATTCTCTATTTAATAAATCCTTCATCTGTAACTCATATTCTTCCTCTTCAATATACCCTGCATTCAATATCCACATCCCTCCTCCTACCTCCTCATTCCCTATCTTAATTCTGAACCTAACACTATCATGATCGCTTAAACTATTTTCTTGATGTCTTATCCCATCTATGTATCTAATGATATCCTCCTTAACCAACACTAAATCTATTCTACTCTGCTTTAATATACCTTCCTTTAACTGCCTCCTAGTGAACTCTCTTTTTTCCGGATTTTCACACCTCCACACATCCATCAGCCTCTTTTCTCTCATTATCTCCATTAACATTCCCCTCGATTTCTCCCATCTAAATTTGACCCCCTTGCCAACATCTAATCTACTGCATTTTATATTGAAATCTCCAACTATAATGCATTTTCCAACAACTAACCCTTTTAATTCTTCTAAAACTTCCCTCCTGTCCAATTCTATATTTGGAACATATATATTTATTAATCTAAAATCCATTTCCCTGTATATAAATTCAACTACCAAAATCCTTCCTCTCTGATCTTTATACACTTCTCTTATATTTCCAACACTATCCTTTTTAATTAATATTGCTACACCCCTCGCATTTTTTGCTCCATTATTATAATATATATCCCCTCTCCACTCTTCTCTCATCTCCCTTACCTTATCCTCTTCCCAATTTGTCTCCTGTATACAAATTATATCACTCCTATATGTAAATAGTAACTCTTTCATCTTGCTTTTATTCCTTAACCCATTTATATTTATTGAAGTTACAGTGGCCATGAGAGTAACCAAAAAACAAAACAAAGAAAAAACATACATATATATAACATTTAAACCGATATCACGTACCCGACCGTAGTTCCTTAATCTGTTCAGCCTGTTCTCTACCCATCTCAGACTTCCTCTTTGCACTCAGTCTTTTGATCTTTGTTTTAAGTCCTTCTCCTTTTCCTCCACCTCGCTTTTTTCCACCTCCACTTTCCATCACTTCCACCAGAACAGTCTCCTTCTTTTCCTCTTCTTTATCTCTTTCCTCCCCATTATTTTCTCCTTTCTCCTCCTCACTTCCCTCCGAATGCTCCATTTCCTCCTGCCCATCATCATCTTCACTAATACTTTCAGCTCTGTCCCGCCACTCCATCTTCTTTCTTGTTTCACCATCCTCAGCTCCATCTTTCCCTCCCTCACTCTCACCACCAGTTGTTTCTTTCCCTTGCTCCTCCGTCAGAACGCTATTCCTTCTTTCACCCACTTCATGTCCTTCCACCCGGTCACTCTCTCGTCCCATCCATTCTTCACAGTCTCTAGCATAATGTCCTCCTCCACCACATTTGAAACACTTTAATTCAGGGCACTCTCTGAATATGTGTCCTGGATTGATACAAAGTCTGCAAACCCGCACTTGTCTATCATGGATGACACGAAAATATTCTGTTCCTCTCAGAGTCTCAAATTTCGTGGAGTATGGGAGTGAACATACCTGCTCCGTAAAGCGAACTTTTAAGAACCGTGTTCCATCAGCTGTATCCGTTCCAGGCCAAACCCGACGCTTTATTGGCGAAAGTGGTTTTACTCCCCACTCTTGCAGTTTGCAGAGTATCTTCTCATCCTCCAAGTACACCGGCAAATTGATGAAAGACACAACCATATCATTGTTTATAATATCCCTGGCGTGCACCATTGCTCCTTGTATTCTCACCCCATCCATTAGCTTCCCTTTGGCCTCTTCATCCTTCATTGTGAGTTCATAAATCCTTTCACCTCTCACTCTGCAGCCGATCACCTCTCCACACTCCTTTTTTACTCCCTTCAATAAATCCATCATAGAAATCTTTTCGGCTCCCTCCACCTCCGCCTCCACCTCCACCTCCACAGTCAGCTCTTTGCTGTACTTCTGTCTTGATCCTTCTTGCATTCCTCTGCTGTTTTCCTCTCTCTCTTTCTGTAGATCTCTTATAACTTTACGT
>CM071960.1:470000-477500 GCA_036784905.1 Acrossocheilus fasciatus
CCCCAAACCCAAATCTCTCCATAACATCTATCAGATATTTGTGTTCAACTCTGTCAAACGCTTTTTCCAAATCCACACTTATTATATATCCTGTTTCTTTTTCCTCCTTCATGTACCATATTATATCTCTTATATTGTTAATGACATCAGTTATATCTCTTTTTAGAACAGCATATGTTTGATTTGTTGTTATAATATTTGGTACTACTATTTTCAGTCGATTTGCTAAAAGTTTGGCTAATATTTTGTAATCTGTATTCAACATACTTAATGGTCTATAATTTTTTAAATCTCTCTTATCCCCTTTTCTCTTGTAAATTATTTTCACCATACCTTTCTTCATACTGTTAGTTAAATTCCCTTTCTTGAAAATGTCTATATATAATTCATTTAAAATTGGAGATAAAACAGCCTTAAAAACTTTATAAAATTCAGCTGGTAAACCATCTATTCCTGGACTTTTACCATTTTTCAATTGATCAATTGCTGTTCCTATTTCTAATTCCGTAATCCCATTCTCACACATTTCCTTGTCTTCCTCATTAACTTTAACTTTTATTTTTCTTAATAAAAATTCCTCATCTTCTAAAACTACCTCATTTTCAGTAAATAAATCTTTATAGAATCTTTTAATTTCTCCTAAAATTCCTGCTTTATCTTCTACAGCTTTCCCATCTTGTGTTTTAATACTTTTTATTATATCCGCTCTCTGTCTTGTTTTTTCTAATTCATAAAAATATTTTGTACTCCTTTCTCCTTCTACAATGTCTTTAGCCCTGCTTCTGATTATTGCTCCTTTGCACTTTTCTTCTTCTATTTTACGCAGTTCTTCCTGTAATTCTATTATCTTGTCAATATCATTTTCATTTACTTTCCTCATTTCATCATCCCACTCTTTTTTGATCTTCTTTTCTTTCATTCTTTTTGCTTTCTGTATTTTTTTGGAATATTCCATTGAGAATTTTTTTATTCTATTCTTTAAAATATCCCACCAAAAACCTTTTTCCATTTCATACATTTCATCATTAACACTATTAATTATTATACTTTCAATTTCCATTCTGTACATTTCCATTTTTAGCAGTTCTGTATTTAATATCCACACCCCAGGTCCTTTATCAGTCTCATTAAAATTCATCATTATCCATAAAAAATCATGATCACTCTCACTATAATTTTTATATGAAGCCTTTGTAACATAATGTGCTTCTGCTTTCCTGCATAAAAAAAGGTCTATTCTACTTTGCTTTAAAACTTTATCAACAATTTGTCTTCTTGAATACTCTCTTTTCATACCATTCCTCTCTCTCCAAACATCCACCATATCATTTTTCTCCATTATATTATGAAGTTCGTTCCTCCCTCTATCTCTTCTAAATTCCATTGAATCATCTATATCAATTCTCTGTATTACAGTATTAAAATCACCCAACACAATAATATTTTCTTGATTTTCTATTAACTCATTCATATCCTTATAAAAGTCAAATTTCTCTCTTTCCTCATTAGGAGCATGTATGTTACACACTTTCATTTCTTTTCCATTACACAAGAATTTTACTATTATTATTCTTCCATTTGTGTCTTTATAATCTACATCAACTTTTTCAAATACCCCTTTTTTGATTAAAATAGCTACTCCTCTTTTCCTTCCTATATCACAATTACTATATATTTCTCCATTCCACAATTTTGTAATTTCATCGCTTATGTTATCTTCCCACCTCGTTTCTTGTAGACATAACACATCACTCTTTTTGGTCAGACACATTAATCTCTCAAACTTTTGACTTTTGGATAATCCTCTAGCATTCAGCGAAACAATACATATAGAGCTCATTACGGAAAAGATTGGATGAACCAATAACCACCACTCAATCCGTTTCATTGTCTTTCAAGAAAGCATATCTTGCTTCACCCATTTCCACTTTCTTCCTCTCCAGTCTTTCCTTTAGCTCTTCTCTTCTTATTTTCTGCTTTTTAAGAACCTGTTGAATGTCTATGCCCCCTTTTGTTCTTCCTTTTACACCTCTATTCAGTCTTTCTTTTCCTTTGTTCTCCATTCCATAAATCCTCCCCCCATTTTCCGCTTCTCTTACCTCAGTCAGTGTCTTCATTCCCTTATCCTCAGCCTTTTCCTTTTCAAGACCTTTTTCATCGTCCAGTCCAACGGTGTCCACATCTTCCTGTTCCTTAGAAAAGTCTTTATTAATCAGGTTTCCATCCTCTTTGTCTTCTCCTTCTCCCATCTCCATTCCATGTTCTCCGTCCTCGTTCCTTTCCTCATTCTCTACTATGTCGGTGTTCTCCTCTTCCTCATCATCCTGTTTATCTTCCTCTCCATGAGTCTCGTCGTCCATCTCACATCTGCATCTTGTCATTGCCTTGTCACAGCCTTGGCACCGCGGGACTTTGCAGTCTCGCGCATAATGCCTCTGCTCAAAACAGTCTCTACATGTGAATTGAGGACAGTCCTTTTTTTCATGCTCCACACTTGCACAAATCCTGCATGTCTTCACTTGATTGTCATGAATAACTCTGAAGTACTGCACTCCTTCTTCGGTCATAAAACTGGTATTATATGGTAAAGATATCACTTCTTGTGGAAACTTTACCTTCATAAAACTCGTTCCATCCGCCACTGTTGTCCCCGGGTAATATCTCCTTCTTAGCGGCAAAATGGGAGTTACTCCCCAATTAATCAGCTTTTGAATAATCTCTTCATCCTCTATATAGCTGGGCAAACTCAAGAAAGATACCATTCTTTCTGTTGCACACAGTTTCCTTATCTCACATTCTTGTCCGTTGATCGTTATTCCATTCAACAGCGAATCACAGCCCATCTCACTTTCCATTGTCATTTCAAAATCATTGTTATTCTTTCTCTTAGTCCGATCAGTTTTCCACTTCCAACTTTCTCTTCAACTGTTTTAATTATCATCATTATTGTTGTATTGTCTGTATCTTTTACAGTCATTGTTACTGTTGCTTCTTTCTTGTATTCCCTCTGATATCTTGTTTGTTTGCTTAACTTCTTTATCATTTGTTGTCGTTGAGATAAATCATTTCTTTTTTCTCCAACTTCTTTCTCAGTTCCAGTACCTTCAGTTGTTTGTAGATCTCTTTTCTTTTCTTGTCCATTTATTTTTCCTTCTTGTTTTCTCCTTGAAACCGCCTTCGCCCATGTCTCATTTCTGCTTTCTCCATTCCCTTCATTTAAATTCCTTTCCGTCGTGTCTGCAACATTTCCTTGTTCTCTGTTCCCCATCTCGTGTCCTTTTGCCAATCCATGTCCTTTGTCCGTTAAATCCGTCATTTTGTTAATTGTAACCCCAAACAGTATAAACTGTTTGGGGTTAAAAAGAAAAAAGTAAAAAAAAAAACAACAAAAAAACCCCTAATAGAAACAAAAAAAACTGAACAAAAAAGAATCAAAACAAAACTTAATTTCAAAATGGAAGAGCCTCTCAAAACCTACTTCTGCCAACTCACTTCCTGTTACTCACTATCCCCCTAGTGCAGCCAGGATGGTATGGCCGTAAGCAAAGATTACAGCAAAAAGAGGGCTCTTTAAAGATCAGCCAGACTAAAGGCCATTCTATAAGATACGTAGGGAAGAAAAGGCTTACAGCACCTGGTATTCCCAGGCGGTCTCCCATCCAAGTACTAACCAGGCCCAACCCTGCTTAGCTTCCGAGATCAGACGAGATCGGGCGCAGCCTTTTTTTTTTTTTTTTATCTTTTTATTTTACTTTCAATTCACAAATTTTCAATTACATTTTCCATCACATTTACATACACACATTTTGTTACATTCATTTCCATCACATTTACATACACATATTTTGTTACATTCATGTGATTTGTCTTTTAATTCACAGCCTATTATTCGTTTTGTAAAATAAAATACATAAATGAAATCCACAAACAAATAGGTTTACATTTACTCAATTTGCCACTACCAATCTCAACCAAATAATTGCTTATTACCAATTGAAACATATTTTCCCCCCCACCTCCTGATATATGAACTTATCCGTATTCACAAAGAACTCTTTCGCCTCTTTCTCTCCATACTTACAAATCAACTCCACATCTCTTTGTGTTATTAACTTAAATATATCTTTTACTTTAATCTTCCTCCCCTCGAAATGTGCATAATTCCTTCTTAGGACCACTGCTAGTCTGGCATGACTCAAAACAAAATTAATTAGGCAAATGTCCGCTCTTTTCCTTTTCCCAAACATTCCAAACAAAAATATTTTCCCCCATTCCTCCCCTGACTCAGCTTCCACACCCCAGTTTTCCATTAACAGTCTTTTAAGAAAATCAAAAAAATCAACCAAAGCCTCACATCTCAAAAAATAATGTAAAAAACTCTCATGACCATTATCACACACGTCACACATCACATTTACCTCATTGTTTATTTTATTTAGCACCACATTTGTGTAAATTCTATTATGTCTTATCAAAAAATCATTATTCTCACACTCTATACTATTGTATTTTATATTTAAGTTTGACCAGATTTTTTTCACATCCAAATCCTCAAATACTCTCTTCCACACTTTTTCTGCTGCTGGCTCTTTTATAACATCACCAATTAGTCTCCTGTATACATTCTTTACACTCATATTTTTAATTTTACATTTCTCACCATCATCATCCACATACATCTCTGGCATACATTGTTCTTCTTTAGATACACATTCACTTTTAATCACATTAGTCCATTTCAGGGGTATACTTGATTTAATTTTTTCATAAATTTTATTCACTTTCTCTCTGTTCTCCATTCCTTCCAAATCACACACAGAATCGTAAATGCAATTATTTCTGAGAAATCCTGGAATAACTTCGTACAAAATATCCTTTACTTGTTTTATGCCCCCTTCTATAAACTTATGTTCATACAATGTTTTGTTTTTAAATTTAATTTTTTCGTTCAGAAACAGTGGTAGGTTTTTAATCGCATGTATGTCTTCACACTCATACTCTATTTTGGGCAGGAACTGCCTCCATGCCTCTAATACCTCCCGATATATTTCTGGTATTCCTCCAGTCATTGATTGCTTAAAGCCCATGTACCAACCATTATCCCCTATTCCTCTCACATCATCAATATATTTCCTTAAGAATTCCTTCCACCCATAATCGCATCTCCCCCTCATATATTTTAGCACCGTTTTTATTCTCATTGCGGCCCTTTTTATTTCTAGGTCCATCAAGTTTAAACCCCCTTCCCATCTCTTACCCACCAATGTTTTCTGTGCAATTTTCACCCCTTTCCCTTCCCATATAAAATCACATACAATTTTATTCAATTCATTCATCACCCACCCTGGCATTTCCATTACACTCATTACATACACACATGCTGACAACAACAGACTATTTACTACTATTACTTTCCCATTTAATTTTAATTTCCTCCCTTTCCATGCCGCACATACTGTTCTTATTTTGTTAATCACCCCAGTCCAAGTCACATCTCTTGCCTCTTTACTTTCAACCCCTAAATATACCCCTAACACTTTCATATATTTTTCCTCCACTCTTACTCCTACCTCTACCCTCTCTACATCCCCTATATACATTAATTCTGACTTCTGCATATTTATTTTTGCCCCTGATGCCTTCCCATACTTCTTCACTATCTCTAAAACTCTTTTTACACTATTCCCTTCCCTCACTGTTATTGTAGTGTCATCCGCATATTGGTTTATAATACACATCCCTCCATACGGCATCTCAATCCCAACTACTCTTTTATCCCTTTTAATAAAAGTGGCCAGAGGCTCCACTGAAATGGCATATAGTAAGGCAGACAGGGGACATCCCTGTCTCACTGACCTTCCCAACTCAAACTTATCTGTTAGCACTCCATTTATTTTTATACAACTTTTTGCCTTTTCATATAGTCTCCTCACCCATCCTATCATTTTCATCCCAAATCCAAACTTTTCTAATACCCTAAATAAGTATTCATGTTCCACCCTATCAAATGCTTTATTCCAATCTATCCCTAATATTATTCCTCCCTTCTTATCCCGTTTCATGTACTCTATCACATCTCTAACTGTCCCTATCGTGTCCGCTATATCCCTGCCTGGTATGCTGTAACTCTGTGTTGGTTGCACTATACTTCCTATCACTCTTTTCACTCTGTTCGCTAAAACTTTAGTCAATATTTTATAATCCACATTTAATAAACTGATTGGCCTGTAGTTCCCTATATCTAACCTATTCCCCTTCTTATACACTAAAGCTATCACTCCCTCTACCATTCTATCTTGCACTGTCCCTTTTCTTTCTATCCCCTTGAACACTTCTACTAATATGGGTGCTACCCCTTCCTTATATGCTTTATACCATTCTATACCGATCCCATCACTCCCTGGACTTTTTCCACTTTTCAACCCCCCTATTGCCTCTTTCACTTCCTCCTCCTCTATCTCCCTATCACACCACTCCCCATCTTCCTTACTTAGAATATTCCCTACACTTTCTAATACCTCATTGATACTTCTCTCATCTACTCCTCCCTTCTTATATAACTCTTCATAGAATTCTTGCACTCTCTCCAAAATCTCTACATAATCTTTTGTTGTCTTGCCCTCTTTTGTATTTATTTCACTTATATATGTTCTACTTTGTCTGCTTTTCTCTAGCCCTAAAAAATACCCTGTACATTTCTCACCTTCTAATGCATATTTTGCTTTGCTTCTTAAAATCGCTCCTCTGCATTTCTCCCTCTCATGCTTCTCTAGTGCCATCTTAACCTCTAGATATGTTTCCATACTATATCCTTCTTCATCTTCTGCCTTAACTAATTCTTCTCTCAGTCTTTCCCTCAACAACCTTTCTTCCTTCTTCATCTTTTCTCTTCTTTTCTTGCTATGTTTTATACTGATTAACTTGATTTGGTCTTTCATTTTCTCCCATCTCTCTCCTATTCCATCATCTAGCCTACCATCTCTTTTATACTCCTCTATCTCCTTATATTCTCTATTTAATAAATCCTTCATCTGTAACTCATATTCTTCCTCTTCAATATACCCTGCATTCAATATCCACATCCCTCCTCCTACCTCCTCATTCCCTATCTTAATTCTGAACCTAACACTATCATGATCGCTTAAACTATTTTCTTGATGTCTTATCCCATCTATGTATCTAATGATATCCTCCTTAACCAACACTAAATCTATTCTACTCTGCTTTAATATACCTTCCTTTAACTGCCTCCTAGTGAACTCTCTTTTTTCCGGATTTTCACACCTCCACACATCCATCAGCCTCTTTTCTCTCATTATCTCCATTAACATTCCCCTCGATTTCTCCCATCTAAATTTGACCCCCTTGCCAACATCTAATCTACTGCATTTTATATTGAAATCTCCAACTATAATGCATTTTCCAACAACTAACCCTTTTAATTCTTCTAAAACTTCCCTCCTGTCCAATTCTATATTTGGAACATATATATTTATTAAT
>CM071960.1:482500-487500 GCA_036784905.1 Acrossocheilus fasciatus
TTAAAATGTTTTCTCTTCCATGCGGATCACACTCGATTTTCGTTAAAAATTTTCCCCAGGCACTAAAAATTTCTCTATAAAAACCAGGTAATCCTTCTGTCATCCAAATTTTTGTTTTCATCCATAGAATTCCATCCCCCATATTAAAATCCCCACATTTGTTTAAAAAAAATTCCATTGTTTTTTTCCACTCCGTTTTGTTGTCTTGTTGCAGGTATTTTTTAACAATTTTCACTCTCAGAGCATTTTTTCGTTGTTCCACATCCATTAGGCCTAATCCCCCCTTCTCTACCGCCCCTAAAATCGTGTTATGTGCAATCCTGGCTGGTTTCCCCCCCCATAAAAAGTCAATAAAACATTTCTTCAACCTCTGTTCTGCCCATAACGGTATTTCAGATACATATAAAACATACCAAAGTTTGGAAACCATTAAAACATTCAATATTAAAACCTTCCCCTTCAAATTTAAGTTTCTCAGTTTCCAAAAATTTAACCTTCTTTCTATATCTGTTATTTGTTGCTCCCACATTTCATCTCTCACTTTCCTCTCATTCTTCCCCATTAAGACTCCTAGTATCCTCATTTCTTCTACTTCTTTAAAATGAAAACAATCCATTAAAACCATAGCTTTCCCAAATCTCATATGTACTGTTTTATCTTCATTTATTTTACTTCCAGACCCACTACAATAATCTTTTACAACCTTCATAACTTCTTTAACACTCTTCTTTTCCTTGACGACTATCGTCGTATCATCAGCATATTGAAACACTTTCCCCTCAGCCTTATTCCCTTCAATTTCTATCCCTCTTATTCCTTCATTTTGTTTTATAGCCAGTCCCAAAGGTTCCGAAACGAGTGAATATAATAACGCTGAAAGCGGACATCCCTGTCTTATTGACCGTGTTATTTTAAAACAATCCGTTAAAAAAACGTTACATTCAATCTTAGTTAGTGCACCCTTATATAAAATCTCAATCCATTTAATAAAATTCTCCCCAAAACCAAAACTCCTTAAAACCTCAAATAAATACCCGTGCTCAACCCTATCAAAAGCTTTCTCGAAATCCAGACTAATTATATATCCTTCTTCATTTTTTTCTTTCATGTACCATATAGTGTCCCTTATACCCATCGTTATATCAGCTATATCTCTCCCTTTTACCCCATATGCTTGATTTGTTGTAATAATACTTGGCATTACTTCTTTTAGCCTGTTTGCTAAAACCTTTGCTAAAATCTTAAGATCCGTATTCAACATTGTGATTGGTCTGTAGTTTTTTAAATCTGCCTTTTCTCCTTTTCTTTTATATATCATTTTCATTAACCCCATCCTTGTTCTTGCATTCATTTCTTCCTTTTCAAAAATTTCTTTAAAAACCTCATTTAAAATCTTTGTTAAAACTTCTTTAAAACATACATAAAATTCAGTTCCCAAACCATCTATTCCTGGACTCTTCTTTTTATTCAGTTGATTTATTGCTCTTTCAATCTCTTCTTCTCTAATCTCTTGGTCACATTCTTTTTTATCTTCCTCACTTACTTTTGCCTTTATCTGATTCAACAGTTCCTTTTTTTCCTCCTCTTTCACTCCCCTTGCACTAAACAGATCCTCATAAAAATTCCTTATTTCTTCTAATATCTTTTTATTCCCTTCTACAATTTCTCCATTTTTCCCTCTTATTTCTTTTATCGCTTTAGCTTTCCCTCTCTGTTTTTCCAGATCGAAAAAGAACTTTGTACATTTTTCTCCCTCCACCACATATTTTGCTTTGCTTCTTAGTCTCGCCCCCTCATAATGTTTTTCTTCTATTTCTTTCAGTTTTCCCTCTATTTCCTTTATCTTTTGTATGTCTTTGTTTCCTTTATTCAGTTCCCTTTCTAAACTTTCTCTCATTTTGTTTTCTTCGTGTCTTTTGCATTTCTGTATTAGACTACAATATTTGATCGAAAATTTTTTGATCAAATATTTTACGTTCTCCCACCATAAACTCTTATTCTCTTCATACATTCCATTTTTCTTTTCTTTTTCTATAATTTCTTTAACCTTTGAAGCATAATCTTCATTCTTTAAAATCTTTGTATTTAAAATCCATACTCCCGGCCCTCTTTGCATTTTACTCCAGTCCAACTTAAAAGATAAAAACTTGTGATCGCTAAAACTGGTCTCTTCATATTTAATCTTTTCTATAAAATTCTCCACATTTCTCGTACATAAAACAAAGTCGATTCTAGTTTGGCACACAAAATTCCCCACTATTTGTCTTCTTGAAAATTCTTTTTTCTTCTCATTTCTTTCTCTCCACACATCTATCATATTATTTTCTGCCATCAAAGCTTTTAATTCTTTCCTCCCCGTATCAGTTTTAAAAACCATTCCATCTGCCATGTCTTGTTTACTAAAAACCGTGTTAAAATCCCCCATCATTATTATTTCCTTATACTTTTTTATAAAACTCCTTAAGACATTAAAAAAATCTTTCTTTTCCTTCTCCTCCGTTGGTGCATGTACATTTACTAAAATCAATTCTCTTCCTTCATAATTTACTACCACCACCATACATTTCCCCATTTTGTCTTTATACACCACTTTGCTTGCATTAAAAACATCTTTTCTCATTAAAAATGCCACTCCTCTTCCAAGCCTTCCATCGCCATTGTTATATAAAATATCCCCTTCCCATTTTTTTTTAAAGTCCATCATCACACTTTCTTTCCAGTTTGTTTCTTGCAAAGCAATAACATCTTCTCCTTTACATTTTTCTTTCACTCTTTCAAATTTTCTCATGTCCATCAATCCCCTTGCATTAAAAGTAACACAACTTAAAACCATTAAAAGAAAAGAAAATAAATATCCAAAAAACATTATTATCCATCTTCTCCCTCCAACCCTCTTAACACTTCATATCTGTTAACACTTTTGACTCGGTCCCTTGTCATTCTTTTTTTCTTTGCATTTTCCACGTTTGGTTTTAACTTTATAGTTCTCCTTCTTATTTGTCCTCTCTCCCCTCTGTCTTTTCCTGTGTTGTCCATCCTTGCTTCTTCTTCTTCATTGTCCGTTTCTTTGGTTTGATCTTCCATTCCTTGTCCATCTCTCTCAGCGTCATCAGGAAAACTTTTAAAACTGTCCGTGATTTCCAATTCTGTCCATTGAGTGTCCTGCTCTGTTGTCTGTTCCTTACCCTTATCATACTCTTTTTCTCGTTCTCCTTCCTCTCGGTTGCTCGGTCCTCCTTCCGTTTCCTTTTGTTGTAATCCTTCTTCCTCTTGTCCTTCATCAAATTCTTCTTCCTCTTCACTGTTCCCTTCATGCACCTGTCCATCCACCCGATGTTCCATACCTCCTTCCTCTCCCTCCATCCAACACTCACACTTATTTAAAATTTTTTGACACTCCGGGCATCTGACCGCATTGCAATCTCTTGCAAAATGTCCCCTTTCTTCACACTTGTAGCACTTGAACTCAGGGCATTCTTTTAGCAGATGTTCCGGGCTCATGCACAGCCTACAGGTCTTCACCTGGTGGCTGTGCATCACCCTAAAGTACTGCGGCCCTTCTGCTGTTTCCAGTTTAGTGCTGTAGGGCAACGATGCCACCTCCTTGGGGAACCTTACTTTTAGGAACCTCGTTCCATCTTCAATGTCAGTGCCCGGGTAGCATCTTCTTTTAATTTTTGTAATGGGATCAACTCCCCATCCCTCCAATTTTCCAATAATTTCTCCATCATCAAGGTAGACGGGCAGGTGCATGAAGGAAACAACATGATCTCTATTTTGCAGTTTTTTTATCTCACAGTTCACTCCTTTTATTACCAGTCCATCAGTCAATTCCTCACATGATTCTTCCCTTTCCATTGTCAATTCAAATTCCTTTCCTTGCCTTGGTCTTAGTGCCAGAATTTTTCCATCTCCACATTTGTCCACCACGGCTTTAATAATATCCACAGCTCTCACCTCATTTACGTTCTCCACATTCACAATCACAGTTGCTTCCTTTAAGTACTTCCTTCCACCAAACTTGTCTCTTGCGTCTTGGTTTTTCCTGGGTCTCGCTCGTTGTCGATAATCCGGTCCAGTGTCGTTTGCCATGCGTGTCTCTCCAGCCAGTCCGGTATCGTTTGTCATGCGTGCCTCTCCATCCAGTCCAGTGTCGTTTGCCATGCGTGTCTCTCCAGCCAGTCCGGTATCGTTTGCCATGCGTGTCTCTCCATCCAGTCCAGAGTCGTTTGCCGAGCGTATCTCTCCATCCAGTCCAGTGTCATTTGCCATGCGTGTCTCTCCAGCCAGTCCAGTGTCATTTGCCATAAATCCATCCATTGTTTTGACAACAAAAAAAACCACGAACAAAAAATAACCACCCTCCAGCCAGCAAGATGCTGCTGTTAGGTGGTTTTAAAACTAACAAAAATACACAAAAAATTAAATACTATCCTCAAAAACGATACAAACACAAAAATAAATAACAAAATGGAGGAGAGCCTTCCTCTCTCAACTGCAGCCAAACACTTCCTGGATTGCTCACTAGCTCCCTCTAGCGCGCTCAGGATGGTATGGCCGTAAGCAAAGATTGCAGCAAAAAGCAGGCTCTTTAAAGATCATTCAGACTAAAGGCCATTCTATAAGATAAGTAGTGAAAAAAAGCCAAAAGCTTACAGCACCTGGTATTCCCAGGCGGTCTCCCATCCAAGTACTAACCAGGCCCAACCCTGCTTAGCTTCCGAGATCAGACGAGATCGGGCGCAGCCAGGATGGTATGGCAGTAAGCAAAGATTGCAGCAAAAGAGGGCTCTTTAAAGATCAGCCAGACTAAAGGCCATTCTATAAGATAAGTAGTGAAGAAAAGGCTTACAGCACCTGGTATTCCCAGGCGGTCTCCCATCCAAGTACTAACCAGGCCCAACCCTGCTTAGCTTCCGAGATCAGACGAGATCGGGCGCAGACAGGATGGTATGGCCGTAAGCAAAGATTGCAGCAAAAAGCGGGCTCTTTAAAGATCA
>CM071960.1:495000-500000 GCA_036784905.1 Acrossocheilus fasciatus
CATATTGCACTTTTCATTAACATTACCAATAGATTTATGAACTTTTTGTTTCGGCATTTCTTTTCCCAACCAAACATCACCACTCTGTTCCATTCCATTACTTTTTCATCCCACTCCACAGTTAAGTCTTTAATCACACATTTACATTTCCTTAAAAAACTCTCCAATTCTTTACAATATAAAAACATATGTGAAATCCCTTCCTCCTTTTCTTGACACACTTTACACATAGCATTTTGTTCTAGACCAATTTTGTTTAAAATGAAATCGGTAAAAACAACTTTATGTCTTATAAAATACTCCAAACATTCTAATTTGGTTTCCACACATCTTCCCCTCAAATTTCTCCATATGCACTCTTCTTTCAAGTCTTTGAATTTTTCCACCCAGTACTTATTTACAATCGGCTCTTTAAAAACACCATCTCTAAACACACAATACATTTTTTTAACAGTAAATTCTTTAAAATCACACAAATTTTCCCCCAGTTTCACATAAATGCTTCTCTCTTTTGGCTCTTCTTCCATGCACTCTATTCTTTTAATCCACTCTTTTGGTATTGCATTCTTGATGGCTTCGTATTTGTTTGTTAATTCTTGTTTACTGTATTCTTCTTTTGCCATTTCCATTGCATCTACGATATATTGTGTGGGTAAAAACCCCTCTTTAAACTCATACAAAACATCTCTCACTCTCGTTATACCCACTTCCATCCATTTTTTAAAAAACATTTCTTTCCCTTGTTTTAAAACTTTGTTATTTAGGAACAGAGGTTGATTTAAAATGTTTTCTCTTCCATGCGGATCACACTCGATTTTCGTTAAAAATTTTCCCCAGGCACTAAAAATTTCTCTATAAAAACCAGGTAATCCTTCTGTCATCCAAATTTTTGTTTTCATCCATAGAATTCCATCCCCCATATTAAAATCCCCACATTTGTTTAAAAAAAATTCCATTGTTTTTTTCCACTCCGTTTTGTTGTCTTGTTGCAGGTATTTTTTAACAATTTTCACTCTCAGAGCATTTTTTCGTTGTTCCACATCCATTAGGCCTAATCCCCCCTTCTCTACCGCCCCTAAAATCGTGTTATGTGCAATCCTGGCTGGTTTCCCCCCCCATAAAAAGTCAATAAAACATTTCTTCAACCTCTGTTCTGCCCATAACGGTATTTCAGATACATATAAAACATACCAAAGTTTGGAAACCATTAAAACATTCAATATTAAAACCTTCCCCTTCAAATTTAAGTTTCTCAGTTTCCAAAAATTTAACCTTCTTTCTATATCTGTTATTTGTTGCTCCCACATTTCATCTCTCACTTTCCTCTCATTCTTCCCCATTAAGACTCCTAGTATCCTCATTTCTTCTACTTCTTTAAAATGAAAACAATCCATTAAAACCATAGCTTTCCCAAATCTCATATGTACTGTTTTATCTTCATTTATTTTACTTCCAGACCCACTACAATAATCTTTTACAACCTTCATAACTTCTTTAACACTCTTCTTTTCCTTGACGACTATCGTCGTATCATCAGCATATTGAAACACTTTCCCCTCAGCCTTATTCCCTTCAATTTCTATCCCTCTTATTCCTTCATTTTGTTTTATAGCCAGTCCCAAAGGTTCCGAAACGAGTGAATATAATAACGCTGAAAGCGGACATCCCTGTCTTATTGACCGTGTTATTTTAAAACAATCCGTTAAAAAAACGTTACATTCAATCTTAGTTAGTGCACCCTTATATAAAATCTCAATCCATTTAATAAAATTCTCCCCAAAACCAAAACTCCTTAAAACCTCAAATAAATACCCGTGCTCAACCCTATCAAAAGCTTTCTCGAAATCCAGACTAATTATATATCCTTCTTCATTTTTTTCTTTCATGTACCATATAGTGTCCCTTATACCCATCGTTATATCAGCTATATCTCTCCCTTTTACCCCATATGCTTGATTTGTTGTAATAATACTTGGCATTACTTCTTTTAGCCTGTTTGCTAAAACCTTTGCTAAAATCTTAAGATCCGTATTCAACATTGTGATTGGTCTGTAGTTTTTTAAATCTGCCTTTTCTCCTTTTCTTTTATATATCATTTTCATTAACCCCATCCTTGTTCTTGCATTCATTTCTTCCTTTTCAAAAATTTCTTTAAAAACCTCATTTAAAATCTTTGTTAAAACTTCTTTAAAACATACATAAAATTCAGTTCCCAAACCATCTATTCCTGGACTCTTCTTTTTATTCAGTTGATTTATTGCTCTTTCAATCTCTTCTTCTCTAATCTCTTGGTCACATTCTTTTTTATCTTCCTCACTTACTTTTGCCTTTATCTGATTCAACAGTTCCTTTTTTTCCTCCTCTTTCACTCCCCTTGCACTAAACAGATCCTCATAAAAATTCCTTATTTCTTCTAATATCTTTTTATTCCCTTCTACAATTTCTCCATTTTTCCCTCTTATTTCTTTTATCGCTTTAGCTTTCCCTCTCTGTTTTTCCAGATCGAAAAAGAACTTTGTACATTTTTCTCCCTCCACCACATATTTTGCTTTGCTTCTTAGTCTCGCCCCCTCATAATGTTTTTCTTCTATTTCTTTCAGTTTTCCCTCTATTTCCTTTATCTTTTGTATGTCTTTGTTTCCTTTATTCAGTTCCCTTTCTAAACTTTCTCTCATTTTGTTTTCTTCGTGTCTTTTGCATTTCTGTATTAGACTACAATATTTGATCGAAAATTTTTTGATCAAATATTTTACGTTCTCCCACCATAAACTCTTATTCTCTTCATACATTCCATTTTTCTTTTCTTTTTCTATAATTTCTTTAACCTTTGAAGCATAATCTTCATTCTTTAAAATCTTTGTATTTAAAATCCATACTCCCGGCCCTCTTTGCATTTTACTCCAGTCCAACTTAAAAGATAAAAACTTGTGATCGCTAAAACTGGTCTCTTCATATTTAATCTTTTCTATAAAATTCTCCACATTTCTCGTACATAAAACAAAGTCGATTCTAGTTTGGCACACAAAATTCCCCACTATTTGTCTTCTTGAAAATTCTTTTTTCTTTTCATTTCTTTCTCTCCACACATCTATCATATTATTTTCTGCCATCAAAGCTTTTAATTCTTTCCTCCCCGTATCAGTTTTAAAAACCATTCCATCTGCCATGTCTTGTTTACTAAAAACCGTGTTAAAATCCCCCATCATTATTATTTCCTTATACTTTTTTATAAAACTCCTTAAGACATTAAAAAAATCTTTCTTTTCCTTCTCCTCCGTTGGTGCATGTACATTTACTAAAATCAATTCTCTTCCTTCATAATTTACTACCACCACCATACATTTCCCCATTTTGTCTTTATACACCACTTTGCTTGCATTAAAAACATCTTTTCTCATTAAAAATGCCACTCCTCTTCCAAGCCTTCCATCGCCATTGTTATATAAAATATCCCCTTCCCATTTTTTTTTAAAGTCCATCATCACACTTTCTTTCCAGTTTGTTTCTTGCAAAGCAATAACATCTTCTCCTTTACATTTTTCTTTCACTCTTTCAAATTTTCTCATGTCCATCAATCCCCTTGCATTAAAAGTAACACAACTTAAAACCATTAAAAGAAAAGAAAATAAATATCCAAAAAACATTATTATCCATCTTCTCCCTCCAACCCTCTTAACACTTCATATCTGTTAACACTTTTGACTCGGTCCCTTGTCATTCTTTTTTTCTTTGCATTTTCCACGTTTGGTTTTAACTTTATAGTTCTCCTTCTTATTTGTCCTCTCTCCCCTCTGTCTTTTCCTGTGTTGTCCATCCTTGCTTCTTCTTCTTCATTGTCCGTTTCTTTGGTTTGATCTTCCATTCCTTGTCCATCTCTCTCAGCGTCATCAGGAAAACTTTTAAAACTGTCCGTGATTTCCAATTCTGTCCATTGAGTGTCCTGCTCTGTTGTCTGTTCCTTACCGTTATCATACTCTTTTTCTCGTTCTCCTTCCTCTCGGTTGCTCGGTCCTCCTTCCGTTTCCTTTTGTTGTAATCCTTCTTCCTCTTGTCCTTCATCAAATTCTTCTTCCTCTTCACTGTTCCCTTCATGCACCTGTCCATCCACCCGATGTTCCATACCTCCTTCCTCTCCCTCCATCCAACACTCACACTTATTTAAAATTTTTTGACACTCCGGGCATCTGACCGCATTGCAATCTCTTGCAAAATGTCCCCTTTCTTCACACTTGTAGCACTTGAACTCAGGGCATTCTTTTAGCAGATGTTCCGGGCTCATGCACAGCCTACAGGTCTTCACCTGGTGGCTGTGCATCACCCTAAAGTACTGCGGCCCTTCTGCTGTTTCCAGTTTAGTGCTGTAGGGCAACGATGCCACCTCCTTGGGGAACCTTACTTTTAGGAACCTCGTTCCATCTTCAATGTCAGTGCCCGGGTAGCATCTTCTTTTAATTTTTGTAATGGGATCAACTCCCCATCCCTCCAATTTTCCAATAATTTCTCCATCATCAAGGTAGACGGGCAGGTGCATGAAGGAAACAACATGATCTCTATTTTGCAGTTTTTTTATCTCACAGTTCACTCCTTTTATTACCAGTCCATCAGTCAATTCCTCACATGATTCTTCCCTTTCCATTGTCAATTCAAATTCCTTTCCTTGCCTTGGTCTTAGTGCCAGAATTTTTCCATCTCCACATTTGTCCACCACGGCTTTAATAATATCCACAGCTCTCACCTCATTTACGTTCTCCACATTCACAATCACAGTTGCTTCCTTTAAGTACTTCCTTCCACCAAACTTGTCTCTTGCGTCTTGGTTTTTCCTGGGTCTCGCTCGTTGTCGATAATCCGGTCCAGTGTCGTTTGCCATGCGTGTCTCTCCAGCCAGTCCGGTATCGTTTGTCATGCGTGCCTCTCCATCCAGTCCAGTGTCGTTTGCCATGCGTGTCTCTCCAGCCAGTCCGGTATCGTTTGCCATGCGTGTCTCTCCATCCAGTCCA
>CM071960.1:512500-830000 GCA_036784905.1 Acrossocheilus fasciatus
AATTTAAGTTTCTCAGTTTCCAAAAATTTAACCTTCTTTCTATATCTGTTATTTGTTGCTCCCACATTTCATCTCTCACTTTCCTCTCATTCTTCCCCATTAAGACTCCTAGTATCCTCATTTCTTCTACTTCTTTAAAATGAAAACAATCCATTAAAACCATAGCTTTCCCAAATCTCATATGTACTGTTTTATCTTCATTTATTTTACTTCCAGACCCACTACAATAATCTTTTACAACCTTCATAACTTCTTTAACACTCTTCTTTTCCTTGACGACTATCGTCGTATCATCAGCATATTGAAACACTTTCCCCTCAGCCTTATTCCCTTCAATTTCTATCCCTCTTATTCCTTCATTTTGTTTTATAGCCAGTCCCAAAGGTTCCGAAACGAGTGAATATAATAACGCTGAAAGCGGACATCCCTGTCTTATTGACCGTGTTATTTTAAAACAATCCGTTAAAAAAACGTTACATTCAATCTTAGTTAGTGCACCCTTATATAAAATCTCAATCCATTTAATAAAATTCTCCCCAAAACCAAAACTCCTTAAAACCTCAAATAAATACCCGTGCTCAACCCTATCAAAAGCTTTCTCGAAATCCAGACTAATTATATATCCTTCTTCATTTTTTTCTTTCATGTACCATATAGTGTCCCTTATACCCATCGTTATATCAGCTATATCTCTCCCTTTTACCCCATATGCTTGATTTGTTGTAATAATACTTGGCATTACTTCTTTTAGCCTGTTTGCTAAAACCTTTGCTAAAATCTTAAGATCCGTATTCAACATTGTGATTGGTCTGTAGTTTTTTAAATCTGCCTTTTCTCCTTTTCTTTTATATATCATTTTCATTAACCCCATCCTCGTTCTTGCATTCATTTCTTCCTTTTCAAAAATTTCTTTAAAAACCTCATTTAAAATCTTTGTTAAAACTTCTTTAAAACATACATAAAATTCAGTTCCCAAACCATCTATTCCTGGACTCTTCTTTTTATTCAGTTGATTTATTGCTCTTTCAATCTCTTCTTCTCTAATCTCTTGGTCACATTCTTTTTTATCTTCCTCACTTACTTTTGCCTTTATCTGATTCAACAGTTCCTTTTTTTCCTCCTCTTTCACTCCCCTTGCACTAAACAGATCCTCATAAAAATTCCTTATTTCTTCTAATATCTTTTTATTCCCTTCTACAATTTCTCCATTTTTCCCTCTTATTTCTTTTATCGCTTTAGCTTTCCCTCTCTGTTTTTCCAGATCGAAAAAGAACTTTGTACATTTTTCTCCCTCCACCACATATTTTGCTTTGCTTCTTAGTCTCGCCCCCTCATAATGTTTTTCTTCTATTTCTTTCAGTTTTCCCTCTATTTCCTTTATCTTTTGTATGTCTTTGTTTCCTTTATTCAGTTCCCTTTCTAAACTTTCTCTCATTTTGTTTTCTTCGTGTCTTTTGCATTTCTGTATTAGACTACAATATTTGATCGAAAATTTTTTGATCAAATATTTTACGTTCTCCCACCATAAACTCTTATTCTCTTCATACATTCCATTTTTCTTTTCTTTTTCTATAATTTCTTTAACCTTTGAAGCATAATCTTCATTCTTTAAAATCTTTGTATTTAAAATCCATACTCCCGGCCCTCTTTGCATTTTACTCCAGTCCAACTTAAAAGATAAAAACTTGTGATCGCTAAAACTGGTCTCTTCATATTTAATCTTTTCTATAAAATTCTCCACATTTCTCGTACATAAAACAAAGTCGATTCTAGTTTGGCACACAAAATTCCCCACTATTTGTCTTCTTGAAAATTCTTTTTTCTTCTCATTTCTTTCTCTCCACACATCTATCATATTATTTTCTGCCATCAAAGCTTTTAATTCTTTCCTCCCCGTATCAGTTTTAAAAACCATTCCATCTGCCATGTCTTGTTTACTAAAAACCGTGTTAAAATCCCCCATCATTATTATTTCCTTATACTTTTTTATAAAACTCCTTAAGACATTAAAAAAATCTTTCTTTTCCTTCTCCTCCGTTGGTGCATGTACATTTACTAAAATCAATTCTCTTCCTTCATAATTTACTACCACCACCATACATTTCCCCATTTTGTCTTTATACACCACTTTGCTTGCATTAAAAACATCTTTTCTCATTAAAAATGCCACTCCTCTTCCAAGCCTTCCATCGCCATTGTTATATAAAATATCCCCTTCCCATTTTTTTTTAAAGTCCATCATCACACTTTCTTTCCAGTTTGTTTCTTGCAAAGCAATAACATCTTCTCCTTTACATTTTTCTTTCACTCTTTCAAATTTTCTCATGTCCATCAATCCCCTTGCATTAAAAGTAACACAACTTAAAACCATTAAAAGAAAAGAAAATAAATATCCAAAAAACATTATTATCCATCTTCTCCCTCCAACCCTCTTAACACTTCATATCTGTTAACACTTTTGACTCGGTCCCTTGTCATTCTTTTTTTCTTTGCATTTTCCACGTTTGGTTTTAACTTTATAGTTCTCCTTCTTATTTGTCCTCTCTCCCCTCTGTCTTTTCCTGTGTTGTCCATCCTTGCTTCTTCTTCTTCATTGTCCGTTTCTTTGGTTTGATCTTCCATTCCTTGTCCATCTCTCTCAGCGTCATCAGGAAAACTTTTAAAACTGTCCGTGATTTCCAATTCTGTCCATTGAGTGTCCTGCTCTGTTGTCTGTTCCTTACCCTTATCATACTCTTTTTCTCGTTCTCCTTCCTCTCGGTTGCTCGGTCCTCCTTCCGTTTCCTTTTGTTGTAATCCTTCTTCCTCTTGTCCTTCATCAAATTCTTCTTCCTCTTCACTGTTCCCTTCATGCACCTGTCCATCCACCCGATGTTCCATACCTCCTTCCTCTCCCTCCATCCAACACTCACACTTATTTAAAAATTTTTGACACTCCGGGCATCTGACCGCATTGCAATCTCTTGCAAAATGTCCCCTTTCTTCACACTTGTAGCACTTGAACTCAGGGCATTCTTTTAGCAGATGTTCCGGGCTCATGCACAGCCTACAGGTCTTCACCTGGTGGCTGTGCATCACCCTAAAGTACTGCGGCCCTTCTGCTGTTTCCAGTTTAGTGCTGTAGGGCAACGATGCCACCTCCTTGGGGAACCTTACTTTTAGGAACCTCGTTCCATCTTCAATGTCAGTGCCCGGGTAGCATCTTCTTTTAATTTTTGTAATGGGATCAACTCCCCATCCCTCCAATTTTCCAAGAATTTCTTTATCCTCAAGGTAGACGGGCAGGTGCATGAAGGAAACAACATGATCTCTATTTTGCAGTTTTTTTATCTTACAGTTCACTCCTTTTATTAACAGTCCATCAGTCAATTCCTCACATGTTTCTTCCCTTTCCATTATCAATTCAAATTCCTTTCCTTGTCTTGGTCTTAGCGCCAGAATTTTTCCATCTCCACATTTGTCCACCACCGCTTTAATAATATCCACAGCTCTCACCTCATTTACGTTCTCCACATTCACAATCACAGTTGCTTCCTTTAACCTCTTCCACTCTGATTGCCCGTGGGCGGGCAAAAGAGCTGCGTCATTACATTTAAACCTATTTTTTTTATGTTTCTGGAGATACTATCACCCCATATATAGTATCATTTAAAATCTTAAAACCTCATCTTTACACAGAATATAATGATATTTGTGTATATGGAACACAAACAATGAATATAAAGCTTTAAAAAACAATCGTCACAAAATAGCTCCTCCCCCAAAATGGCGATGCAGAAATGTAAATATGAATATATATATTTTATGTACCTCACAAAACAGAAAAATCATACATCAAAAGAAAGCTCTCATTCTCAGAAATGTGACTGTGTCGTTTGTTTTATTGTTTTAACATCATAATTCACATTATCTCCATAAGAATCGGGCCGTAAAATATGATTTCTGTGAAAAAACAAAGACAAACGTCTCATTTCTGCTTCGATTACAGGTGCTCTAAGCTAAAATCAGCCACAAACACTATATCATCTTTACCCTAGGATGTTTTCTTTCAAATGAGCCCATTTGTACTTTTCTGTGAGCTCCTCTTGGTAAATAGTCCACTGTTATGTCGCGGATGTCCAGAACACAAAATGCGCTCGACGGGAGAAACACGCGCGATCTACACGCGATCTACACATCATTATCAAAGCGTGCAAGGGTCCTCTAATCATGACGATTATATACATAATCAGGCACGTGTTCAAAGCTGAGGTTGTCCGCTCTCCAATCACATGTCAATCATTTATCTAGTAGTCCAATCACATGCTGAATCAGCCAATGAATCCATGAATGAATCAGTGGAGTAGGTGGGCGGGATCACGACCGGTTTGTTGTTGCGAGTAGCTAGTAACAAGTGAATGACAAGTGACTGAGACGACTGACAGAAAATTTGTAGATATATTTGTATTTAAGTAAAGTGCTTTAGTATGTATTAAAAGTAGGATTTTTGGGGTAATATTAGTAAAAAAAAAAAAAAAAAAAAATTGTATTTGAGCATTAGAAAAATCCAAAGGACACATATATGCACTAAAAATTACACTTTGCCTCCCTTCGGTTATATTTGAATAACTCTTGTTCAGAATGTGATAGAGAAAAAATCTTTTTTTCTGGTGGATACTGGCACATAGTGTAGTCAAACAATATAATCAGCAGGTCCCCAGAGCAAACAGAACCTGAATCACAGATTTTCAAAGACAGGATTCAAAAAATAAAATAAACAAAAAGGCCTATTTTTTTATGTTTATCGTAATATTTTAAAAGCATACAATGCTATTTATGACGTTTTGCAATCTGATTTAGTAAATTTGAAGGGTTTCCTGTACAATGACACTAGCTTTTTAAATTCCCTACACTGTATGTGTCTAGGGTGAATATTTAAACTTGGGTGTGTTAAATTCAGGCGGAATTCCAAAATATGCCTTAGAGTGGAAGAGGTTAAGTACTTCCTTCCCCCAAACTTGTCTCTTGCTTCTTGGTTTTCCCTGGGTCTTGCTCGTTGTCGATAATCCGGTCCAGTGTCGTTTGCCATGCGTGTCTCTCCAGCCATTCCAGTATCGTTTGCCATGCGTTCCTCTCCATCCAGTCCAGTGTTGTTTGCCATGCGTGTCTCTCCAGCCAGTCCAGTATCGTTTGCCATGCGTGTCTCTCCATCCAGTCCAGAGTCGTTTGCCGAGCGTATCTCTCCATCCAGTCCAGTGTCATTTGCCAAGCGTGTCTCTCCAGCCAGTCCAGTGTCGTTTGCCGTAAATCCATCCATTTTTTGACAAAAAAAAGAAAAAAAAAACCACGAACAAAAAATAACCACCCTCCAGCCAGCAAGATGCTGCTGTTAGGTGGTTTTAAAACTAACAAAATACACAAAAAAATTAAATATTATCCACAAAAATAATACAAACACAAAAATAAAAAAACAAAATGGAGGAGAGCCTTCCTCTCCCAACTGCAGCCAAACACTTCCTATACGCTCGCTAGCTCCCTCTAGCGCAGCCAGGATGGTATGGCCGTAAGCAAAGATTGCAGCAAAAAGAGGGCTCTTTAAAGATCAGCCAGACTAAAGGCCATTCTATAAGATAAGTAGTGAAGAAAGGGCTTACAGCACCTGGTATTCCCAGTCGGTCTCCCATCCAAGTACTAACCAGGCCCAACCCTGCTTAGCTTCCGAGATCAGACGAGATCAGGCGCAGCCAGGATGGTATGGCCGTAAGCAAAGATTGCAGCAAAAAGCGGGCTCTTTAAAGATCATTCAGACTAAAGGCCATTCTATAAGATAAGTAGGGAAGAAAAGGCTTACAGCACCTGGTATTCCCAGACGGTCTCCCATCCAAGTACTAACCAGGCCCAACCAGGCCCAACCCTGCTTAGCTTCCGAGATCAGACGAGATCGGGCGCAGCCAGGATGGTATGGCCGTAAGCAAAGATTGCAGCAAAAAGCGGGCTCTTTAAAGATCATTCAGACTAAAGGCCATTCTATAAGATAAGTAGTGAAGAAATGCCAAAAGCTTACAGCACCTGGTATTCCCAGGCGGTCTCCCATCCAAGTACTAACCAGGCCCAACCTTGCTTAGCTTCCGAGATCAGACGAGATCGGGCGCAGCCAGGATGGTATGTCAGTAAGCAAAGATTGCAGCAAAAAGAGGGCTCTTTAAAGATCATTCAGACTAAAGGCCATTCTATAAGATAAGTAGGGAAGAAAAGGCTTACAGCAACTGGTATTCCCAGGCAGTCTCCCATCCAAGTACTAACCAGGCTCAACCCTGCTTAGCTTCCGAGATCAGACGAGATCGGGCGCAGCCTTTTTTTTAATGTATTTTTTTTTTTTTATTGAAAATATTTCAGTACAGAAACATAAAAAAATTCCTACATAAAATACATCAATCGTTTTTGTTGCAGAAATATCTCAGTCCTAAAAGAGGTGCAGACGTTCAAATAAGGTTCCATTAAAAATTCCTAAGTAAACATCTTTTTTTTTTTTTTTACTGTGGAATATATCACATAATTACATATATCACATAATTACATACATATTTCAACGGTCTCCTGCACTTCCCGGCAGCTTCCACATTAAATCTTCTAAAACACAACAAACATTTGGAGTAAAAACAAGATAAAAAACATCCAACATATTTTCACTTTTAAAATACATATAAAGATTTTCCATGTAAACTTCTGTTTTCCTTTTAAGCACAGTCCAAACATCCAACACAATTTTTTCTTTTTTAGCCACATTTCTTCTCTCCCATATTGCACTTTTCATTAACATTACCAATAGATTTATGAACTTTTTGTTTCGGCATTTCTTTTCCCAACCAAACATCACCACTCTGTTCCATTCCATTACTTTTTCATCCCACTCCACAGTTAAGTCTTTAATCACACATTTACATTTCCTTAAAAATCTCTCCAATTCTTTACAATATAAAAACATATGTGAAATCCCTTCCTCCTTTTCTTGACACACTTTACACATAGCATTTTGTTCTAGACCAATTTTGTTTAAAATGAAATCGGTAAAAACAACTTTATGTCTTATAAAATACTCCAAACATTCTAATTTGGTTTCCACACATCTTCCCCTCAAATTTCTCCATATGCACTCTTCTTTCAAGTCTTTGAATTTTTCCACCCAGTACTTATTTACAATCGGCTCTTTAAAAACACCATCTCTAAACACACAATACATTTTTTTAACAGTAAATTCTTTAAAATCACACAAATTTTCCCCCAGTTTCACATAAATGCTTCTCTCTTTTGGCTCTTCTTCCATGCACTCTATTCTTTTAATCCACTCTTTTGGTATTGCATTCTTGATGGCTTCGTATTTGTTTGTTAATTCTTGTTTACTGTATTCTTCTTTTGCCATTTCCATTGCATCTACGATATATTGTGTGGGTAAAAACCCCTCTTTAAACTCATACAAAACATCTCTCACTCTCGTTATACCCACTTCCATCCATTTTTTAAAAAACATTTCTTTCCCTTGTTTTAAAACTTTGTTATTTAGGAACAGAGGTTGATTTAAAATGTTTTCTCTTCCATGCGGATCACACTCGATTTTCGTTAAAAATTTTCCCCAGGCACTAAAAATTTCTCTATAAAAACCAGGTAATCCTTCTGTCATCCAAATTTTTGTTTTCATCCATAGAATTCCATCCCCCATATTAAAATCCCCACATTTGTTTAAAAAAAATTCCATTGTTTTTTTCCACTCCGTTTTGTTGTCTTGTTGCAGGTATTTCTTAACAATTTTCACTCTCAGAGCATTTTTTCGTTGTTCCACATCCATTAGGCCTAATCCCACCTTCTCTACCGCCCCTAAAATCGTGTTATGTGCAATCCTAGCTGGTTTCCCCCCCCATAAAAAGTCAATAAAACATTTCTTCAACCTCTGTTCTGCCCATAACGGTATTTCAGATACATATAAAACATACCAAAGTTTGGAAACCATTAAAACATTCAATATTAAAACCTTCCCCTTCAAATTTAAGTTTCTCAGTTTCCAAAAATTTAACCTTCTTTCTATATCTGTTATTTGTTGCTCCCACATTTCATCTCTCACTTTCCTCTCATTCTTCCCCATTAAGACTCCTAGTATCCTCATTTCTTCTACTTCTTTAAAATTAAAACAATCCATTAAAACCATAGCTTTCCCAAATCTCATATATACTGTTTTATCTTCATTTATTTTACTTCCAGACCCACTACAATAATCTTTTACAACCTTCATAACTTCTTTAACACTCTTCTTTTCCTTGACGACTATCGTCGTATCATCAGCATATTGAAACACTTTCCCCTCAGCCTTATTCCCTTCAATTTCTATCCCTCTTATTCCTTCATTTTGTTTTATAGCCAGTCCCAAAGGTTCCGAAACGAGTGAATATAATAACGCTGAAAGCGGACATCCCTGTCTTATTGACGGTGTTATTTTAAAACAATCCGTTAAAAAAACGTTACATTCAATCTTAGTTAGTGCACCCTTATATAAAATCTCAATCCATTTAATAAAATTCTCCCCAAAACCAAAACTCCTTAAAACCTCAAATAAATACCCATGCTCAACCCTATCAAAAGCTTTCTCGAAATCCAGACTAATTATATATCCTTCTTCATTTTTTTCTTTCATGTACCATATAGTGTCCCTTATACCCATCGTTATATCAGCTATATCTCTCCCTTTTACCCCATATGCTTGATTTGTTGTAATAATACTTGGCATTACTTCTTTTAGCCTGTTTGCTAAAACCTTTGCTAAAATCTTAAGATCCGTATTCAACATTGTGATTGGTCTGTAGTTTTTTAAATCTGCCTTTTCTCCTTTTCTTTTATATATCATTTTCATTAACCCCATCCTTGTTCTTGCATTCATTTCTTCCTTTTCAAAAATTTCTTTAAAAACCTCATTTAAAATCTTTGTTAAAACTTCTTTAAAACATACATAAAATTCAGTTCCCAAACCATCTATTCCTGGACTCTTCTTTTTATTCAGTTGATTTATTGCTCTTTCAATCTCTTCTTCTCTAATCTCTTGGTCACATTCTTTTTTTTATCTTCCTCACTTACTTTTGCCTTTATCTGATTCAACAGTTCCTTTTTTTCCTCCTCTTTCACTCCCCTTGCACTAAACAGATCCTCATAAAAATTCCTTATTTCTTCTAATATCTTTTTATTCCCTTCTACAATTTCTCCATTTTTCCCTCTTATTTCTTTTATCGCTTTAGCTTTCCCTCTCTGTTTTTCCAGATCGAAAAAGAACTTTGTACATTTTTCTCCCTCCACCACATATTTTGCTTTGCTTCTTAGTCTCGCCCCCTCATAATGTTTTTCTTCTATTTCTTTCAGTTTTCCCTCTATTTCCTTTATCTTTTGTATGTCTTTGTTTCCTTTATTCAGTTCCCTTCCTAAACTTTCTCTCATTTTGTTTTCTTCGTGTCTTTTGCATTTCTGTATTAGACTACAATATTTGATCGAAAATTTTTTGATCAAATATTTTACGTTCTCCCACCATAAACTCTTATTCTCTTCATACATTCCATTTTTCTTTTCTTTTTCTATAATTTCTTTAACCTTTGAAGCATAATCTTCATTCTTTAAAATCTTTGTATTTAAAATCCATACTCCCGGCCCTCTTTGCATTTTACTCCAGTCCAACTTAAAAGATAAAAACTTGTGATCGCTAAAACTGGTCTCTTCATATTCAATCTTTTCTATAAAATTCTCCACATTTCTCGTACATAAAACAAAGTCGATTCTAGTTTGGCACACAAAATTCCCCACTATTTGTCTTCTTGAAAATTCTTTTTTCTTTTCATTTCTTTCTCTCCACACATCTATCATATTATTTTCTGCCATCAAAGCTTTTAATTCTTTCCTCCCCGTATCAGTTTTAAAAACCATTCCATCTGCCATGTCTTGTTTACTAAAAACCGTGTTAAAATCCCCCATCATTATTATTTCCTTATACTTTTTTATAAAACTCCTTAAGACATTAAAAAAATCTTTCTTTTCCTTCTCCTCCGTTGGTGCATGTACATTTACTAAAATCAATTCTCTTCCTTCATAATTTACTACCACCACCATACATTTCCCCATTTTGTCTTTATACACCACTTTGCTTGCATTAAAAACATCTTTTCTCATTAAAAATGCCACTCCTCTTCCAAGCCTTCCATCGCCATTGTTATATAAAATATCCCCTTCCCATTTTTTTTTAAAGTCCATCATCACACTTTCTTTCCAGTTTGTTTCTTGCAAAGCAATAACATCTTCTCCTTTACATTTTTCTTTCACTCTTTCAAATTTTCTCATGTCCATCAATCCCCTTGCATTAAAAGTAACACAACTTAAAACCATTAAAAGAAAAGAAAATAAATATCCAAAAAACATTATTATCCATCTTCTCCCTCCAACCCTCTTAACACTTCATATCTGTTAACACTTTTGACTCGGTCCCTTGTCATTCTTTTTTTCTTTGCATTTTCCACGTTTGGTTTTAACTTTATAGTTCTCCTTCTTATTTGTCCTCTCTCCCCTCTGTCTTTTCCTGTGTTGTCCATCCTTGCTTCTTCTTCTTCATTGTCCGTTTCTTTGGTTTGATCTTCCATTCCTTGTCCATCTCTCTCAGCGTCATCAGGAAAACTTTTAAAACTGTCCGTGATTTCCAATTCTGTCCATTGAGTGTCCTGCTCTGTTGTCTGTTCCTTACCCTTATCATACTCTTTTTCTCGTTCTCCTTCCTCTCGGTTGCTCGGTCCTCCTTCCGTTTCCTTTTGTTGTAATCCTTCTTCCTCTTGTCCTTCATCAAATTCTTCTTCCTCTTCACTGTTCCCTTCATGCACCTGTCCATCCACCCGATGTTCCATACCTCCTTCCTCTCCCTCCATCCAACACTCACACTTATTTAAAATTTTTTGACACTCCGGGCATCTGACCGCATTGCAATCTCTTGCAAAATGTCCCCTTTCTTCACACTTGTAGCACTTGAACTCAGGGCATTCTTTTAGCAGATGTTCCGGGCTCATGCACAGCCTACAGGTCTTCACCTGGTGGCTGTGCATCACCCTAAAGTACTGCGGCCCTTCTGCTGTTTCCAGTTTAGTGCTGTAGGGCAACGATGCCACCTCCTTGGGGAACCTTACTTTTAGGAACCTCGTTCCATCTTCAATGTCAGTGCCCGGGTAGCATCTTCTTTTAATTTTTGTAATGGGATCAACTCCCCATCCCTCCAATTTTCCAATAATTTCTCCATCATCAAGGTAGACGGGCAGGTGCATGAAGGAAACAACATGATCTCTATTTTGCAGTTTTTTTATCTCACAGTTCACTCCTTTTATTACCAGTCCATCAGTCAATTCCTCACATGATTCTTCCCTTTCCATTGTCAATTCAAATTCCTTTCCTTGCCTTGGTCTTAGTGCCAGAATTTTTCCATCTCCACATTTGTCCACCACGGCTTTAATAATATCCACAGCTCTCACCTCATTTACGTTCTCCACATTCACAATCACAGTTGCTTCCTTTAAGTACTTCCTTCCACCAAACTTGTCTCTTGCGTCTTGGTTTTTCCTGGGTCTCGCTCGTTGTCGATAATCCGGTCCAGTGTCGTTTGCCATGCGTGTCTCTCCAGCCAGTCCGGTATCGTTTGTCATGCGTGCCTCTCCATCCAGTCCAGTGTCGTTTGCCATGCGTGTCTCTCCAGCCAGTCCGGTATCGTTTGCCATGCGTGTCTCTCCATCCAGTCCAGAGTCGTTTGCCGAGCGTATCTCTCCATCCAGTCCAGTGTCATTTGCCATGCGTGTCTCTCCAGCCAGTCCAGTGTCATTTGCCATAAATCCATCCATTGTTTTGACAACAAAAAAAACCACGAACAAAAAATAACCACCCTCCAGCCAGCAAGATGCTGCTGTTAGGTGGTTTTAAAACTAACAAAAATACACAAAAAATTAAATACTATCCTCAAAAACGATACAAACACAAAAATAAATAACAAAATGGAGGAGAGCCTTCCTCTCTCAACTGCAGCCAAACACTTCCTGGATTGCTCACTAGCTCCCTCTAGCGCGCTCAGGATGGTATGGCCGTAAGCAAAGATTGCAGCAAAAAGCAGGCTCTTTAAAGATCATTCAGACTAAAGGCCATTCTATAAGATAAGTAGTGAAGAAAAGGCTTACAGCACCTGGTATTCCCAGGCGGTCTCCCATCCAAGTACTAACCAGGCCCAACCCTGCTTAGCTTCCGAGATCAGACGATATCGGGTGCAGCCAGGATGGTATGGCAGTAAGCAAAGATTGCAGCAAAAAGAGGGCTCTTTCAAGATCACCCAGACTAAAGGCCATTCTATAAGATAAGTAGTGAAGAAAAGCCAAAAGCTTACAGCACCTGGTATTCCCAGGCTGTCTCCCATCCAAGTACTAACCAGGCCCAACCCTGCTTAGCTTCTGAGATCAGACGAGATCGGGCGCAGCCAGGATGGTATGGCCGTAAGCAAAGGTTGCAGCAAAAAGCGGGCTCTTTAAAGATGATTCAGACTAAAGGCCATTCTATAAGATAAGTAGTGAAGAAAAGGCTTACAGCTCCTGGTATTCCCAGGCGGTCTCCCATCCAAGTACTAACCAGGCCCAACCCTGCTTAGCTTCCGAGATCAGACGAGAACGAGCGCAGCCAGGATGGTATGGCCGTAAGCAAAGATTGCAGCAAAAAGCGGGCTCTTTAAAGATCATTCAGACTAAAGGCCATTCTATAAGATAAGTAGTGAAGAAAAGGCTTACAGCACCTGGTATTCCCAGGCGGTCTCCCATCCAAGTACTAACCAGGCCCAACCCTGCTTAGCTTCCGAGATCAGACGAGATCGGGCGCAGCCAGGATGGTATGGCAGTAAGCAAAGATTGCAGCAAAAAGAGGGCTCTTTAAAGATCAGCCAGACTAAAGGCCATTCTATAAGATAAGTAGTGAAGAAAAGCCAAAAGCTTACGGCACTGGTATTCCCAGGCGGTCTCCCATCCAAGTACTAACCAGGCCTCAACTTCTCTTTTTTCATATTTTGCTATATTTCTTCTTAACCATGTTGTGTGTTTTGCAATTGCTATCAATAAATAAAAAACTACCACATTACATTCTTTACCATTTAAACCAAAAAAAAAATTTTTTTCCCATGTCTTTTCTGTCATGTCTTTGTCATATTTGTCTTCCAACATTGACTTCACTATATTTTTTATTCTTCCCATAAAAACAATTTTCCACAATATAAAAACAAATGCAATAGGCCTTCTTCACTTTTCATACATACCCTACAATTTGCATTGCTTTCTATCCCAATTTTTTTCAATCTCATTTCTGTTAAAATACAGTTGTGCTTCAATAAAAAGGTAAAATTATCTAGAATTGGATCCATACACTTCATTCCACCATTCCTCCATATCTCTTCTTCACTTAAATTATCATATCTTTCTCTCCAATAATTATTCGCCACAGGTTTAATGAAAGCCATTTCTCTAAACACCAAATAAATTTGTTTCACTTTACATTCAATAAAAAAACAGTTTTCCCCATTTTTCTTTTTAAAATACAATTCAGGCATACCTCCCTCCTCTCCTTCTTCATTCTTTTCAATTCTTTCCACCCATTCATCTGGTATAGCTTTCTTCAAATCATCATATTGTTTAACCAGAGTTCCTTTCCCAACCTTCCCTTCTTTCTCGAATATTGTATCGACAATTGCTTGCAATGGAAGATATCCTTCTATTACTTCATACAACACATCTTTTATTTGCCTTATACCTACATCCCACCATTTCTTATAATAAACCATATTTCCCTCCTTTTTGATATTCTGATTTAAAAATAAAGGTTGTTCCAACAATTGTGTTCTCCCTTTGGGTGCAATTAACACATTATCTAAAAAGTTCCCCCAGGTTTCTAAAACTTCCTCATAGAATTTTGGTAACCCTTTTAACATATCTTTTTTGGTTTTCATCCACAATACATTACTCTCCATGCTAAAATATCCACATTTCTTTATAAAGAATTCCATTACATTTTTCCACACTGCTTTTCTTTTTATATCCACAAAATTTTTCACTATTTTGACCCTTAAAGTTTTCATCCTTAAAAGTGGATCTAAAAGCCCCAGTCCTCACATTTCAGTTCCTCCAATTAGCGTATCATAAGCAATTTTAGCTCTTCCCTTGCCCCATAAAAAATCTAAAACAATTCCTTTTATTCTTTTAACATACTCATGTGGCAATGAGGTTACACTCAGCACATACCAAATTTTAGAAAGCATTAAAGCATTTATCACCAATACTTTCCCCTTTAATGTTAAATTCCTCAATTTCCAAAATCTCAACCTTCTTTCAATTCCTTTTAAAACTCCCTCCCAGTTAAAAACATCAGCTTTATTAAAATCCATTCCTACCCAGATACCTAATATTTTTATATGTTCTTCTTCTTTTTTAAAATGTATGTGCTGAGGTAGATGTTCCACCTTCCCAATTCTCATATACACACTCTTTTCTACGTTCACCTTTGCTCCCGACCCTTTACAGTATTTCTTTAAAATGCTCATTGCCCTCATTACACTTTGAACGTCCTCAACCAACAATGTTGTGTCATCTGCATACTGATATATCGGCTCTCGCTCAGTATTTTCTTCTATTTGTATGCCTTTTATCACCTCATCTGCTTTTATTGCTAATCCCAGAGGCTCTGCTACTAATGCATAAAGTAAAGCAGACAACGGACATCCTTGTCTAATAGATCTTGTTGGCTGAAAACATTCAGATATAAAACCATTGCATTTAATACATGTGTAAATGTTAGAATAAAAAATCATAATCCATCTTCTAAAATTATCCCCAAATCCAAACTTTTTAATAACATTAAATAAATATCCATGTTCCACTCTATCAAAAGCTTTCTCTAGATCCAAACTAATTAAATGTCCCCCCTTATTTTTTGCTCTCATATAAAACATTGTATCTCTTATACTTTGAACTGTGTCTAATATATCTTTCCCCTGTACTCCATAAGCCTGAGTCGTGCTTATTATTTTAGGTAAAACCTTTTTCAGTCTGTTTGCTAACACCTTTGCTAAAACTTTAAAATCTGTATTTAGCATAGTTAAAGGCCTATAATTCTTTAGATCATTTACATTCCCTCTTTTCTTATAAATCAATTTAATCATTCCTATCTTCATTTTTTCACTTAATTCTCCTTTTTTAAAAATCTCATCATATACTTCTTTCAAGACTGGTACTAACATTTCTCTGAAACTCTTGTAAAATTCATTTGTTAATCCATCTATACCTGGGCTCTTCCCTGTAGTTAATTGTCTTATTGCTGAATCAATCTCATCTTCCGATATCTCTGCTTCACATAAAACATTATCTTCCTCCAAAACTTTTACCTTTATTTGATTTAAACAAAACTCCTCTTCTTTCTTATCTATCCCCCTTTCTTTGAACATATCTTCATAAAAATTTTTAACAGTTAATAAGACTTCTTCAGTTCCTTGCTTCTTTTCTCCATTTTCATCTATCACTTCCTTTATTAGATCTGCCTTCTGTCTATTTTTTTTCCAAATTAAAAAAAAAAAACTTTGTGCTTCTCTCTCCTTCTACAACATACTTTGCTTTGCTTCTAATGATTCCCCCCTTACATTTTTCATTTTCAATTTCTCTTAATTGTTCTTGTAACTTTAACATCTTCCCTAAATCTTCTTTCTCATTTTCCTCTATTCTCTGTGTTTCTTTTTGCAACTCTTTTCTTATTTTAATTTCCTTCATATTTTTTACTTTTCTTAAATTTTTACAGTATTGTATTGAAGCATTCTTTATATCCCATTTCACATTATCCCACCATATTCTTTTCCCTTCTTCATACATCTTATCCATTTTACTATTTTCTACTATCTGCTTAATGTTTCCTTTATACGATTCATCTTTCAATATTTCTGCATTTAAAACCCAAACCCCTTTTCCTCTTTCTATTCTTGTAAAATCTATTTCCACCCTTAAAAAAAAAAGATCACTAAGACCAACTTCTTTATAATATACACTTTTTATATTTCCCTCCATTCCTCCATCACATAAAACATAATCAATTCTGCTTTGTTTTAATTCATTCATCACCACTTGTGTTCTTGAAAACGTCCTCTTTGTCCTATTTCTCTCTCTCCATACATCTATCAAATTACTTTCCTTCATTACTTTCACCAGCTCTTCTCTACCTTTCTCAGCTTTAAAAACCATTTTACTTGCCAAATATAACTCTGAAAAAGCAGTATTAAAATCTCCTATTAATATAACATGCTGCCATGTTTTTATTTTATCATTCATATTTTTAAAAAATTCAACCTTCCCTTTTTCTTCATTTGGTGCATGTATATTATAAATTATTATATTATCTTCCTCTTTTCCTATTTTTATAGCCATGCTTTTCCCTACCCCATCATCAAATATAACTTGTTCTTTTTCACATACCCCTCTCCTTATTAAAATTGCTACCCCACTCCCTGCATTCTCTTCTCCATTATTCACATATATATTACCATCCCATTTTGTTTGAAACCTTTTGACACTTTCATTTTTCCAATTTGTTTCTTGTAATACAATCACATCAGCTTCTTTGCATAAGACCCCCATCTTTTCAAATTTATCCATATTCAATAAACCTCTAGCATTCCATGATACCATATTTAAATACATCATAATTAATAAGTAATTAAAAAAAATAAAACCAAACATTGTCCTCTTAATCTCCCTCCTCCTCCTCTTCCATCAGCACTTGAAATCTATTCTCATACACACTTTTCCCTTTACTCTGTTCTTTTCTTAAAAGTCTCTTTTTCTTGGCTGCATCCAAATTTGGTATTACCTTAAGAGTTCTTCTTCTTAACGTTTCCCTTTTGTCCTTTCTGTAGCTCATTCTGTCCATTCCTTTCTCCTCTTCAGATATCTCTTGCATTCCCTCCTCCTTGTCTTTTAGTCCTTGCTCCTCTATTTCCTCCAGTGTCCCTTGTGCTGTTTCGAGTGACTCCCATGTTCCTTCCTCCATTTCTCCTTCCTGTCCTTTCTCTTCCATGTCCTCCTGATTTTCCACATTAGCCTCTTTATTCACGCCATCTTGTTCCTCATTCTCTCCATCATTTTGCAATTCAGTTTCTTTCAACATTTGCCCTGCCACATCCTCAGCCTCTGTATTTTGAATTTCATCCTCATCCTCCATCCAACACTCACATCTTACCATCACCTTTCTGCAATCCGGGCACTTCACTGCATCGCAATCCCTCACAAAATGTCCCTGCTCATCGCACTGAAAACACTTAAATTCCGGACAGTCTTTGAACACATGTCCCGGATTCATGCACAAACGACAGGTTTTAACCTGTCGATCATGCATTATCCGGAAATGCTGCGTTCCCTCCTCTGTGTCAAACTTAGTACTGTATGGCAGGGACACTACTTCTTTAGGGAATTTCACCCTTAGGTACCTTGTACCATCCGCGATGTCTGTGCCCGGATACATTCTCCTTCTGATGTCTGATGCTGGTGTTACGCCCCAATTTTCTAATTTATCTAAAAATTAGAAAATCATAAATGTAGGCTGGCAAATGTATGAAAGAAACCACATACTCCCTTGTTTTCAGTTTTCGAATCTCGCAGAGTTTTCCTTTTATCATCAGTCCTTCATCCAATCCAATGCACGCCTCCCTGTTTGTCAGTGTAATTTCATATTCTTTTCCTTGCCTTGGTCTGACTGCTAGAATCTTCCCAACTCCAATCCTTTCGTTCACCGTTTTGATGATGTCCTCCGCTCTTGCATCTCTCTGTTCCGCCATATCAACAATCACCGTAGCATCTTTTGAATAAACCAGCTTATTATAATCCATTCGTCCTTGTCCATCTCGTTGTCTTTTATCCGTTTCTTTGTCCGTTAGCGCTCGTCTTTCTCCTGCCATGTCCATTTCTTTGCCTTGCAATCCATCCATTTTCAAAAATAAAAAAAGAGAAATACTCCCCAGACAGCAAACTGCTGCTGGGAAGTGTCAAAACTCTAACAAAAAAACCCCAAACTCAAAATAACTTATAAATTAAACAAAACACAAAAAACGAAAAAAAAAAATATGTGAACCTGTCTCACCAACTTCCTACAAAAAATTGCCACGTCACTTCCTGTATGGCTCAATGTCGCCCCCAGGATGGTATGGCCGTAAGCAAAGATTGCAGCAAAAAGAGGGCTCTTTAAAGATCAGCCAGACTAAAGGCCATTCTATAAGATAAGTAGTGAAGAAAAGGCTTACAGCACCTGGTATTCCCAGGCGGTCTCCCATCCAAGTACTAACCAGGCCCAAACCTGCTTAGCTTCCGAGATCAGACGAGATCGGGCGCAGCCTTTTTTTTTTATTTATTTATTTTTTTTTTTTATTGAAAATATTTCAGTACAAAAATACATCAAATATTTCCACATTAAAAACATCAATCATTTACAGAAAAGTCTCAGTCAAAAGAGAGGTGAAGATTCTCAGTTAAGGTTCCATTAAAAATTTCTAAGTAAACATCTTTTTTTTTCTTTCTTTTAAACATTCTTACAGTTATGTAGAAATGACATTTCCAAACCCGAGTCCTTTAAAACCTGACATACATCCTGTGTAAAAACATTGCAAAAACACAACATTTCTCTTCTTGTTTAAAATAATAAAACAGGTATTGAACATACCTTTCAAACTTCCTTTTAAACACATGCCACACATCCATTAATATATTTTCTCTTTTTGCCACCACCCTTCTTTCCCATATCGCACTCTTGATCAACATCACAAGTAAATTAATAAGTTTTTTGTTTTTGCATTGTTTATCCAGACCCAGCATCATCACCTTATTCCATTCAATATATTCATCATCCTCCCCTCTCAAACTTAAAATCATACTTTTGCATTTCCCATTAAAATCCTCCAATTCTTTGCAATATAAAAACAAATGTAAAAATCCTTCATCATCATCGTTACAAACTTTACATGTAGCACTTGGTTCCATTCCAATTTTGTTTAAAATAACATCCGTAAAAATCACTTTGTGTCTGATAAAAAATTCTGAGTTTTCCAATTTTGTCTGTACAAATTTCCCACTCATGTTCCCCCATATGCTGTCTTCTTTTAAATCCTCGAATTTCTGTAACCAATATTCATTAACAACAGGTTTCTTAAAAACAGCATCTCTAAAAACACAATAAAACTTTTTCACAGTACATTCACTGAAAGCATACAATTTTTCCCCCAACCTCACATACACATCTTTTTCTTGTTTCCCTTCTTCCATGTTTTCAATTCTCTTTATCCAGTCTTGAGGTATAGCATTCTTAATTACATCATATTTATTTGTTATCTCTTGTCTGCTATAATCCTCCTTTGCCTCCTCCATCACATCCACGATATATTGCACTGGTAAAAACCCTTCTTTGAATTCGTATAAAACATCTCTGACTTTCGTGATTCCCACATCCCACCATTTCTTAAAAAAAATAACCCTCCCTTGATTTAAAATGCAGTTGTTTAAGAATAAAGGCTGATTTAAAATGTTCTCTCTACCATGTGGCTTAAAATGCACATTAGTTAAAAATTTGCCCCAAGCCCCGATCAGTTCTTTATAGAAATCTGGCGGCCCCTCCGTCATCCAATTTTTTGTTTTCATCCATAAAATGTTGTCCCCCAAATTAAAATTACTACACTTACTTAAAAAATGCCCCATTGTTCTCTTCCATGCCGCTTTGTTTTCTTCATCCAAGTACTTTTTAATTATTTTCACTCTCAAACTGTTCTTTCTTTGTTCCACATCCATTAACCCCAGTCCTCCCTTCCCCACCGCTCCTATTAAAGTGTTGTGTGCTATTCTCGGTGGCTTTCCTTCCCATAAAAAATCTAAAAAACATTTTTTCAGCCTTTTTTCTACCCACAACAGCATAGATGACACATATAAAATAGTAGATCCCCCCCCCCCCCCCCCAGCCCCCAGCCAATCCCCCCCACCTTGAACCGAAATCATACCGAACCGTGACCACCGAACCGAGCTACGTACCGAACCGTGACATCTGTGTACCGTGCCACCCCTACTGCCATGTATGCAGCATCAAATGTTTTTGAAAAGAGGGGCATTTCCTTCACCAAGTAAAAGTGTGGAGGATTCATCTGGCCTTCATCGGCCCCCATGAGGTGACTCTGTGTAGAATAAATCAACTTGCTTTAGGCCTGAAATGACTGAAATCTTCTCATGTGAGTTGATATCATTTTAAACATTCTTTAAAGTACTTCTCTTTTCTTGTGAATGTATTTTGTTGTATGTGTAAAACTTTTCCACTGAAAGAACCTTTTTTACCTTCATTGATATTGTAATGAAGGTTGTTAATGCTATGGACTGCACACATCTGCCTGTGTTGGGCTCGTGTTTACAGGTCGTATAAAACTAGGCCTGGCTGCAACAACTAATCGATAATTAAAATAATCATCAACGAATTTGAATATTGCATCAAAACAAACAGGCTGCTCATAATTCTGACTAAAATACACATTTTGCTCAAATATTTTTTTGTTTGAAATTAAGTGTAGGTTTAAAGCCCTACATGTAACACAAGTAATCATATTTATGAGAGCAGTAACAGTAAAGGCACTATTGTTGGAATTGTCCATTAATATAATATAATATAATATAATATAATATAATATAATATAATATAATATAATATAATATAATATAATATAATTACTCTGTTCAGACGAATGATTGTGTTTGTTCCTCGTACCTCTTACAAGTTAACATTGAGTTTTTTTTTGTTTAAATTGTTTTAAATTCTGTTTCAAAATAACAAGCAATCTGTTGTTTTTAGGTTTAGAATGTAATGTTTGTATTTTAACACTTTAATGCTTATAATGTACAGCAGAGCCTTCATTATATTCATTCATTATATTTGTTTTCATAGGCAGGATGTGAAATGACATTCTTTAAAATAATGAATTCTCTTATCATAGTTCTAAGTTAATAACCATTGCTTTAAACATATTTCTGAATATTGAGCCCTGAAACTCCATTTAAATTATTGGGAGAATGTTAGGGTTTGAAATGTAATTACTGTATGTTCATTAATGCAGCTGATTTTTCTGACTTCCAATTTTTTGTTTCTAAGGAACGGCTGCTTGACCACATTTTGGAACGACTCCGCTCTCGTTTAGAGCATATTCTTGGACAATTGCCTCTGGATTTGGACTACTTAGAGTTCATTAGCACACAATAATTTGTATTTTTAAATACCATATCCAGTCATGTAGCTGTTTCACAGCCTATTTTAGATGCCTTGACAGAGCTACATAGCCTTGTAAATGTAGAAAAAGAAAAAAGTAAGCAACACTATAAAACTGTGCAATTTGAGCAAGGACCAGTTGGACGACCGAGAACGGTCCTGTCTTTGGAGTACATTTCCAGCCTTTTGGACCTTAATCTGTCCATCCCATGCATAGCTGCGCTTTTGGGGGTGTCGAGACGAACAGTCCATCGACGCATGGCTGAGTCTGATCTCTCAGTTAGGGCACTGTACAGCACTCTGACAGATGAAGAATTGGACCAGTGTGTGATAGACATTAAATCCAGGCAGCCTCATTCTGGATATCGAATGGTGAAAGGACTTCTTCAAGCTCAAGGACTGCGGGTGCAGTATGAACGGGTCAGAGCTTCCATGCACCGTGTTGACACCATCGGAGTCATATCCCGAATTACCAACTTAGGTTGCATTGTTCGACGAACCTACTCCGTTCCTAGCCCTCAGTCCTCGATGCACATTGATACAAATCATAAACTAATCCGGTAAGTTTTTAAAGTCCTTTTATTGACAAAGGACAGATTAATTAAAAACAGTAAGATAATATTGTAATGAAATAATTATACTTTTGTATAGGCCTATTCATCATACCATCTTTATTTAATAGTGCTGCTTTCATGCTACTGCACACATATTCTCCATCAAACATGATAACTGTGTTGTTCACATTCACTTTTGACATACTAAATTACTTTTTGATTGCTTCTAAAAATTACAGTAATAATCTAGGGTTTTAGAAATTGCTGCATTTTATTTTGCAATTGTTAAAAACATTTTTTAAATGGTTCTCAAGTATAAGTTCACAATTCAGATGCTTTATCAAAAGCTTACCTGTGAAAAAGCAAACAACTAACATTTTCTCTAAGTTATATTTATCTTTTTTGTATGTGTGTTTTCCTACAGCTACAACATTGTCATCTTTGGTGGCATAGATGGCTTTTCATGGAAGGTAAGCACAGTATTCAGTGATAAACACAGTACACGTTTGTCATTCTTATATACATTTGTGCTTCATCCAAGTAGTAAAACTGCATTGTACTGCAGATTATGTATCTTGGTGCAGCTTCCAACAACCTTGCCGCAACATCCCTGGCATTCTTCCAAGAATCTGTGGAGAAGTTTGGTTTCCCTCTTAGGTAAGTATTTTACTTAGGAATGTTTAAGTTTTACAGTCATGCTTGAATGGTTTTAAACCTCTTTGAAATACACAAAAGTGTACTTTTGGTAGGTATTTGCATAAAACCCTTTTTCTATATTTGTATGAATTGGATAAAGATCATGCTGTATTTCAGGAGCCATTTATACAGGTTATACGAGAGTACTCGTGTTGCGTAAGTTAGCTTATGCTACGGGAAAACCTCCTTTTCTTGAGAATACTGAAGCCAAAAATTATCCATAATTTTGCATTTCTTGTCAACGCATTGCAGCAGCAAGCAGACCTAGGCGAGCAAGGTCGCGCGCCCATTGGCTGCTCTGCGGCAACTGCAGGAGCCTATTGACGAGCCGCCAGTGACGTCAGCGCCTTAGCACATCATGTCTCGCCGAAATAGGCGTGGCTTATGACTATAAATACCGGGCTCGGATAAGCTAGCTTAAGCAACACTCGTTCCCTCTTCTAGAGAGAACCGAGACGATTTCAGTTATTTTTGCATGACTGTATAAATCTGTTTTTGTTAAAGCAAAGTCTATATAGATATAATGGGGTACCCTTTATAACTAAGTTAAAAGCATGCATCATGTTCCATGTTAATGTTTGGTTGAGATATATATATATATATATATATATATATATATATATATATATATATAAAATAACTCTTATAAATGTTACTCTGTTTTAAGGGTACGGGCTGATCAGGGCGTGGAAAATGTAGATATTGCACGCCTCATGTTTACAGTCCGTGGCACTGGAAGGGGCAGCTTCATATCCGGAAAGAGTGTTCACAATCAACGGTCAGTCCAAAACTTCAGATAATGCTAGCTGAAAGATACCACCTCACTGCTGCCATGAAAGAACATTATTATTTGCTACAAATACAGTATATCAGCTTGCAGCAGTACTACTATTTGAGAAATGTGTGAGCTGAAAGTCCTATCTCCAGTGGAAGCTGCTGTCAGTTAAAGGGTACTGAATTGCAACCTCCTTAGCATGCAAATTCAACAGCCTTTTCCTTGCTGCAAAAAAATAAGTTAGTTTTTTTGCTGGGCAATGGGTCTGGAATTACATCTGTATGTCACTTCTGTTTTGATAGTATGCAGTGACATTATATTCCATTAAACATTGTTTCTTCTAAACAAATAAAGTAGATAAAGAAAAACACAACTATGCATTGAACAATCTGATGAATTTTCCCTGTACATTAAGTTTAAAGGTTCCTTTTGAACTTCACTATTTTCCAGAATCGAGAGGCTTTGGAGAGACCTGTGGGTAGCTGTCACAAACATCTACTATGATGTTCTCCACTACCTTGAAGAAGAGGGCTTCCTCAACATCACCAATGCTACACACCTCCTCTGTTGCCATTATGTGTTCCTGCCACGGCTGCAAGATTCCCTGGACACTTTCCGCAGTGGCTGGGACAATCATCCAATAAGAACAGAAGGCCATATGACCCCTAATCAGCTGTGGAAGCTGGGCCGAATCCATCACCCAATTCAAGGCCCAGAAAATATGGAGGTATGTACCAAATGTACAACTTGAATGCTTTCAATAGTTTAAATCCCTACATTTGTGCTTGCAAACATTAGTTATGAAGATATTGCACGTATGTCAATACTCCCTTACCAAAGGCTGGCCTTAAAGGAATACTTTACTGATCAGCATTAAGCTTTGTGTCCGTAGTATACCGGTAGCATTTTAGAACGAAAGTGCATCGGTCCCTCATATGCCTCCCTCCGATGATGCGAAAAAATTTTCTCATCGCAGAGGGATGTGAGGGAACGACGCACGTTCGTTTGAAAATATTACAGAGATACTACGGATACAAAGCCTAACGCTAAACGGTGAAGTATTCCTTTAAGTTCATAAATATTTAGCAAAGCTGTTTACAAAAGTGTAGGTTACAGTAAGTGCCATAAAGCATTAGGATAAATAATACTGCAAACAAGTAAGGTTTTTATATTTTGCTTTGATAGGGTATGGATTTTCCTCACATTGTGTGAGAAAACAGTTGACTTACTGCTGATGGCTACTCCAGTGTCATCGTCCCAGACACAGAAAGCCCACTGACTGATGAACAAATGGCAGCTTTAAGAGAGGTTGTTGACCCAAGAGCTGCATCCCAGTCCTTTGGCTGTGATATCTATGTTGCTGCTGTTCAATTTTGTGAGCATGTTCTATCTGAAACCTGAAAGACACACACATGCCCCCCTTGTTTCTGTTGTTTGAAACTCTTTTTTCCAGTGTGTCAGATCAGGGCAAGCTAACTACCAACATTTACAAGACATAAATGCATTTTAGGCATTTCTTGTAATTGTTTTGAGTTTTATGAACGGGCCTTTATACTGTACAGATGTGAACAACTTAATTGAACTGGCAATAAAAACCCTTTGTAAGACTGGCAGCAGCTGCTAATGTGTCTATTTGAGCAAACGCGCCACAAATTAATCAGTACATGAGTTGTAGTGACCTACCGTATATGACTCTTATTCAACTGACAAGTCATCACTTTGACAGACATCCATTGCAAAATGTGCTATTACCACTGAAGATCAAACTGACCCTGCATCACAATATACACATTTTCCTTGAATAACCGGAGGATTAAACATGCACTATTTTCATATTTAGGATGTTATGAAGTTAATCAGACTGAAAACTGTTGCTAAATTGCAGTCAAATGACCCTTAAAAGCACAGATGGGTGTTATAAGGTTATAGTGGATTTGTTCTAGGCATTGAACATTCACTCTGGAAACAGATGCATTTCTGCATAAGATGTTAAGCACAGTGAAATAAAACAGGCATCATATGAGTTAATCTATGAGTTTCCATCATTCTAATCTGAAACAATAAATGTCAATCACTGATTATTTTTTTTGTAACGAAAACACTGACGGATCTGTAATGAACACAATGATACATTTATTATAAGAACCTCGCAGACAAATACTGATGAAGCAATCTGAGAAAAGCAGCGGCAACACAATATACTTCATCCAAATATTTCTGCGCTTAAATGCATTTGTACGTAACTAAAATAACACTTAACTTTCCTTAAAACTTTTTTTAAAAGGACATTAACTTTGAAGTTGCTACATTGCTAGCAGGTTGCATGCCAATTAATATAACTGTCCATCAAAAAACATAATGAACTTTGCATTCGTAATTTAGCATATTAATATGCAATCATTTAAACATTTAACATTAACGTTATTCACCACTGCTTTGTCCCTACACAAGACCAAATCCTGTTTGGCAAGTGCCAATACAAGCCAGGATGTCATTTTTAAAGGATGCATAGTCCTTGTAATGTCCTGGGATTCGCAGGGTCTCAAAACAGGTGGAGGCTGTTGGGAAGCTGCCTTTAACCACCTCAATGGATAGGTTATTCCTTGGCATAATCTCCCACCCTGTCCAGAATTTCAACAGGTCAGTCAATTCATCAGGTGATGCTGTGGATTAAACAAAATGGATCAAATGATAGGTTGCTACAAATAATGGAAAATAATTTAGAAAATTAATATAATGTTTAGTATTCAATAAATGTATCATAGTAGCTCTGTTATGTAACAAATAAAGCAGTTTCTTGAACAGAAATACCATAACACCATATACCCTGGTGAAATGTCAAAAAGGTATGAAAAAATACTATTAATAAAGCTGTGTGTGAAGAGTGTGCGGTTATCTACTCTTCCTGTCCTATATACAGGTGTGCAAAGATAGTCTTAGTCTTAATAATAACCTTAATGAATTGAACAATTTCTATAACTAACTGTTTAAAAAGTAACCTGCCACTTTCGAACTCTGTACACATACCATTTTCAATGAAGTGGCGAAGATAACCTGATATGTGCCATTTTGTGTCAAGTGAATAATCGTCATCATCGTCGTCATCTTCATGAGGCCAGGGGCCTGTACCATGATGGTGGCTAAACAAACTCGGGGTTACAGGATTAGTTTTGAGTTGACAAAACCAAACCGATGCAATCAGGCTTAATTGGTACCATGAAGCAGCTCATCAACTTTCTCTGTCAACTCGGGCTTTGATCCTTAAGCTATGATTACTCCACGGGCGCGTGCACATAAAAGAGTGACGTCGGCACCGAACAACCAATCGCGTTCAATATGGATAGAGCGAGAGCTGTATATTTTTCTGCGGAGGAACAAGAAATAATTATTCATAAGTATGAAGAATATAAACATGTGTTTAAAGCACGCAGTAATACTGTATCTGCTGCCAAAGCAAGAGAAGAGTGTTGGAAAAAGATCGCTGATTGCGTTAATGCGCAAGTTAAACAAATATACATTCAATATTAATTAAAAATGATGTGCATGATGTATGTGTGTGCGCGCGTGTATATGATGCCTTTACAATAAGGTTGTATTTGTTTAGAGAACGTAATGCATTAGCTAACATGAATTGACAATGAACGATAGTTTTTCAGCATTTATTAATCTAATGTTAATTCCGTTAGTTCTTCAAGTTACTCATGTTACTTCATTGTGCATTAGACGTATGTTAACAGTTAGTTTTATTTTAAAAATGTATTAATGCTTAAATTAAAATGTGTGTGTATATACGTATTACATTGGCCTACTTTTATTTATTAGGGTGAAGCAAATGACGAAGACACCCTCTCTGTGTGTTCTGAAACCATTGCTGAGGTGAATGCATTTTTTTTTTTTTTATGGCACACATTTTAATGTCACACAAATGTGACTGGCCCTTATCTTTTATTGTAGGATTTTTCACAACCTGCCCCACAAACTGATGCCTCTACCTCAATGGGCTTCAGAAGGAATGTGAACAAGGTACTGCTTTAAACCCTTGACATAAATTACAGCCAGTCCTGTGCCTGTAAGTCATGCCTTTTGTCATTTGATTTACCTTAAGACTTGTAATGATTGTTTGTGGTGGAATTATGTTTCAGGTGGAAACTGACTCGGTCAGGGCCCTTTACAAAAGGAGCCTAGAATTGGACTGCACTCTAAAGGAGCTGGACTGTGAGCTGAGGAGCCTCCAAATTAAAAAAAATAAATTGGAGATCAAACAGATGGAAAAACAGATCTCAGTATGTGAACTTACTAAAACAGGCAACACATTAGTATGAACACTCAATACTTATTAATGCATCTTTCTCTCTTTCTCCCTCCCTAGCCACATCAACAATAAAACCATTTGAGACCTATCTGCAGTTTCAATTTACTTTTATTAAGTAAAATATTGTATGGTGATTGCATCTCTGACAGCTGTGCCAGCTGGGTGGTCAAGTGTGATTGGGTCAATTTCATCGGGGAGAAGCTGGTTTAGTGGTGGTGCTTGCTCCTTTCTGATAGTGGCTATATTGTGCAGAATGGCACATGCAGCCACTATCTGTGATGCCCGCTCTGGTGACACCCTTAACCGCCGAAGGCAGTTGAAACGTGCCTTTAGGATGCCAAAGGTCATCTCAATCTTGACCCTGGTTTTACTGAGGGCCACATTGAACCGGTTTTGTGGCCTTGTCTGAGGGTCAGGATAGGGGGTTAGTAAAAATCTCTGGCATGCATAACCCCTGTCTCCTACCAACAGGCCATCAAAAAGCCCTGTCACAGAACAGAAAAGGGGAAAATTGTATAAGTTTTGCTTTGTCAATTAAAATGAACACTTTAAAGTGTTTTGTACTGTAACTTGCCTTCCTCAAAGCGCTGACACAACACAGACTCACGGAAAATTCGTGAGTCATGCACTGAGCCAGGCCATTTGGCATCCAAGCTTGTGATCATGCATTCATGATCACAAGTTATCTGCAGATGAAATGTACAGTAGATCATTGTCATGTGTTAATGATTCATCTCACTGAAAATAAGTCATCTTGAATCTATAGTACACCTACCTGAACATTGAGGCTGTGAAAGGACTTTCTATTCACATAATCTGCCTCATGTTCTCCAAGAGCTGTGGAGATTGCAACATGTGTGCAGTCTATTGCTCCTATGACTCTAGGGAATCCTATCATAAGATTAATATATTTGTTAAAAGATTTAGAATAAGAACATGTACTGTATTGTATAATTTAAGTGTTCTAAGTGAAATCTGCTTTCTGGGGAGAAAAAAAGTGAATGTCTAAAAGTAAATCTGTTCATGCAGTGTCACCCTATCAATCTTACCGGCAATTTTATAAAAGCCCTCTTTTATGGACATGGTCGATATATGTCCGGGGAACACTATGAAGCTATTCATGTACCCCTGCAGTGCGAGGACCACCTTGCGAATGGTTCGACAAACCGTGTTTTTCCCAAGATTCTCTGCATCACCGACCGCATATAAGTACGTACCGCTTGCAAAAAAACGCAACGCAATGCATACCATTTGCGGTACAGTAAGAGCATGACTTCGACGTGTCACATTTGATATGTGCGGCTCAAGAAGTTCGCAAATATAAGATATTCCTTCCGCGGAGAATCTGTATCTTTCATACAAGTAAGTATCAGGAAAAGCTAGGGGATTTTGTCTGTCCCTAAAAACTCTTTCTCTACGAAGTGCTCGTCTAACAATTTGTGCGGAGATGTCCACAGGATTTGGTAGAAAAGGTGAAGCCATTGCAACCGACACTGGGATATGTGACGTCACCTATATGTTTCTTTGATCACAGCTGATTGGTCGAATTTCAGTCTGAGATCTCAAATCCAGAACATAACCTGCCCCGGAGCAGGTTAGCCGTGCAGCATAAGATACCATGGCGACAAACAACGCTTAAAGCCGAGCTACCTTCATGGTACCTAAAACCCAGAGTTGGGGCAAACTAAACTGAAACTTACCTGGCTAGCCAGCTAATCCGGCTTCATGGTATAGGCCCCTGGTGATGTGCTGCAGGATTATCTACATTGACAATAAAACAACATGACTTTAATAATCTTACCACTTTATCATGGATTCTATCTATATAATATATACACAAATAATATTGAATTGTAAAAAGTTACCGCAGGGTTACAATCCACTGCTCTCTCCTGCGGAAAAAGCTGGGCCACTGTGTCAGGTCGTTTGGTCAGCAATGTCCACATTGGTGTCTCTTTAAGACCACGCCTGAATTGTTTTATTTGTCGTGTGACACGTCCAATTACCTGTTAATGACATTACCGGACAGAAGGTGAAACAAGTCATTTTTTATTATTATCCCAAAGCAAGTTCTGAGGATGACTTTTGCCAATATGCGACAGTTTCTTTAAATTTCACACACAGCATGGATCAACATCTTCTCAAAAAGCCATCTTCGGTTATTTCCAGTAAGGCCAGGGAGATCCCAAGCGTAGGCCAACTCCTGGACACTTGTTTTGTCCTTGTCTGAGAGTTCAGATGCCCCTTCAAGCTTTAAGACAGAGAGCGAAGCGAAAGGCGAGGCAAGTTTATCTATATAGCACTATTTAAATTGCTTTACATACAACATTAAAAAGCAGTTTAAAATGTAAAAATATTCATTAAGGAGAATATAAAAAAAGCTAAAATAGCACAGTCTTCACCCCCTCAGCCATTTTTCCATAAAATATTAGAACCCACTAAAAAAACAAATTGGCCAAGGGGGTGGAGACTTTCTTGCTTGATTGTATATAACAGGGAAGAAATAATGAGGTTAGATAAAAAACATACAAGCCTGATTGTTTCACGGATGTCTAGGTCTGGACAGTCCTCTGGTGTTACTGTTGCAGTTTCTGGGCTTCCTCCAAACAGGACATGCACAACAGCAGGGCTAAGCCCTGACAGGCATGGTCCTCCATGAACAAAGGAGTGCCCCACCATTCTGCCTGCCATGATGAACATGTCACTTTCCACGAGAAAGTGAGAGGCTGAGGGCACTAAATGGCCTGGCTGTCCATCAAAGAGATGTGTAACAGCAGTGTTTGCTGTTTAAGAAATTTACAAATTTAGACAAAAATTCCAAATACTACATACTCTGCATAGTAGGCATTATAGTACATATTTTATAAACTTTATAAGTACCAGGTGAGGTTACAGCAAAAAAAAAAAAGATATAAAAACATAACAGAATTACAATGTTTAAAAGAAAAAATGTTTAAACAAGACTTTAATAACATAATATTTGCTAATGACAAGTCAGCTTACACATAGCTACAGTCAACATACCAAAGTTGAAGCAAAACCCAGACTTTAGCTTGTTCATGCAAGTTGAGAGGAAAAAGCGACTCACACCCTCTCCAATGGCTGCATCACCTGTAACACAATGGAGGATTTGATATAGTAAAAGGGAAAAGCAATACTTAAGGTAGGCTTTAACTACTTTGACATGAAATTGAAGCTACCTTCAAGTCTGCAATTCAAGGGTCGTGCCCATTCCATTTGGCTTCTTATAGAAGTAGATGAGCGCAGCGTCTTGTTCAGCAGGGCTCTTTCTAATATCCATGCTGAGAAGTAAGGGATTCTTACTTTGATGATGGCTAAGAATAGAATCCCGAAACAGAGACATGGCCTTGGTAGGGTCTTCTACCATGAGCCACTCTAGTAAGAGATAAAAATGAAAATGTTACCAATAAAATGACTTTGGATATGTAACTTATGGAAAAAGTATTTCTGCAATTACATATTCTAAAAATCTGACATTAAACTTACCTGTAATAAATAGAAACTGCTATTTACTAAAATCAGTACAATACCATAATGTTTCACATGGTCAGATAAGGTGTAGGTTATGCCATGTGACATGCCACTTTTGACTGCATTGCATCACCACAGTTTACCCTCCCTCACATTATTATCCTGCTGCTAACCCTGAATAGGACCTACCATCTGTAACTTTTTCACTACTGGACGGTCCAGGCATTGCTGCTTGCTCTTCAACAGTACTCCTATCCAACACCTCATACATTCCTTCACTGCCCACATTCACAACACAATGTTAAACACTATAATTATATTTGTGAAACTGCTACATGGTTTATATCTGATGGTGAGTGAAACAAGTACATACAAATTAAAACTGAATTACAGTATATAATGTACCTTTCACCACACGAAGCAGCATGTACTTCAATAAAGTCAGCGGTAAACATTTCCATGCAGATAGGACAGGGCTCCTGAACTGGTGCTGAGAAAATGGAGTTAGCAAAGATAATCAAAAATTTGACTTCAGCAAGAACCACTAAATTTAGTTATGGCTTTGTATGTTTCAACAAAACCATTTGCCCTTATCAAAAATTGTGATTTTAGGCCATCCATATTGAATGTTAAATTGTCAAATGTCAAATCTATTGAAAATGCTAAATTTATTTTTTACATTGTCTCTCACCTTGCTCACTGTTCTCCTCCACATTGTCCAGGTTGTCTTCATCATTGTCAACATCAATGATGTTGCAAGACTTCAAGTGTTCCATCAGGAGCTGCAGTGGAATGGCTGCTCCACACTTTTGGCACATTGCCTTGGGCATGTCACTGAATACTTCATTACTTAGTTGCAAAGGAGTAGTGTTAAGTTCGTCTTGAATTGGAGCTATGTAAAGAGGAGATTTACCCCCCTGGCTTGCAGGCTTTACGGTCTTGCCTGTGTATCCAGTATGATCAGGTGCCACCAGGGAGAGCTTTCGGGAACCCCATCCTCCTATTGAAAACATGAACATGGAAAAAAATCAAAAAATGCTTTACATATGACATAAACCGTTTACACACACACAAAAAGTTTTGCATACCTGCTGCTTTGTAAATCATCCAGCCTCCAGTTACAGCCTCCAATTGAGGAAAGACACCTTTGAGTGTCTCACATAACTGTAAGCAAAGCAGATACACAGAACATTAATAATATGCATGTATCCTTAGAATGGATGCTGAACTGTTGAAATGAAGGATGATTGTACTAGAACATCAGTCTTGATTAGATGCATTTTAGCTTATTTGAAATCAGAATTAAAACCTGTGCCAAAGGATTATAATTTTCAAATACATTAATGCAGACTATGTTAAAGGTATAATTTACCCAAAAGTTTAAATTCAGTCATTATGGATGTTGTTATCTGACCATTATAAACTCGATGACTACTACTTCATACAATTTATAGTAGTTTGTAGCCTAGAAATTTAGACGCACCCTAGCGGCAGAAAAATTTATTTTGCAGCCAGGGTAGTCTAGCAACTCTCCGTTGACCTTCGGAGCTGTAAAAACCTAAATTGGGTCAGGCCAATCACATCGTGTATAGAGTAGGCGGGGCGGGCTTAACATAATGACGACAGAGTTGTGACGGTTCCCTGCTACTTGAAAACAAAAAATGGCTGCTGCTGCTGGCGAACAGTCTTTCGAATCGGCTTTGGCCGATTGGAGGATTTGGAGTTAAGTTTTTCTTTGAGAAAAGAGCAAAGAACAGCACTTAAGTCATTCTTAAAAAAGGAAGATGTGTTCGTAGTTTTGCCGGCCAGATTCAAAAGTTGAATCTATCAACTAACATAAGCACTGCTGGTGGGAAAACGCTCTGGTTGGTTGAAGCGCTGTCCTATTGCGTGCAGAGGGAATTTGAAAGACAGCTGTTTATCCCGCCCCTCAGATTGACCCGTGTCTATGAGAGTTGCCAGACCTAACATCTTGATGTAGGTCTGGCTTGCCAGGCTAAGCAGTTTGTGTAACTATTAAGAAGCTTTCTTCCAAACAATTGCAGTATTAGAACCCTGTATTGCACTGCTGGTTTGCTTCTAAAGCAAAGCAGGGTCGGGCCTGGTAAGTCCCTGGATGGGAGACCAGTGCTGCTGGAACTGGTGTTGGAGGGCCAGTAGGGGGCACTCTTCCCTCTGGTCTAAATATAATTCCCAATGCCCCAGGGCAGCGTACCATCATTCGGATGGAACGTTAAATGGGTGTCCTGACTCTCTGTGGTCACTAAAGATCCCATGGCACTATTCGTAAGAGTAGGGGTGTTAACCCCGGTGTCCTGGACAAATTTCCAATCTGGCCCTCATACCATCATGGCAACCTAATGATCCCCATCTCTCAATTGGCTCATTCATCCCCCAACCCCCCAACCCCCCCTCCCCAGGCTGTTGCTGCAAATGAGAAAAGGTTGTCAGTCAACTTGCCTGGTAAAATAAAGGTTAATAATAATAATAATAAAATGGTTGCCACATCTCAAAAAGGAATCGGGTAGGACTAATTAACAGAATTCTTCATGGTCATAGTACAACTAGCACAAATATACATCAATGGAATCTGCTTACCTCATCATGTGTTGTGCTCTCATCTAAATAAACAGTCCTGCGGCCCAGTCCTGCCTGCAAGTGGACTAGTTGGTCTTGTTCTTTTGGGGTTTTTTCATATTGTTTTGGCAAAAGGTGGAAAGCAACTTCTACTGGTTTAGGCCTTTTAGCAGGAACAAGACTCACTGGTGGAAAACGCCTCTTCCCTTTTCCCTTAGTGAACATACCTGGAAACGACCTGTAGGAGATAGCACAGTCTGTTACAACCTGATTACTATCAAACTATGAGTTTTTATAAGATTAAATTAATCCAAAGAATATAATGCTGAACCTTGTCAATTCCATCTGAACAGAAGGTCTTGGTGGCTGATTGCCAGACCTCTCATTTTGGCCTATTTGCCTCCGTTCCCTGCCGTATAGTAACCAAAAATAATCATTAATCACAGACTAGAAAAATATCCTTGTGAACAGATTTTAAAATGTATTTTAAACACTTAACCTTATATCCTGACTGCTGCAAGGAACATCACTACTGGCTGCACCTCCCCTTTCAGATTCGGTCAATAAGGACATTAAGTGCCTGGCTGATCGTAACAGCTCAGCATGACTAGTACCCTGTCAACACAAATATCATACAGAAAATACAAAATAACATCACGAGAAAAAGTTTTAAACCCACTGACCATACGACTGATGTTAAAGTTAAAGTGTAATCTGCATAAACAGCTGTTTATATCACACAAATACCCCACTGTAACGTTACGTTATACTTTATGTGATGACTCTTTTAACCGTATCCATCTACATTGATGGCTCCCAGTCTGTCTGTGAGCTTCTACCATTGAAATCTTTTTCTTTCTTTTTTTGCCGTTTAAAAAAAATATATATATATGCGGCGCCAAATCAAATGTTTTATTGTCAAGATTTATCTCGGAGCTGTTGGCTTGGTTCCAGGCTTAAACCTTTTTATGAATGTTAATGTGGTTTTCAGCCAAAAAGTGGGCGGCCACCGTTAAGCTCTAAAGTTATCTTGCTAGCTATAACGTGTTGTTTAGCTGACTTAACTTACATAGGGAGACGAGTCACACAAACCATAGCTATATAGCATATGTGTTCCAAACATAATTAGCAACAACATACTTCTGTTCTGTCGAGCCCTGAGTCCGATTGTACATAAACAGCAAACTTACCGGGGCGCCTTCGTTTTCCCTGGAAGTCATCTTTACTTCTTGGATCATGAAAAGACAGATCGTCGTGCTCTTCTTCTTCTTTCCGTTTCATGGCCGTTCACTGCTTAGGAGTATTACCGCCACCTACTGTATACCTTGCGCACATGATCGTCGTGCTCGGCGCTCAACTGTTTTTCCTATCCTGGGTAGCCCGGATGTTACCATGCGAATATTTAACTTGAATTTTTCGATCTGAATTTGAGCAGTCGAATTAGACTGATGTTTTCTTTGAAAAATATTAACTTGTAATTTGAGATCTGAATTTGAGCAATCAAATTTGATCAACCTGAATCTATTTTATCTGAAATTCTGTAAGTTGATTTTTTTTTTATCTGATTTTGTGAGCATTGAAAAATATTAATCGAAATTCAGGTTGAGAGAGGTAAATTCAAAACAAATAAATTCAGATACATGGTTTCCAAAGTAAAATAATTTCAAAGGGGTGAATTCAGAGCAAATAAATTCAGATAAATGTTTTTCAAAATAAAATATTTCAAAACTAAGTATTCAGTGGCTGTTAAATTTCAAATAGTTATGTCTCCTATTTGCTTCCATAGTGATGTCATTTGCAACAAGACGGCTGATACTAATATGGGCCTAAAATAAAGTAAGTAGTATTCACATTAAACAAATTGATGGGCTTTAGTGTTGTACAAGATGTAATTTGTCACCTTATAAACAGTTATTTAAATTCATCGTTCTTCAGTTTTTATATTTTGATGAATTGCTATTAAAGGGGTGGTTTACTGCTTTTTTTCTTTGCTTGATTGTGTTTATGGGGTGCAATATAACATGTCTTCGTGTTTCGTTTGTTAAAAGTTAAAGTTAAAGTGTAATCTGCATAAACAGCTGTTTATATCACACAAATACCCCACTGTAACGTTACGTTATACTTTATGTGATGACTCTTTTAACCGTATCCATCTACATTGATGGCTCCCAGTCTGTCTGTGAGCTTCTACCATTGAAATCTTTTTCTTTCTTTTTTTGCCGTTTAACAAAGGAGTGCCCCACCATTCTGCCTGCCATGATGAACATGTCACTTTCCACGAGAAAGTGAGAGGCTGAGGGCACTAAATGGCCTGGCTGTCCATCAAAGAGATGTGTAACAGCAGTGTTTGCTGTTTAAGAAATTTACAAATTTAGACAAAAATTCCAAATACTACATACTCTGCATAGTAGGCATTATAGTACATATTTTATAAACTTTATAAGTACCAGGTGAGGTTACAGCAAAAAAAAAAAAAAAAGATATAAAAACATAACAGAATTACAATGTTTAAAAGAAAAAATGTTTAAACAAGACTTTAATAACATAATATTTGCTAATGACAAGTCAGCTTACACATAGCTACAGTCAACATACCAAAGTTGAAGCAAAACCCAGACTTTAGCTTGTTCATGCAAGTTGAGAGGAAAAAGCGACTCACACCCTCTCCAATGGCTGCATCACCTGTAACACAATGGAGGATTTGATATAGTAAAAGGGAAAAGCAATACTTAAGGTAGGCTTTAACTACTTTGACATGAAATTGAAGCTACCTTCAAGTCTGCAATTCAAGGGTCGTGCCCATTCCATTTGGCTTCTTATAGAAGTAGATGAGCGCAGCGTCTTGTTCAGCAGGGCTCTTTCTAATATCCATGCTGAGAAGTAAGGGATTCTTACTTTGATGATGGCTAAGAATAGAATCCCGAAACAGAGACATGGCCTTGGTAGGGTCTTCTACCATGAGCCACTCTAGTAAGAGATAAAAATGAAAATGTTACCAATAAAATGACTTTGGATATGTAACTTATGGAAAAAGTATTTCTGCAATTACATATTCTAAAAATCTGACATTAAACTTACCTGTAATAAATAGAAACTGCTATTTACTAAAATCAGTACAATACCATAATGTTTCACATGGTCAGATAAGGTGTAGGTTATGCCATGTGACATGCCACTTTTGACTGCATTGCATCACCACAGTTTACCCTCCCTCACATTATTATCCTGCTGCTAACCCTGAATAGGACCTACCATCTGTAACTTTTTCACTACTGGACGGTCCAGGCATTGCTGCTTGCTCTTCAACAGTACTCCTATCCAACACCTCATACATTCCTTCACTGCCCACATTCACAACACAATGTTAAACACTATAATTATATTTGTGAAACTGCTACATGGTTTATATCTGATGGTGAGTGAAACAAGTACATACAAATTAAAACTGAATTACAGTATATAATGTACCTTTCACCACACGAAGCAGCATGTACTTCAATAAAGTCAGCGGTAAACATTTCCATGCAGATAGGACAGGGCTCCTGAACTGGTGCTGAGAAAATGGAGTTAGCAAAGATAATCAAAAATTTGACTTCAGCAAGAACCACTAAATTTAGTTATGGCTTTGTATGTTTCAACAAAACCATTTGCCCTTATCAAAAATTGTGATTTTAGGCCATCCATATTGAATGTTAAATTGTCAAATGTCAAATCTATTGAAAATGCTAAATTTATTTTTTACATTGTCTCTCACCTTGCTCACTGTTCTCCTCCACATTGTCCAGGTTGTCTTCATCATTGTCAACATCAATGATGTTGCAAGACTTCAAGTGTTCCATCAGGAGCTGCAGTGGAATGGCTGCTCCACACTTTTGGCACATTGCCTTGGGCATGTCACTGAATACTTCATTACTTAGCTCCAATTCAAGACGAACTTAACACTACTCCTTTGCAACTATGTAAAGAGGAGATTTACCCCCCTGGCTTGCAGGCTTTACGGTCTTGCCTGTGTATCCAGTATGATCAGGTGCCACCAGGGAGAGCTTTCGGGAACCCCATCCTCCTATTGAAAACATGAACATGGAAAAAAATCAAAAAATGCTTTACATATGACATAAACCGTTTACACACACACAAAAAGTTTTGCATACCTGCTGCTTTGTAAATCATCCAGCCTCCAGTTACAGCCTCCAATTGAGGAAAGACACCTTTGAGTGTCTCACATAACTGTAAGCAAAGCAGATACACAGAACATTAATAATATGCATGTATCCTTAGAATGGATGCTGAACTGTTGAAATGAAGGATGATTGTACTAGAACATCAGTCTTGATTAGATGCATTTTAGCTTATTTGAAATCAGAATTAAAACCTGTGCCAAAGGATTATAATTTTCAAATACATTAATGCAGACTATGTTAAAGGTATAATTTACCCAAAAGTTTAAATTCAGTCATTATGGATGTTGTTATCTGACCATTATAAACTCGATGACTACTACTTCATACAATTTATAGTAGTTTGTAGCCTAGAAATTTAGACGCACCCTAGCGGCAGAAAAATTTATTTTGCAGCCAGGGTAGTCTAGCAACTCTCCGTTGACCTTCGGAGCTGTAAAAACCTAAATTGGGTCAGGCCAATCACATCGTGTATAGAGTAGGCGGGGCGGGCTTAACATAATGACGACAGAGTTGTGACGGTTCCCTGCTACTTGAAAACAAAAAATGGCTGCTGCTGCTGGCGAACAGTCTTTCGAATCGGCTTTGGCCGATTGGAGGATTTGGAGTTAAGTTTTTCTTTGAGAAAAGAGCAAAGAACAGCACTTAAGTCATTCTTAAAAAAGGAAGATGTGTTCGTAGTTTTGCCGGCCAGATTCAAAAGTTGAATCTATCAACTAACATAAGCACTGCTGGTGGGAAAACGCTCTGGTTGGTTGAAGCGCTGTCCTATTGCGTGCAGAGGGAATTTGAAAGACAGCTGTTTATCCCGCCCCTCAGATTGACCCGTGTCTATGAGAGTTGCCAGACCTAACATCTTGATGTAGGTCTGGCTTGCCAGGCTAAGCAGTTTGTGTAACTATTAAGAAGCTTTCTTCCAAACAATTGCAGTATTAGAACCCTGTATTGCACTGCTGGTTTGCTTCTAAAGCAAAGCAGGGTCGGGCCTGGTAAGTCCCTGGATGGGAGACCAGTGCTGCTGGAACTGGTGTTGGAGGGCCAGTAGGGGGCACTCTTCCCTCTGGTCTAAATATAATTCCCAATGCCCCAGGGCAGCGTACCATCATTCGGATGGAACGTTAAATGGGTGTCCTGACTCTCTGTGGTCACTAAAGATCCCATGGCACTATTCGTAAGAGTAGGGGTGTTAACCCCGGTGTCCTGGACAAATTTCCAATCTGGCCCTCATACCATCATGGCAACCTAATGATCCCCATCTCTCAATTGGCTCATTCATCCCCCAACCCCCCAACCCCCCCTCCCCAGGCTGTTGCTGCAAATGAGAAAAGGTTGTCAGTCAACTTGCCTGGTAAAATAAAGGTTAATAATAATAATAATAAAATGGTTGCCACATCTCAAAAAGGAATCGGGTAGGACTAATTAACAGAATTCTTCATGGTCATAGTACAACTAGCACAAATATACATCAATGGAATCTGCTTACCTCATCATGTGTTGTGCTCTCATCTAAATAAACAGTCCTGCGGCCCAGTCCTGCCTGCAAGTGGACTAGTTGGTCTTGTTCTTTTGGGGTTTTTTCATATTGTTTTGGCAAAAGGTGGAAAGCAACTTCTACTGGTTTAGGCCTTTTAGCAGGAACAAGACTCACTGGTGGAAAACGCCTCTTCCCTTTTCCCTTAGTGAACATACCTGGAAACGACCTGTAGGAGATAGCACAGTCTGTTACAACCTGATTACTATCAAACTATGAGTTTTTATAAGATTAAATTAATCCAAAGAATATAATGCTGAACCTTGTCAATTCCATCTGAACAGAAGGTCTTGGTGGCTGATTGCCAGACCTCTCATTTTGGCCTATTTGCCTCCGTTCCCTGCCGTATAGTAACCAAAAATAATCATTAATCACAGACTAGAAAAATATCCTTGTGAACAGATTTTAAAATGTATTTTAAACACTTAACCTTATATCCTGACTGCTGCAAGGAACATCACTACTGGCTGCACCTCCCCTTTCAGATTCGGTCAATAAGGACATTAAGTGCCTGGCTGATCGTAACAGCTCAGCATGACTAGTACCCTGTCAACACAAATATCATACAGAAAATACAAAATAACATCACGAGAAAAAGTTTTAAACCCACTGACCATACGACTGATGTTAAAGTTAAAGTGTAATCTGCATAAACAGCTGTTTATATCACACAAATACCCCACTGTAACGTTACGTTATACTTTATGTGATGACTCTTTTAACCGTATCCATCTACATTGATGGCTCCCAGTCTGTCTGTGAGCTTCTACCATTGAAATCTTTTTCTTTCTTTTTTTGCCGTTTAAAAAAAATATATATATATGCGGCGCCAAATCAAATGTTTTATTGTCAAGATTTATCTCGGAGCTGTTGGCTTGGTTCCAGGCTTAAACCTTTTTATGAATGTTAATGTGGTTTTCAGCCAAAAAGTGGGCGGCCACCGTTAAGCTCTAAAGTTATCTTGCTAGCTATAACGTGTTGTTTAGCTGACTTAACTTACATAGGGAGACGAGTCACACAAACCATAGCTATATAGCATATGTGTTCCAAACATAATTAGCAACAACATACTTCTGTTCTGTCGAGCCCTGAGTCCGATTGTACATAAACAGCAAACTTACCGGGGCGCCTTCGTTTTCCCTGGAAGTCATCTTTACTTCTTGGATCATGAAAAGACAGATCGTCGTGCTCTTCTTCTTCTTTCCGTTTCATGGCCGTTCACTGCTTAGGAGTATTACCGCCACCTACTGTATACCTTGCGCACATGATCGTCGTGCTCGGCGCTCAACTGTTTTTCCTATCCTGGGTAGCCCGGATGTTACCATGCGAATATTTAACTTGAATTTTTCGATCTGAATTTGAGCAGTCGAATTAGACTGATGTTTTCTTTGAAAAATATTAACTTGTAATTTGAGATCTGAATTTGAGCAATCAAATTTGATCAACCTGAATCTATTTTATCTGAAATTCTGTAAGTTGATTTTTTTTTTATCTGATTTTGTGAGCATTGAAAAATATTAATCGAAATTCAGGTTGAGAGAGGTAAATTCAAAACAAATAAATTCAGATACATGGTTTCCAAAGTAAAATAATTTCAAAGGGGTGAATTCAGAGCAAATAAATTCAGATAAATGTTTTTCAAAATAAAATATTTCAAAACTAAGTATTCAGTGGCTGTTAAATTTCAAATAGTTATGTCTCCTATTTGCTTCCATAGTGATGTCATTTGCAACAAGACGGCTGATACTAATATGGGCCTAAAATAAAGTAAGTAGTATTCACATTAAACAAATTGATGGGCTTTAGTGTTGTACAAGATGTAATTTGTCACCTTATAAACAGTTATTTAAATTCATCGTTCTTCAGTTTTTATATTTTGATGAATTGCTATTAAAGGGGTGGTTTACTGCTTTTTTTCTTTGCTTGATTGTGTTTATGGGGTGCAATATAACATGTCTTCGTGTTTCGTTTGTTAAAAAACGCCTTATTTTTCATATAGTTCACCTTTATTGTAAGCCGCTTTCTCCTCTGTCATTTGAACGACCGGTTGACTTCCTGATTCTATGAAACCAATCCCTCAGAAACAGGCGATGGGCTCAGATTGGTCAGTTGGACCGGAGCGACAGCTGCAAGTGCGGTAATGAACAGTCGAGCAGAACTTCTGCAAGCACGGCTCTTACAAACGTTTCTGAATGGAAGTTTAAGGGTCAAGATCCCAACTAATGCAAACACAGACCACTATAATGGTGACATACAAATTTAGATTTTCTCCTTTGGTGATTCTGCTCATTAACATCAGGTGTCTTCAATAATGGTCAATCATCACTCAGTTAATCACCTAATTATCTCATTCACTGTAACACTGCTTCAGTGTTACTTTTAACACTTCTGCAGTGTTTATATGAGTCCAGTCAGAGTGTTAAATTAACACTGGGGATTTTGCTGTGTACACTGGGAGTGTTGATTCAACACTGGAGGTTTTACTGCACACACACACACACACACACACACACACACACACCTTAATTTATCACTGACAAACTGTTGTGTATAACACTGCATATTTAACACTTGCCGTTGATAACTTTGATGTGGTTGTTTGTTAGCTCCTTGCTTTTTTGCTAGCTAACATTACAATGATAACTGAGCTGGTTAATCTTCAGATAAAGTTGACAAAACACAAAATAACGTTCAAAAGTGCTTTAAATAAGAATGCATAAGTGAATGCTTACCTGTTATTTTCCGTGACCGCGTCGCGAGCTGTCCGGCTGTGATCCCGTCCGTGACTGTGAGCTGAGGGGGATGGGCGGATGTGACGGACTGAAAAATGCGCGCGGTTTTTGAAAAATAATATTTTGTCTCGAGTAAAATTAATTTCTTTAAAAGGATTTATCTATGCTTAATATGAAACAGATTTATGTATTTATTATATTATCTTTAGTTATGAAGGCTATTTAATTAATATTGAAAGAGATAAAGCAACGTGGCTTCTCGAAAAACAATGTTAGAAATCATGAATTAAACTAATTTTTCTTTAAAATATGTTGTGGTCAGCCATTTAGACGTAATGACCATATGGTAGATTAAATTAATTTATACTTATTTAGATTGAGTTCCCCTTAACCTAATGAGATTTTGAGTTCACATCACAAATATATATTGAGTTGAAATAACTTTTTTTTTGTTAAATTAACTAATTTAATTTAGCAATGCCACTGACTTACACTTGGGTAAAGTTGGTTTCATATTCGCACATTCGGACTTCCGCGTTCAATAACTTTGTTAATCTGCATCAAAAAAGACTAATTTCGGTCAGTTATCATTACGACTACTATGAGCACAAAGCAGAACACTTTTTTTCTGTAGAACTCGGCGTTTTAAAGACGCTGATAAACACGCTTACCTCAATGGAGAGTCGCTCATCTGAGGGACCGTCTACAAATTACATGTTTGGATCACTACAGCCTGCAACGATTTACTGTTCATGGTACTACAGTCATCAGAGAACACCACATCATAGAGGAGGTTTATTTGGACAAACTCTTACATTTTAAACAGCTGAAACAAATACTTTAAAAACATATGAAACAATTATAAATATTAAACTATTTTGTAATTTTCTAATTATCATGTTCAGTTTTTAATTCTAACTGTAGTGGTGTGTCAGGAATGTTTATCATCTTGATCTTGTATGTTACAAAGGGATATTTATTAATTTGCTTTGTCAGACACATAACTGTTGTAACAGCACAGTACACAAGTCAAAATACCCCACAAGGTGTTGTCCAGCAGAGGAAACTACTGTTGCATTCATACAGCATTTTTTTTCTAGTAAAGTTTTTATTAAAAGTACATATTTATATCAAATCTATAGTTTTGTTCTCTATTGATTATAAAACCTCAGCTCGGGATGCACAAATACACTAATGAATATAAATTTATTGCAAAGTTCTTCAACAGGTAGTTTTGTTTTATATATATTGTATAACAAATCGTAGTGTCTATTCACACTAAATGCAAATATCCCGTCTTATTGGCAGAAGCTATTTACACTAAATCTGCCCACCAAGGTGTGATTGGGATAGTCAATACTATAAAAGACATGTATAAGACTGCGTCTCCAGTGGCGTATGTCATAAAATGCGTGTTTTTTGACGTGATCGACCCGAGTCCGAGACCATGTTTTGCCAAACTTTTTTTCTCCCTTTTCAAATCTCATATCGCATCGGAAAGGCATTTAGCTTCAATAAAAATGAAGGAAATAATCAAAAAGTTGAAAATAAAGTATTGGTTAGGGTAGGTGTAGGGAGGGCTTTATTATCCCAATGAGGTTGCATCCATTTAATAATTTAAATTAGAATTTACACTAAATACGTTATTGCGTACTGTTTTATAGTGTACTACAATACTGAAGTGCAGATAATTGCCACTATTTGCAATAAGTAGTATAAATAGCAGAAAATCCTGCTACTTTAACATAGTGTAAATGGCATATCATTAACATAATGCTATTTTCACTTAGTGTAAATAGAATCCGTTGCACTTGGCCACAGCCATATATATATATGCGTGCGTGTGTGTGTGTGTGTGTGTGTGTGTATACAGTGCCTTGTGAAAGAATTCAAACCCCTTCATTTTTTTCACTTTTTGTTATGTTGTAGCCTTATGTTAAACTGCTTTAAATTACTTTTTTCCGCACATCAATCTACACTATATAAACCATTACAACAAAGTAAATAACCGGTTTTTAACATCTTAGCAAATTTATTAAAGATAAAAAACTTAAATGATTCAATTGCATATGTATTCATACCCTTATCTGGGACAGTTGAAATTTAGCTTAGGAGTATTCATTTTGCTTGTAAATGTTACCACACTTTGAGTGAAGTTAACCTGTGGCAAATTCAATTGAATGGGAATGATTTGGAAAGGCATACATGTCTTAATAAAAGGTCTAACAGCTGAGAATGCATATTAGAGCAAAGACCAAGCCCTGAAGTAAAAAAATAAAAATAAAAATGCCTGTATAGCTCAGAGACAGGGTTGCATCAAACCACACATCTGGGGAAGAGTTCAGAAAAAAAAATTCTCCTGCATTGAAGTTTCACAGAAGTGTGTAGCCTCCATTATCCATAATGGAAGACATTTGGAACAACCAGGACTCTTCCTAGAACTGGCCTCCTGGCCAAACTGAGCAACTGATGGAGAAGGGCTTTGGTTAGAGTGGTGATCAACAACCTGATAGTCACTCTAGTCGAGCTCCATGATCATATACACAGATAGGAGAAACCTACAGAAGGACAAACATCACTGCAACACCCCACCGATCTGGCCTTTATGGCAGTGTGGCCAAACCCAATCCTCTCCTCAGTGAAGACACATGAAAACACACTTGGAATTTGCAAAAAAGCACCTAAAGGACCCTCAGACTGTGAGAAACAAGATTCTCTGGTCTGATTAACCTGAATTCCAAGCATCATGTTTGAAGGAAACCAGCTCTGATCATCACCTGCACAGTACCATGCCAAAAGTAAAGTGTGCTGGTAGCAGTTTCATGCTGTGGGGCTGTTTTTCAGCGGCAGGGACTGAGGGACTCGTCAGAGAAGAAGAAAAGGTCAATGCACCAAAATATTGAGATAACCTTAATGAAAACCCAGTCCAGAGCATTGACAACCTCAGACTGGGCAGAAGGTTCACCTTCCAACAGGACAATGACCCTAAGCACACAGCAAGAGTGGCTTATAGACAGCTCTGTGAATGTCCTTGAGTTGCCCAACCACAGCCTGGGCTTGAACCCAATCAAATATTTCTGGAGAAACCTGAAAATGTGCATCTGCCCCAATCCAGCCTGACAGAGCTTAAGAGGTGAACAGGTGAGAAGAATGGCAGATAATTTCCCGATGATGATGATCAAAGCTTGTCGCATCAGACAAAAAAAGACTTGAGGCTCTAAAGGTGCTTCAGCTAAGTACTGAGTTAAGGGTATGAATACTTATGCAATGTACTTATTTCAGTGTTTTATTTTTTAAAAATTTATAAAGTTGACAGTTCTGTTTTTGCTTTGCCATTATGGTGTATGGAGTGTAGATTGATGTGGAAAAAAAAGTAATTTAAAGCAGTTTAAAAAAAAAAAAAAATGAAGGGGTTTGAATACTTTCGCAAGGCACTGTATGACATAACAGAAGGGTGAATCTAAATGTGTTTGAAATTTTAGTAATTGATTAAACTGATCTACAACAGCTGCAGAAGTGGCAGATGTGGAAACCCAGTATGGCACTAAAGGTTCTGAGGATCCTCAAATGCAAACTGTTCATTTATTCATTCATTTATAATCATTTATTCATATTATCATTAGTCATTACACATTTATATAATTTATCATTTGATTATTTTTTATCATTTATCATTTAAATCATGAAGTCTTTTAACATTTATTAATTTATTTACTTATTAATTTTATTATGCTTCTATATTTCATATTTATTTTTATTTTTCTTGCTTATGCAATTCCATTATTGTTCAATTTTAGGATTGTGGGGTTTAATGAACTGTTTTGTCTGTATGAATAAGAGATAGCAGGGAATGTTTATGGAAACTCAAGGTTAATGGGATGTTGTTGTGAATCAGTTTGGTATAATACTACTTGTTGAATTTGTGCTCATCAGACAAAGTCTGAGCATTGAGACAAACGCAACTAAGGTTGTCCAATAAACTCTGCTACTTTTCACCATCATCACTTTGTCTCCTGCTTCCGCTCTTCTCTGGCATTCCTCGGTCAAATTCTTGACTGACAGAAGACTGTTAACAGTCGTTTTGGGTATTTTTGGGTACCAGACAAGACTTGCTGTAAACAGGGTTTGGGTATCGACAGCTCTGCTGACTAGTTGTTCTGGACAAACTGTTATTTTCTGATGGGATCTGGGATCTGGCATCTAGGGCTGGATCTTAATTGTCAAGGTGTGGGTACTCAATCTAGCAACACAGATATTTTGGAAAGAAAGACAGACTCTGACTCAAAACCTATACACCAGGAGCCGGACATTGACTCAGAGTGTCTCAAGCACACACCTGAGGCCATGAAAGTACAGGAGGGAGATCCTGGACTAAATGTTTGGAGATGATGTTTAGAGGTGAAATAAATAAATAACCCTATGTCGAAAAAAATGTGAGATAAGATTAGGCCACAAGAAGGGTCCTCAAAAGCAAGACAGCCTTGGACAGACCATGTGTCTGACCGTTTTAAAAAAAAAAAAAAGAAAATCTATGTATGTCATTTAAATATCAACATGTCAAGTCTTTTTTAAGAAAAAAAATCTTCCATATTTACAAATGAAAGCAGTGTGCACATTCCCCTTTTGCCCAGCCAAATACTATTGGGTCATTCCGTGTCAAATCAACCAAATTTCAAAATGGCAATTTTCAACTGAGATTCAGAGCCAAATTACTGGGGTAAAAATGGCTTCAGAAAAATGGCAGCATCATAATGTACTTTTTTACACAGAGATTGGTAGGTCTGTTAGTAAAATATGTTGACTTTAGCAATTTTTGTTGAATTATGTGAATTAAGTTTTTTTATCCAAAGTTTGCAAGCCTGTAACTCAAAGTAGAAAGATGTCTTAATGCCCTTTTAGATATTGGGTCTTAACAAATGTTCCTTTTGGCATCTTCATTTTTAAGGCCTTATATGGTTCGGTTCCAGAGATATTGGAATTTAAATATGGCTCCAAGAGTAAATTGTTAAAATGTACATATTTCCAGTGGTAAAAAAAACAACAACAAATGTGGGTCAATTTGCAAAAATATGATGATACTTTTCTTTTAAAGAGGAATGTCTGAAGAACAAATAATGTTGAAACTAGAGATGTATCTTGTTTACTTCTGTCAAAGCAACTGCATTGAACATACCTGTCCGAGTGCCATGAATATTCTTTTTCTAAAGTTTGCATGCCTATAACTCAAGAAGTATTAAAGACATCACTATATGATTTTAGATTCTAGTTCTTAATAAACTTTTCTTTTGGAATCTTCATTTTCAAGGCCCTACATTGTTCAGTCCCAGAGATATGGGGACCTCAATGAGGCTCCATTTTCAGATTGTTGAATATTCCCTATTTTAGGGGCTGAAAAGCAAATGTTGGTTACTTTGTATACTAGGCATACTAGGAATGCATCTTGTTTCCCTCTATCAAAACAATATGCACAGATCATACCTGTGGGAGTGTTAAAAATGCACTGAAATTAGAGTTGAGGGACATTATATTTCTCTCAGTAGTCTATTCATAAGATTTGAATCAGTTTCAGGGATATTTGGAAGAAGGGATTTTGTTCATTTTAACAGCTTCTGAAGCTAACAAGAGTTCAGACACACAATGTTGTAACATGTTTGAATCAAATCCCACACCTCATAGGGAAAAGTGGTTGCTTTTACCACACATTGCATTCACATCAATAAACCAAGATTTGCCTAACCTGGATTAATTATTAGAATTGATTTTTCTTTTTTATTGTTATATAATTTGAGCATAGTTATAGTGCTAAAGGGGATCCTGTGTAATTTTATTGTACATTTCACACTGTTCATACTTTATCTAGAGTTAACAATTAATCCTGATCATGTCACACTGCACATTCCTAAACACTAAGTTACTGTTATTATTTGCATTGTCAGCAGTGATGACTAGATAAACACAAAACCACATTTGGTGTGAAAATGGGTAGGACACAACAATTTGGACATGGAGCTGCACCAAGGTGTAGGATTAAACCATACAGGGATATTGGGATATTTATGACACTCAAACAGGTATGTCCTATACAATTATTTTGATAGAGGGAAACAAGACGCATTCCTAGTTTCAACATTACTTATTCTTCAGACATTCTGCTTTACATTTACATTTACATTTACATTTAGCCATTTTGCAGACGCTTTTATCCAAAGCGACTTACAATTGGGGATACAAAAAGCGATTCATCTTGAGGAGGAAATCCGACAAACGAAGTGCTTGTAACACCCAGTCTCAGGCGTTGTTTAAATAAGTACAAGCTAGCAGGGGAAGGAATAAATAAGGAGAAAGTTTTTTTTTTTTTTTTTTTTTTTTTTTTATGTGTGGGGTATAAAATACACTAAGTATCAGCTGTATACAAAGTGACCATGACCAACATTTGGTTTTCAAGTGCTGAAATGTAATATTCAACAATCTGAAAATGGAGCCTCATTGAGGTCCCCATATCTCTGGGATTGAACAATGTAGGGCCTTGAAAATGAAGATTCCAAAAGAAAATCATATTTTTGCAAATTGACATTTGGTTTTTGACCACTGAAAATATTTACAGTTTAACAATTTACATCTGAAGCCATATTAAAATTCCAATATCTCTGGAACCGAACTACATAGGGCCTTAAAAATGGAGATGTCAAACGGAATGTTTGTTAAGACCCAATATGTAAAAGGGCATCAAGATATCTTTATACTAAGTGCTGTTTCCCCAGTTTTGAATGGTCACCATTGACACATAATGCAAAAAAGATTGCTAAAGTGAACAGATTTTACTAACAGGCCTACCAATCTCTGTGTAAAAATTACATTATGATGCTGCCATTTTTCTGAAGCCATTTTTACCCCCTGTAATTTGGCTCTGAATCTCAGGTGAAAATTGCCATTTTGACCCCCTCTACAAAATAGTGGATTACTTAGTAAATATTCATCCATGACATTTAATATTTTGGCTTTCATCACTATACATGTCTGTCTTTCGTCAGAAAAAAAATATTAGCAAAATCAAAAATTTGAACTGGGGACCTCTGGTTGAGTTGACACGTAATGACCCTGTTTCACAATCCAAAATAATCCTGCTGCACTGGGCCAAGATCTAAACATGTTAGTCCAACAAAATGGAGATATACAACACAAACTTTCAGAGAAAAAGGCTAGGCCAGCAACCAACCTAAAAAGAGGAAAAATAACAAAGACCCTAACGCATGAACCCAGTCAACATTTTTACAGCACACTCAACACCAAACGAGCAACTCTTTACTGGGAACATGACACAATGTCTCAATAAAAGAAGAGTTAAAAGTAATAGGCTCAGAAATGAGGAAAAGGGATTCCATTCACTCTGACATCATGATATAAATATAGTTAATGCAGACAATAATCAAGGAATGTGCCACAAAATACTTCAAAATACCAGGCTACATACAACTTTTCAGTATGAATCTGTTCATTGATCATTTGTACACCGAGTATGTCATCAGCATTCTCATGCATCATTTGCAAAGTAGGTCTCCTGTGTCTTTCTGTCTTGATGCCACTGGAGGAGTTGTGTCAAAAATACCAGAACAGCTGAAGCATTAATGAAATTATGACACTTATTTCCATACAGTTGAACTGATTTATTTGAACTTAAATTTAGTTAATTATACTGATGAGTAAAAATCATGCTAATTTAATGAGATCACATCAGTTTCATTTCACATATTCTGTGAATGTTCTCAACACAATTCACTCATATAGATCCACCCAGTACTGTTGCTGTTCAGACTGGTGCCCTTGTAGAGTTGTGAGTTTTCTGCATTTTTATGAAAATGGAGAAACCTGTTGGAATTCAATGTTTACTTATTTAAAATAATTTATAGAACATATATATATTTTTTAACCATTGTGGTGAAGAGTGGAGTGTGTGCTTAGATTATCAGTAACTACCATAAGCACATAAATATTATATAATTGTGAAGAGTAGAAATGCTGACCATATAAGTCATGTGATTGGTTTTAAATTGATGTATTTTAATTATACTCATAAGAACAAACACTCAACATAACACTTGCTCTCACATCAAACATTTGCGGTCTACAAATGAGCTAAAACAAACCAAAACAGGTTGTCAACTCATTGAGAACAACAGTTTTAGCTCATGTAGCCATAGCCTAACCACAAGGCCTACACTTCACAATAATGATAACCTCAAAAATTGGCATAAACAAAAACTCTTTTAAGTGTCAAAAATAGCTAAACAACAAACTTTAAAAAGTCTTTCCCTTTACTAAAAAACACATTAAGCAATACTTAATTTACAGATTTACACTCCTGATCTAGCCCTATGCAAAGCATGCTGGGAACTAGAAATCCACTTCCTAGTTTCAGGATTCACAGAAGTTTCTGTTATGTTGGTTTTGTAGTGTTACCGTTGTTGTGAAGAGTAGAGCCTGTGGTTAGGTTCAGGATGGACAGCAAAACTTTAAGATTGTGTATGTTCCATGTTGTTTGATTATTTACATGTAAATGTATAGTGAGAACATTTTTGATTATCATGCTGTTGATAATTAACAACAAAAAACAAAAGATCATTGTTAACACAATGTTTACGTAAACAAACCACATATTTATGTTTAATCATTTAGCAAACACTTTTATCCAAAGAAACTTACAAGTGAGGACAATAGAAGCAATCAAAACCAACAAAAGAGCAATAAAATGCAAGTGCTATGACAAGTCGTGGTTAGCCTAATGCAGTATACACCAAGTCAAGTCACCTTTATTTATATAGCGCCTTTAACAATACAGATTGTGTCAAAGCACTTAACAGTATCAAATTGGAGGACAGAGTGTCAGTAATGTATAATGATAAGATTAAACACTCAATTTTCAGTTAGAGGCATTTCATTACTGAATTCAGAGATGTCATTGTCTAGCTCAGTTTAGTTTAAATAGTGTCTATGCAATCAAATGGACGATAATCGCTGTAAATTAATACACAACAAGGTGTGTGTTTTTTTATATACATACAGTATATATATATATATATATATATAGATAGATAGATAGATAGATAGATAGATAGATAGATAGATAGATAGATTTGGAATAGAGTGTGTTAGAGTTAGAGGGTCAAATATAGATGGACGAGATGTGTTTTTAGCCGATTCTTGAAGATGGCTAAGGACTCAGCTGCTCAAATTGAGTTGGGCAGGTCATTCCACTAGGAGGGAACAGTTAATGTAAAAGTCTGTGAAAGTGATTTAGTGCCTCTTTGGGATGGCACAACAATGTGTTGTTCACTTTCAGAACATGTAGACAGAGAATATAAGTGGTCCAAGAACTGAGCCCTGAGGCACCCCAGCAGCTAGATGTTGCAACTTGGACACCTCACCCCTCCAAGATACCTTGAAGGACCTGTCTGAGAAGTAATTGTCAAACCACTGGAGTGTGGTTGCTGAGATGCCCTTTGCCAATAGGGTTGACAGGAGGATCTGGTGGTTGACCATATCGAAGGAAGTGGACAGATCCAGCTAGTTAAGTAATGGAGATTTGGAAACCGCTCTTGCCAGTCTTCAACAACTGAGAGCAAGGCAGTCTCGGTTTAATGCCCACTTCTGAAACCAGACTGGTTGCTGTCGAGGAGGTTGTTCTGTGTGAGAAATACTTGGTTGAACACAACTCGTTCAAGAGTTTTTGCTATGAATGGAAGAAGGGAAAATAGTTAAAAAGAGTTGGGTTAAGAGTGGGTTTCTTAAGTAGTGGGGTTATACGAGCCCGTCTAATGCTGAGAGAAAAACACCAGTGTGAATTAGATGAAATATGATGAGATGAAATAGAATCAAGTGGACAAGCAGTAGGATGATTTAGGAAGGATGAGTTTAGAGACTTCTGACTCAGAGAGTGGAGAGAAGGATGTGAAAGAGTGTATGTTTGCTGGTAAGATGTGTTTGACAGTTTGAGTAAGAGATGCTAACTGTTTAGAGCGAGGAAGCGAAGATGAAAGTAAAACAGAGAGCCTGGAGGGTGAATGTGAGCCTAGTTTACATCGAAAGATGGCATGTGGAGGGGTATGTGTTGTGTCAGGAACCATGTTGAGGTTAAGAGTGAGCAGGAAGTGATCTGAGGTGTGCAGTGGGGTAACCAGCACATGATCAGTGGAGCAGTGTCCTGAGAATTAATGACAAATTATTGAATTAAATTAAAGATTATTTAACCATGAGAACCTGAGAACCATGAACGTGAGGCTTGGTGGCTCCCACGGCTCTCAGCCCCGCCCCACTTGTCCCAAAATTTTTAAGTGAAAGTGACGTGACATGTGGTCAAGTATGGTTACCCATACTCGGAATTTGTGTTCTGCAATCCACCCATCCAAATTGCACACACACAGCAGTGAATGAACGAACACACAGTGCAAATGACAACTGAGCCACCTATGAACCTTGATCAGTCTCAAGAAACTTGGATGAAGAAGAACAAACATTTCCCATCCAACAATTCCAAATTATTTTCTGTTCCACAAAAAAAAAAAAAAAAAAAAAAAGGATCCACACGTATGTGACACAGAGAAAGAAATGTTCAAGTTTTGATGCATGTCAGCTTCCTGCAAAGGTACTCAATGTAGAGGAAGAGGTAATGAAGTCATTATAAAAAAATGAAAACTATTTATTTATTGCATATATTAAGGTACACTATTATTTACTGTATGAACTGCATGTCATTATAGGTCGACATGCTATGGAAGAAGCAACCTACAGAGCTGATTGTAGCAGTTTTGAGGTCTCCTAGGCAGAAGAATGAGTCCCTCTTACATCACAGGGAATTCCAATCGCTGAGGCCACATGAGTGGTTAAATGGAGAGGTACACATATGAAAACTAAAATGCAATTGCATTATTTTACATTCATATTTCTATTTTACAGTATGATAAGTAATTTGATTCCAATTGAAATGCTGTATCATATTTTTTAGATTATTGCCTGGTATTTCAGAGCTCTGCTTCAAAGGAAGGGTGCAAATCTGTACCTGCTAGACTATTACACCACAGGTGTCATTTTAAATGAAACAAGGGAGTGGATCTTAAAGACGAAATTGAAAAAAGTGAGAGACAATAATTACATTTCTTAATTTTGTTATGGACAGTACTCAGACATGATCATTGACATTTGTGATAAACAGGTCATCTTTGAGGAATATGATGGGCTCATCACTTTTGTAAATATCAACAACAACCACTGGAGGTTTGTGGTAAATAAAAAGTCTGCGAATAGAAATGTTAAGCTAGCACATATAATGTAAACATGGATAAGCCCATATAGAAATGTTTGATGTTTTCACTGATATTTGTGAGAATTGACTTAGTAGTTAGAATTTCCTTGTTTATTTGTCTCCAATTTAGTATCCTCATGCTAAATGTCACACCATTTTCATACTTGACTCTCAAATGGGTACAAATGAAAAGGAAAAAGCCGAAGAGATATGCAACGAGTTTCGGTATGACAGTGTTTGTTTATAACTGAATGTAGCATGTTTACCTCAAAAACAATAATAATGGTAAATTAGCATAATTGGTGTTACTTAAGACTACCATAAAAACACGCACTGCATTTCTCCAAATACAGACAGTTTTTCACAATGAGACCTCATACGAATGAAAAGACAGACTGGGCGAATAAGAACTGGACACCTGGCACAATCACAGATCCATTTCAGGAGGATAGTTCCAGCTGTGGTGTCTTTGTGATGCTGGTAAATGGAGGGGGAAAGTGGTTGACATAAGCACTGTTCTGACGTTTTGCCATATGACACTGTGTCTGTTACTTCTCACTACTATCCTTCTAGATGGCCAAACAGGTGGTGGAAGAGTTCCCCAAAATTCCTAACATAATTAATATAACACCCAGCACGGAGATGATGACCCACTACAGGAAAAGTGTAGCCAAAGAGATTTTGCTGGCATCAGGTATAAAGCACTTTGAACAAACAGTTTAGTTCCATGTTATACACAGAGATATTAAAGATAATCCTATCTACGTTATAATAATTGCAGTGTCAAGACAGGAATACTGCAGTGTGTGGAAAATCAGAAAAAGACCAAACAGAGGAGCAAAGCACCTGGGTATTCACTATGCCATTTCTGGCTGTTTACTACTTGTGTAAAGTGAAAACAAATGTTTTGAAAAGTAATTTTAACAATTTCTACTATGTCTATATACATCTAACAACATGTCCTATTTCCCTTCCGGATTCAATGTAAATCATGCCTGAGGTGGTTTCATGTTCAGTGCCTCAACATTAATGTGCCACCAGAAGAACAAGCATGGATTTGTGATTTGTGTTGGTAAGCTATGCAGTTTGGAGCTTATGCTGAAAGTGTGTTAAAACAATAAGAATATGTGTTGCCTATTTGAGATGTTATGGAATTAGATTTGTAGTGTTTAGTTTATGTTTGATATTGGTGTGTTGGTGTATGCAAATTTCCAATGTGCTTATATTTTGTTCTATTTCATATTCATTAATACAACATATTTCTTATTAGTTTAGCCAGTACAGTAGAATCATTACAAGTAATTTTTTCTTTATGCACTTCTTTTTTTGCATTGTATTCATATTACTGTTTTACATTATTCATATACTTAGTTACTCAAGGATTATTCATCGATATTATTTATATTGTTGTGAGTTGGTAGGATGTAATTTCTAAAACCATGTGAGATGTACCAATCAGACACAAATTTTGTGGTGTAGTAAAAAGATGTATAAGTCTGTATATAGAATATACAGTTTGTATGTCATTTGCCTTTACTATTTAGATAGTATTAAAGATAGTATTTTATGTGGCCAGGGAAACTTACTACATACAGCTCAATGCATGTAGACTTCAGCAACAGTGCACCTTGAAAATGTTTTGGAGTTGTTTGTTCCACTATATGGGACTTTTTAAGCTTTATATAGCTGCTTTTCCTTTAAAGAGTTTTGCTGTGTTGTACAATTTCAACTAAATACTTAGAAATGTGTTTTGGAAAAGTGTGAGCCTGTTTTCCAAAGTTATCAAACTGGAATGCGTCTCAATGTACGCACTCATCGAATAGAGAGATGTGGGAAAAGTGTCATTTACAGCGATTTTTGTCCTTTAAAGAGCTTTGCTATGTTGTACAATTTCAGCTAAATACTTAGAAATGTGTTTTGGAAAAGTGTGAGCCTGTTTTCCAAAGTTATCAAACTGGAATGTGTGTCAATGTTGGTAGAAATTACACATGTAAAGAAAACAATTGTATAATATGTGAGTGAGGCACAATTTATTTATAAAACATTTTAAAGAAAGTTTAGCCATTACTTTATGAAGTGTTGACCCAAAATACCAAAAATAAGCTACCTGTTTGCTGTCATGCTTTCTGAGTTCTTGTCAAGAATCTGATGGATTCAGTGCCATGGACAGTGATATTTCTGCAGGACTTTAAACATCAATCAATGCACATGAATTGTGATATTGTCAGAGTGTAATGTTAAATAAAGATTTCATACAACAGGAAAACATAAAAGTTATTTTAGCAATTCATCTAAACTCAACACTTGGAGAACACTGTTACAATGTTAAGTGTTTAGCACACTTAAAACCAGAAGAAAAAAAACAGAGGTGAATAAAACAGCAAGACATGGGCTGCAGTATGTTCTGTAGGGTCCAGACAAGATGTTCCAACTTGCTTTGGAGCAGTCAACCCATGCTTTCAAAACCTATAGAAATAAATCATATATGTCATCGTTAACACCAACAAAGTTCTTGCTCATTTTGAGGCAAAGAAATAAATAAAAAGCATTATAAATTGAAATTAGACATTAACTATGTTCAGGAGATTAAACATGATTTCCCAGTTGTATGTATTGTTACAAAATTACAAGTTCATTATTTGTCATTTCCTAAACGTCTCTTCAAACGGCATAATTATATTGTAGTTTTTTTATTGTTGCTAAAGGAGCATTAGAAGGCATACTGTGAGTGATATTTGTGATACAAGTAATTGTCTCTTTGCACACAATTAAAAAATATATAACTTTTTAGACGGTCCCTATCTTGCTTACCGCTCTACATTGGACATTCGCAAGTAAATATGCCATTAAAACAATACTTGGCCATTTTGTTCGATTGTGAAAAAAAAGGTGCTAGGTTGACAATGATGTCGCCGAATCGAATTTGCAAAAGAAACATGTTTTGCACATATAATTTGAAAGTTATTGAACGCGGAAATGTTGTGAATGTTGTGAATGTGCGAATATAAAACCAACTTTACCCAAGTCTCAGATATCAGTATTCAGTCCTTAAAATTATATATACAGAGCGTGGAAGTGGCTGTATACTGTGTAATTTCAGTGAGATTGGAATGTAAATTTACACCGCAATAGAAACAAACTGTGCATTAAACAATTTACCATTACATTTTTCTTCACAGGAAAATCACGGGACAAAGAGATCATCAATAAACCTTTACATTTATTAAATGTTGTCTTTTTTGTGTTTTGTTACCTCTTTTCTCTCTGTAGTTAAATCACTTCACACATTGGAAAAACAATCAAACTCAGTTCAAATGGATAATCATAGTAAACAAAGATTCACAACGTATAATCAGAATACCCAAAATAAAGTTTTTACCCAGCTGGGATTTAAGTCTCAATGTTGGAGCTCATGAGTGCAACAGTTAGAAGTACTCACAAAATCCAGGGAAATAGAGAAGTTCAAGTGCACAGTACTAGTTCAGGAAACACAATGAGAGGATTATCACAGCCAGTGGTCACCAGCGTGGTGCCCGCACGGAGTCTCCGAGTCGCCCGCCAAGCGTTCTCTAAATAGCCTGAAATAGCACCGATAAACGATATCATATCGAGATTATGTTAATAATGATGATAAACTCTGGACATTTTTACTCAATGTGCATTAATCTAACATCCTATCACACAACAGAAATGAATGCTTCAGCAGCCAGTCAGTGCATGTTGCTAATAATCTGCATGTTCTGCGTGTCTGTGTGAATGCGTCTGATACACAAACTCTCTCTCACACACACACACACACACACACACACACACACACACACACACACACACACACACACACACACACACACACACACACACACACACACACACACACACGCGCGCGCGCGCGCGCGACCCGCGGTGTTTTCACCATCTGTGTCTCAATATATGAACGCATGAACTTCATCTCCAGAGCTCCTCTGACAGGCACTTCACCAGCTTTATGCAGTTTCATTTGAGAAAAGTTACCGTCAAATACACGCTGAGACTAAAACCAAAACGGAAAGACCTTCACGACAAACCGCCAAAATAAAAGCTCGGTTTAACTTTTGTATCTACATATATTATATATTTGACCGATTATATTACTACTGTATACTAAAATGCAATTCTCATAGTAGTAATAATAATAATAATAATAATATAATTTTAAGGAATATCAGACAACCAAGTTATTTATTATTATTATTATTATTATTATTATTATTATTATTATTATTATTATTAATTTATACAGTTCCGTTGTGCAGCATCTTATCTAATAAAATGAAAATGCAATTTTGAAAAAAAAAAAAATAATAATAATATGTGACCCTGGTCCACCAAAGCAGTCATAAGTGTCAATTTTTTGAAATTGAGATTTATACATCATCTGAAAGCTGAATAAATAATCTTTCCATTGATGTATGGTTTGTTAGGATCGGACAATATTTGTCTGAGATACAACTATTTGAAAATCTGGAATCTGAGGGAGCAAAAAAATCTAAATATTGAGAAAAACACCTTTAAAGTTCAAAAAATCAATAATTTTGACCCATACAATGTATTTTTGGCTATTGCTACAAATATACCCCAGCGACTGGTTTTGTGGTCAAGGGTCACATATACCAAATCATAAAACACAGAATCCATAAAAAAATCAAAAGGAAAACACAGAATTTAAGGAAAAATAAAATTAATTTATTGGGGCCCTAAATTAAAAGGTAGGTCCTCTGTGGAATTTAATTGTGAACAAAGTTATGTTTACCTTCATTCTCAAGGTCTAACAAACATGTGAAAACATTTCCTTCCCCATTAAGGGTAAACGAATATTATGATAAATATCAATATTGTATGATATGGAAAAAAATGTATTGTGATAGCCTATTTTTTTAAATTGTTCGGGAATGTTTTCCTGGATTGATAAAAACATTGAAAATGCTTTTGACATTAATGTCATGAATGTATATGTGACAATGATAAATAAAATGATATTTATAATTTTATTTATTTGGAGTATATCAAACAAGCAGCCTTTGAGAGCATTTTACCCCTTCAGGGAGCCCTCACTCACAAAAAGGTTGGTGACCCCAAATCCAATCGTCACTGACGTCCTCTCGCAAAACGGCACTCACAAAGATAACAGGAATCACACGTCCTCGCTGATCAGCAGCCTCGGTCTCTTCCAGTCCATCATTCACCGTTTCGTCGGCGTCGCTCACTCACCTTCACTCAACTTTTAACACTACAAAATGCTCATCAATCCATAGATGCAGGAACAAACAAGCTATCAGTCCTTAAATTTCCAATAATAAAAACACAGGTATTTTAAACTTTTATATGCGGGAAAAAACACGGGTAACAGCTTTCTTCCCGATTGCATCGCCACAATTCTCTCTTCATAGCCTTTACCTCTAGGGGTCATTCTCTAGACACCTCATTGGATAATCATTCTTTTTTTTTTTTCTTGATAAAATACAAACTCAGATTTTAAGTCCACATCAATTTTAAACCTCCCTCCCCCCTTTATGAATTTTAGATCGAACAATAACAAAACTAAACAAACAAATCTAAACAATTAATTTAATAGACCCTATTTTAATAGGGTTCTACACTAGTAGTAAGCGGGAAAAGGTATGCAAGTGGCCGGAAGAGCTTCGATCTCTCTCGTGCTGCACAAATGAGCTGTGTTTAGCAGGTGTGTGTCAGCGCTGCTGTGCCGTGTGAAACTCTTTTCCACTAAAAATTTGATGCACATCGTCTCAGTTTAATACATGAACATAAAAAAAGATGTGATTACAAAATGATCAGGAAAAAAAGGCATCACATGCAAATATATATAGTCGCCAGTGGTGACCTTAGCAAAAACGTAACTTGCAAATTAATATTTTTGTCTGCAAATGCGACCATTTTAGTCGCAATCTGGAGCCCTGACTTATTTTAAATGGTAAAAAAATATTTCAAAATATTACTGTTTTTGCTGTATTTTGGATCAAATAAATGCAGGCTTGGTGAGCAGAAGAGAATTCTTTAAAAAACAAAAATCTTACTGTTCAAAAACTTTTGACTGGTAGTGTAAGTTAGCCTATAGTTTGAAGTTAAAGATATTAATATTAATAAGGTGAGTCTGAGATGTTTATTTGACAGTGATTTCATATTTCTTGTTTGTATGAAGGCTAAATACAAATAAAAGGTGAACATTAATTTATTTGTGCTGAAACTTGCTGAATGTTTTAATGGTACTGTAGCAACGCGGCATCGGGCAACAGAAACAGTGGAGAGACGACTGCACCACCCTAGGACACCCCAGGGAAATACTACGCACCCTCAGGTGCTACTCAAGGAAACCCAGGTTCGATTCTACTGAATGAGCAAGAGGCGTGACTTAGAAAAATAAAACATTTATTTTGCATTAATCCTCAAACATTCTGAAGAATGGTTACAAAGAGACCGTAATAAACCTTACTTTAACAGAAGGGACAAGCCCCACAGCAAATAGGTGCATTCAAATTCATAAAACAAGTGACAAACCAAAAAGAAAAGAAACTATAGCAAAAGAAACTAATACACTCTCCCCTTCTGTTAAGATTCAGTATCACAGCTCGTCAAACATGGATATAAATGCACACTGTCATACAGATCGATTGAACAATAGTCTTACGAACACTCAGGGGGGCCGCGGTCCAACACGGTCAGCTGCATGCACAGGACAATGAAACCGTAGGATCAGACAGTATATGAAAGCATGAACAGCCGTAGATTCAGGGTTATGAAACAACAGCTAGTGCTCTCAGGCTGCACCTAAAATACAAATATAAAAACATGAATAGACATCCACTTTAGACAACAAAGACCACTTCTATGCCAAAAGATCATGGCAAATTTGATTTCTTATGTCATGACCCCTCTAAAAGTTTTAAACGGGAAAAGTCCCCTGGAATAGATGGACTCCCTCTAGAGTTTTATTTGACATCTTGGGATATTTTAGCACATTTTATTTATGGTTTTATTTTATTTAAAATTGTATGCTGATTGTGCATGTTATTTGCTGTTGGCTTCAATTACATATTACAAAAATACTTTTTGCTGCCTGTTAATTTGCGCTTGAGTGGTAAACTGTACGGCATTGTTGATGCTTGCATATAGAACAGCCACAGGCTCAGCACCCTCCTACTTCCACTCACTTTTGAGAATCTACATCCCCTCCAGAAGTCTGAGATCCGCTAGTGAGTGACGCCTCGTGGTGCCATGACAGAGAGGCACAAAATCACTTTCCAGAACTTTTTCATTCACCGTTCCTGGCTGGTGGAATGATCCGGAATGCTGAATCCCTGACAATTTTCAAGCAACACCTGAAAACTCATCTCTTCCATTTGACTTTGACACCAAAAAGAGAGAAAAGAAAAACACTTTGCCTTCTCTTTCCTTAATCTCTCCCTGTCTAGCTTGTACTAATCTGAATAATACCAGAAACTTTGTATTCAAAGCACTTCCCACATTTATTTGCCTCTTTATGATGAATCGCTTATTGTATTCCTCAATTGTATGTCGCTTTGTATAAAAGTGTCTGCTAAATGAATAAATGTAAATCTCTTCTGCACATAAAGCTAAGAACGTGGGGTTACATTGTAACCTTGTTTCTCTGAGTGAGAGACTATCTCTCCACCAGAATACATACGTATGGGGACTATGACACCACCTCTGGCATGTGACGTGGATTTATCTGTAAGACATTAATTATGCCCATGCGCAGATCATACTCACCTGTGTATATAAGGGATGATCATAGCGCATTACTTCCTCTAATGAACGCGTCTCTGAGCGACAGTGCGGTGGAGAGATAGTCTCTCACTCAGAGAACCAAGGTTACAATGTAACCCCACGTTCTCTATCGTATCGAGACTATCTCTCCACCAGAATACATACGTATGGGGAACTGTAAGACATGTCGGGAAGAGGAGGTGCATAACTTTATTAAACAAGTTCTACACCAACATACATTTGTGTGTAACAATCAAGAGTATTAAACAGATCACTGAGAACATCCCCAATTTAAGTAATCATCTGCCAGATGCTATCATGGCAGCTCCCTTCTCCTGCCATAAGCATCATTCCTTAGATAGTCCTAACACAGACTCAGAAAAGGATGTATTAGCTGCCACATTTACCCTGTAGTACTGTGTAAAGGTGGATGGAACAGCCCATGAAGCTGCTGCACAAATATCACCCAGGGATGCCCTCCTGAACAGAGCCCATGAGGTGGACACACTGCGTGTAGAGTGTGCATGAAGTCGGGAGGGAGCAGGTAATCCAGCACCATCATACGCCTGCCGTATTGTATCAACTATCCAATGAGAAAGCCTAGCCTTTGACAGAGGGTGACCAAGCTTCTCTGTCTTAAAGCAAACAAACAATTGATCCGTACTTCTGATTTGATTTGTGCGCCTAATGTAAGTTTGTAGTGTTCTCACAGGGCAAAGCAAGGATGAAGTAACTTCATCTTGACCCACTCCCTGGAAACAATGTAGTTCAGTCACTTGGTTTAAATGGAGAGGGTACAGGACTTTAGGCAAAACAGCTGGATTAGGGCGGAGCATAACTCCTCCATTATCTAGTAGAAATCTACAGCAGTCTGCATGCACTGACAAGGCATGCAGCTCACTAATCCTTTTAGCTGAAGTAATAGCTATTAGGAATGCAGTCTTCATTGACAGCCATTTCAAGTCCACTGAATCCAAGGGCTCAAAGGGAGAGCCCTGAGAACAATATTTAAATCCCATGGAGGCAATGTCTCAGACCTCCGTGCCTTAAGGCATCGAGCACCCTTAAGAAACTGACTTATTAGCTTGCCGTCATGAGGGGAAAGACTCAAACTACTCCCTCGAGCTGCAGAAATAGCAGCAACGAATCCTTTAAGGGTAGTAGGTGATTTTCCTGAATCCAAATGTTCCTGCAGAAACTCCAGAATGTCAGGCGTTGAACATGTCATTGGGTCATGATGACGAGAAGTACACCAGGAAGAAAATACCCACCATCTATAAGAATATAATGTCCTTGTTGATGGTGCCCTGGCACTTTGCAAAGTGTGTACTACAGGCTCTGAGAGTCCCATAGCTAACAGCTGGGCCCTCTCAGGGGCCAAGCCCACAGTTTCAGTCCCTGAGGAAATGGATGGAGCAGTGTTCCCTGAGCCTGTGACAGAAGATCTCGTCTGTGTGGAAGCTCCAGGGGAGGGCCTACCAGGAGTGGTTGAATGTCTAAGAACCAGGGCATTTGGGGCCACAATGCAGCAACAAGAACCACTTTCACTGATTCTGTCTGTATCCTCTGCAGTAAAGGAGGAAGTAGTCCGAAGGGGGGAAAAGCATACAGGAGACCCTGAGGCCACTCTTGTGCCAATGCATCATACCCCAGAGGCGCTTACCTCTTTTCCAGTGAGAAAAATAGAGGGCAATGAGTTGACTCCCAATAGGCAAAAAGGTCTACGCCTGCCATCCCAAAATGATCCCAGACGATCTTCACCACATCTGGGTGGAGACGCCACTCTCCTGGCCAAGGACCCCCTCTTGACAGCATATTGGCTGCTTGATTCTGTAATCCTGGAAGATACACTGCCTTCAGTGAGAGGATATGAGGTTGTGCCCAAGTGAGAAGGTTGTGAGCCACCTTGCAGAGTAGAGGGGATGTCAGTCCCCCCCCAGGGTGGTTCCCAAAGGCCTCTGGCCCACGTACCATTGAGCACCGCTCCCCAACCTCTCATGGAGGCGTCTGTTGAGATCAGTTGCCTCCGCAGAACAGGACACATCCGAGAACCCTTCATGGTATTGCTTGGCTCGTTCCACCAGCGGAGGGCTCTCAGAAGTCCTCTTGTGACAGGTACCTTGCACATCAGATCTGTCTGTTGACAGTGGCCAGACCTTAGCAGACACCTCTGCACTGGACGCATAAAAAGGAGCCCCAGAGGGATTATCTGAGCAGCTGTGGCCATGAGACCTAGTAGACAGGTCCTCCACTGAACTTTCTGGCCGGACCGAAAAAGGGAGAGACAGGTCACAAGAGCCTGATGGCGCTCTATTGTCAAAGAAACCTTCATGCTCAGAGAGTCCAGGTTCATCCCTAGAAACTGGGCTGTCTGAGAAGGACTGAGTTGGCTTTTCTCCCGGTTCAGTTGGAGTCCTAAAGATTGAATGTGATTGATGACCAGCTATGATGACATATCCTCTCTGACTGTGCACACACCAACCAGTCGTCCAAATAATTCAGTATTCTTACACCTTGAAGTCGGAGGGGAGCTAGTACTGCATCCATGCACTGTGTGAAGGTGCGGGGAGCAAGGGACAGTCCAAAGGGTAGGACGTGGAGCTGAAACATCCTGCCATTGAAAGCGAATCGAAGAAAACGCCTGTGTCCCTCCCAGATTGGAATCTGGAAGTAGGCATCTTTCAGGTCTATGCATGCAAACCAGTCCCCCTGACGTACAGCCTGTTTCACTCTTGGAATAGTTAACATCTTGAACCTTAGAGGTTTTAAAAACTTGTTCAGACCTCTGAGGTCCAAGATGGGTCGAAAAGTGCCATTTTTCTTTGGCACTAAAAAGTAATGGGAGCAGAACCCGGTCTGTGCTTCGTCCAACCTTAATTCCTGTGTGGCCTCTTTTTCCAAAAGGGTTTTGATTTCCTCTAACAAGGTTTGTTCTTCCGAATGACTGGACGGTGAGGACATTGTCAGAACTCTTGAAAGAGGTGGTTTGTTTATAAACTGAAGCCGATAGCCCTGAGTCATTGTAGTGATGATCCAAGGATTGTTTGTGATGCCTCTCCAGGCTGCTAGATTGGCTGAGGGAGGCAGGAAGCACAGTGGGTTCTGGGAATCCTCAGGAACGAGAAGGAAGCTCATCCCCTGGCCGTTTATGGGGGGCTGATGTTGACTGCATCTTATGTCTAGGTTGCTTACGACCCTGGTGTCGTCTGAAATCTCAGATCTCTTGCATCTACAGCATCTTCGCCTTCCAGATGATTTTTGGCCTTCATTACGAGCATGACGATATCTTGACCAGTTTCTCTCAGCAGCTGCTGGAGTCTGCCCGAAATTGTGGAGAAATCCCCTCATCTCCTGCGCACAAGCCCGAGCATCACGAGCTTGCTGCAGCATTTCGACAGCACCAGGCCCAAACATTGCTGAAGGTACCACAGGAAGCCCTAGCAAAGATGTGCAATCCGCTGGGGCCAATTTGGACTGAGAGAGCCAAAGATGCCGCCTTGCAGTCCACAACCGAGCCATTGACCTCCCTACTGAGGTCGCTTGTCCTTTCGACACCCTCAACAAGGTAGAAGAAACAAGCTGTAATTCAGCTATTTTCTCTGGGCTCGAAGACTCATTGAGGCCTCGCAGCAGCTGATTAAGATACAGCTGAAGAATAGCTCCCGTGTTAGCCAGGCAAGCTGTTTTAGCAACCTCTCCGTGAAGCAGATGCAAAATTCCATCCATGGCTCTGCAGTTCTTACTTAGTGCTTCTGAACGCCCAAGAAGTGACTTAGGTGGTGATATCACTGCTGCAATTGGTTGGTCAATTGAAGGAAGTGAACCACATCCGATCTTTTCTGCATTTTGGACTGTTGCAAACATTTTAAACTCTCTCGGAAATGGAGGAGGTTTGGAAGGATGCTCCCACTGAGCCACAACCTCTCTCTCAAAATCAGGTAGGAGGGGAGAGAAAAACGGCCTGGATTGTGAGGAAACACTGGCCACATCAAATCGAGATGGAGCAGTCGGTGCTTCAGAGACGAGCGGAATATTTAAAGCTCCAATTGCCCTCTCCATCAGAGCTCTCAATGGATTGGAGCCACGTGACTGAGGGGCCAGATCCTCTGACTCATCTTCTTCATCCCCTAGCTGATCAAAACTTTGTTCAGACACAGTCTCAGAAAAGAGAGAATAGTCTAGGGGGGCATTAACCTCTAGCACATCAGTCAGAGAGGTAAGAGACTCGTAGTCAGCCTCAGACATCCCTGGCGCTGATAACCCTGGGCTAGAATAGGGGTTATCATGTTGCACTGTTGTAGGTGCTGGGCTTGAACCCTCTAAGCGGGAAGCAAGGTTTTTAACTTGTTGTGCTAAAGCAGCAACTTTAGCAGCCACATCCTGTCTAGCACGCTTTGGCTGAGGAGTGCTGGTGGAAGAGCTCATGCGTTTGCGCTTAAAAAATTGCCAACGTGCCTCCCTTGCATGAGCTGGGAGAATAAAGCAACTCATGCAACCTTCTGGCTGCTTATAGCCGTCCCAGGCATGCTCTATACCAAGACATGATATACAGGAGTCATGGTCATCTTGTGGTGGTATGGAGGCATGGCATTGAACACAAATATGCTCACTTATTTTAGACATTTTCTAAATAGGTGGCCACTAACTATTGTCACTTCACTCAATGCTGCTACCACCACGCAGATAGATGGCGCTGTAGTGCATGCTCTGGGGAGGAGAGCAGCGAGTAAGCGCACCCAAACAAACACACAGCACTGGATTATCTCTTGCTGTACTTAAGAATGTCTGTGAAAAACCGCGTTACCAAAAAGTCGTGCAATACAGTATCGTGGTTTAATGTTCTGAACACTACTGCATGTAGAAGATGACTCACCTAAAGTCTCCCGCATTAGCGATCTAGAACACTAGACGCAATACGGAACTACAGCTCATTTTAAATGTGGGTCAAGATTGGCAATACTTATGTGGCCCACATAACTACATTTGACATCTGGCCAAACCCGGTACCACCTCTGCCAAACTCGGGCCATGTTTGGCCCACATGCTGTATGCCAGTGTATTATATATATTATATTATATATATTATATATATATATATATATATATATAATAAAAAAACAACAACAGCATATACTATTCTATAATATCATATATTAATAATATCATATGAGACATGAATATAATTGTGCATACAAGTAAACACATAATAACACACAACATGAGCTTTATGTTATGCATTTTCAAAATATATTTAACAGTGTTTCACATATATGTGAATATATTACCTTTCTGTATAGGAAAACATTGGGATTTTAGTCAAAAATATTTTAAATGGATTTTAAATGTGGGTCAAGATCGGCAATATTTATGTGGCCCACATATCTATATTTGACATCTGGGCCAAATACTACATTTGACATCTGGCCCATGTCTTGTGTGCCGTCTTAAACCCGGTACCATCTCTGCCAAACCCAGGCCATGTTTGGCCCACATGCTATGCCAGTGCTGGATGAATGCCAGCTGTGCTAGATGCATGCCAAATCTGGGCCAAATTTGTTTGGCTGACTGGGAAGAGGTTTTCTCTGTGGCCCCTGAGGCGTGATAACAGCATTTCTGGCTAAAAGGAAAGGCAAGTACAAGAAGAAGTAACATAATTTTAAATTATAGTTTTGTAGTCTTTCCTGTAGTTTCTTTTAAATGTCCTACACTTTTTAACCATTCTTCTCATGGCTCTCACCATCTCCACAACAAATGTGAAAAGTGCGAGGAACAATATGAGCACAGAGCATTTTATCCTTTTTTAAAAACCCTTAAAATCAGATATGTTCTTATTGCAAGAATGTGGTTTACATTTTTTATTGAATTTCAGATAATGGGAGGAGCCTTGGACCCCAGGTCTTTCCATCTGGAGTGGGTCCAATTTTTACAAAAATAACAGTGTTGCAATTTTAATCAACAATCCAAATATCTTGGTGAGGGATGGGTGGGCAATTATAGTTAATTGACTTTTGTTAGTCAAGGATTTTAACATTTTAAATACGTACGGTTTTAAAGAAAAAGCTTTTAGAAGACCTGCAACACCACATGCTAGGTAGGGCTCCCCTAGTGGTAGCAGGGGATTTTAATTGTGTTTTATCAATAAACGACAGGAAGAGGGTAGGGGAGGATTATAAAGTTGACAAGGCATCGGTTTTATTACTAAATTTAGTCAGATTTTAGGTTAGTCAACTGTTTAAAAAAATGCATCAAAGAGAGGAGGGCTTCACCTGGTTCAGAGGGGATGACACCAAAACCTCTTGTATTGACAACCTTTTTTTTTTTTTTAATTGACCTTATTTACCATTATCACAGACCATCGACCACTCTTTGCTCTTCGACGAATGTCCATTGATGACGGCCCAACAGGGAGAAGAGCGAGATGGATCCTGGAGCTTGATCCGTTCAATTGGGTCATTGTACACAAGGATGGACAACATCACAAGAACACGGACTCGCTTTCTCGCCACCCTGAGACAGCTGACACAAAAGTGGCAGAGCATAGTGTTAAAGGGGCCCTGCAAGTAAACATTGCACATTCCTCTGAAGTCAAAGACTCTGCAGGTGATGCGACTGTGGAGAACTCACTTGACAATTCAGACAGCATATCTCCCATTAATGTGTTGTCCCACAGTTTATCAGACATTAGAGCTATGCAGAATGCTGACCCTGACATTAAGACTGCTTTGAGCTGGGTGGCACACGCCCAAAGACCATCCAGGAGAAAATTACAAGGAGCCTCTAAGTGCTTACGGAAGCTTTGGACTGAATTTCCAATTTTCTATCATTGATGAACTTTTATGCCCTGATGAACACCACAGCTGCATGGAGCTGGCTCCCCATTGGAAGGGACCTTATAAAATTGTGCAAGTCATGGACTCATGTGGTGAACTGGGACGAAGTTAGAAGAATAAAAGTTAAGAAGAGTTCAGACACTCTTGTTTTTATTGTTTTCTTAATCCTAAGTCTTTAGGCGAACCCTGCATGAACGCTCGGTTACAAAATGTTTGCAAAATGAAGCAGTATATTACATTGTTACCAAATAAGAGCATTATACACTATATTGCTAAAAGTATTGGCACCCCCTTCTAATGAACAGGTTTGACTACTTTAGTCATTTCCATGAGTTCAAATCTTAACGTTTAAGCATATAATGATATTCCAGGGAATTGTGTGCTTTCTAATTTTAAAGCAGCAGTTTGGACAGAACCCTTTTCTATTCTAACATGACAATGCCTCTGTGTATAAGCCAAGGTTCAAAAAGAAATGATTGATTGAGTCAGTGTGGAAGAACTTGTCCGGTCTGCAGAAAGCCAAGTCCTAATCCAAGCTGAACACCTCTGGTGTGACTTTAAATGCAGATCTTGAGCCAAAAACTCTTTACCGAACACCAATGACTCACATTGCTCCACAAAGAAGCGTGTGAGTTTCAACAGTGTTCCTCCATCTTTCTTCTGACTGTTTGGGAGAGAGAGGGTGGGGTTTTGCGTGACGTAGATCCGCGAATGCAGACACCATGACTGGATTTCAGTAACACTTTATAATAACTGCACACTATGAATCATTAGTTAATCATTAGTAAATAGTCAATTCATTATTTATAAAGCATTGTTCCAACATTAATAGGCATTAGTAAGCAGTTTATAAAAACAGCTATAAATGTTTTGTTCTTGAGCAGATCTATAATGTTTAATAATTGTATTTTCATACTTTATTAATTTTAAGTTTATCATTTCTAAATTATTACGTTATTTACAAACCAGTTATTTAGGAGTTGTCAGTGGTTCATAAGATCATTTAGAAAGTGTAAGTAAATGATTAATAAAATGATTAATAAAAATTTAAATGTACATTTATAAATCTTGGACTTGGATTAAGATTTGTATTAAGAACCTAGGTGTTTTCTGGGATCAGAGTCTTAAATTTGATAAACAAATAAATGCGGTTATTAGTTCATGTTTTTTCCAGCTACGTCTTCTCTCCAAAATTAAATCTTTTCTATCTGTGAAAACTTTAGAGATTGCTATCCATGCGCTCATTACAACTCGCTTGGATTACTGCAACTCTCTCTATCTTGGCATTTCTAAATCTTCCATTGCTCGTCTACAACTAGTACAAAATGCCGCTGCTAAATTCCTCACAGGACATCGTAAATTTGATCATGTTACTCCAATTCTGAAATCGCTACATTGGTTACCTGTGCATCTCAGAATTGAGTTCAAAATTCTTCTCTATGTTTATAAATCTATAAATAATCTGGCACCGAGCTACCTATCCGATCAACTACATCCATACAATCCGACTCGAAATCTGAGGTCTGGTGATCAAAGACTTCTCTCTGTCCCCAGATCACGGTTAAAGCATAGAGGGGATAGAGCATTTGCAGTTGCTGGCCCTAGGCTGTGGAACAGCCTTCCAGCCTATATCAGATCGGCACAGTCTTTAACTGTTTTTAAATCTTCTCTTAAAACCTATTTATTTTCTTTGGCTTTTAATTCACTGTGAGTTTATGGTATGAATCTGTGGGTTGTCCTGTGTTTTTATGTTTTTATCTGTTCAGCACTTTGGTCAGCCGTGCTTGCTGTTTTTAAATGTGCTATATAAATAAAACAAACTTGAACTTGAAACAAACTTGAAATCTTATTGGTAACACTTTACAGTAAGGGTACATGAATTATCATGAATTCATGTATAAATTCATGCATGAATTATGCATTAATTCATGCATGAATATCTCATGAATCATCAGGAACTAACATGAGTTCAACGTTTTTCATTCATGACTTCATGGATGAACAACCCCTTAATTCAAACATTAACTAAGATGAGTACATCATCATGAATTATGATTTATTACGAATGATCATGATGTTTTTTTTGTTCACCAAAAAAATGGTCTTTACTATCCATTGTGGATAAAGCTACGGTTATGGAACATGAATCATCATGTATTCATGCATTTAAAAAAGCATGAATTCATCCATGTAAGACTACTCTTTGAATTATTAAAAGAATATACAAAAAACCCACATTACTTCATGCATGCATACAGGCTAGAACAGTATATCGATTAATGTGAGAACTGTTTTTCTGAATTATGATCTGAGTTATCCAGCATGTTCATCTTCATAGCCTGCAGGTAAATGGACAGACCCCAAAATTGGCCAATCACAGCCCATAGCACATGAATTCTGTTGACATTCAAATACAGTAGTCATCATTAACTAAGCATTATCTTTAATAACTTCATCATGTGTGTGGCCCCTCAACTAAAGTGGTGACTTGGTCCTTTGAAACACTGATGAACAATGTGTTATTAATGGTGGCAAAACTGTGAAATGACATGAATGTGAACATGGAAGTTCAAGCCTTTGCAAACAATGTACTGTGGACACAAATGGACTTTGATCTTAACTTTACTGCTTTATTCTTAAACAGTATAAACCAGATTAAACAGCAATGCCTGGGAAGAGCTGAGAAGGAATTCAGTACATACACCATGAACTTTAAGTGCCAGTATATCTGAAAACTCTTTACAAAACCATAAAGCTGTTTTACAAAAATGAAAATGAAAAATTGTTTCACACAGCTTGATCTCTTTTAGGGTAAGGAGTCACCTTTTAATATATAAAGCTACTGATGTGGACTCCTCCATATCATGAAATATTTAATGCTGAACTAAACTAAACTAAACAAATACATGGCACAAACACATGGCAGTACAAACAAACTACTTGTTTACTTCTTGTAAATATCCAGTAAGGATCCATCATCCTTTTTCTTTAGGATAGCTGAAGCTGTAGGCTCCTGCTCACAAAAACCCCTGCAAGTTTCAAAAGTATTCATATCTACCCCAAGCCATGCTTAATGCTGATGCATTATGACCGAATAAGACATCACTCTAGAGAGAGTAAAGAATTTTATCTCTGAAACTAACATTTAATTCCTTTTTCTACACTCTATACCCAACAAATGAATTACATTCATTAGCTAACAGGGAAACTGGTGCTGAATGTCCTTCAATAAGCGACCAAGTAATCCTCTCTTATACTTGTTTCCAAGCCAGTAGGTCCATTCTATAACTGCAAGATCCTCTTTCAAAAGCTTGGCAGTTCGGTTTCCCCTCAATCGCCAAATTATCGATTTGTATGTTAACCATGCCCTCTCCAAGTGCTGAGTGTGAGCTCCACTTACAGGATCAACAAACCACCTTGAATGATTCACGGTGAAATGCCTGTAGCCCAAATTGGTGAGAGCACCCCTATATGCTCTCCACTCGTCACTAAGGATTAATGTCCCAGGCTGCACATGCTTCACCAATAAGGGAATCAGATGGTGGCGGGACCTCTTCTTGACCAGCCTCAGGATAGGTCTTCGATGCCTTTCTTTTACTCCAAGCATCCCAAAAACCCACTTTTTGCGTCTCCAGGTGTTGGATATTCTCCCACGAGCATACTGTAAAAACAACATATTTTCTTAACATCTGACACTTAAATTCACCATTAATATCATAACTGGAATATAGCCTGACCCTAAGGGCCCTATTTTCATGTAGACACAGTGCGTCATGTACACAGCAAAATCCCCAGTGTTAATTTAACACTCTGAGTGTGGACTCACTGGACTCATATAAACACTGAAGCAGTGTTAAAAGTAACACTGAAGCAGTGTTAAAGTGAATGAGATAATTAGGTGATTAACTGAGTGATGATTAGCCATTATTGAAGACACCTGATGTTAATGAGCAAAATCAAAAAAGAAGAAAATCAAAATTTGTGTGTCAGCATTATAGTGTTCAGTGTTTGCATTAGATGGGATCTTGACCCTTAAACTTTAAACATCAGGTTTTGTTTGTTATAATTGAATTATAACAGCCAGACAAACCAGAGGAAAGATGATCATGTGGTGTTGATTATGTTTTGAACTAATCATCATGTAGTGACCTGAATACCTGAGTTAGGTTTTCTTTAGTGACTAGGTAAACAAGGTGAAAAATACAAGAGCTGGCATTTTTGGCATAATCACACAGATGTTTTCAGAAGTTACTCCTACATAAATAAAAAAAAACAAATAAAAAAAAAAAACTTTAATTTAGACACACAAACATTAAGAATCAGCGTGAGAATCACAATGGTGACCATCAAAAAAGCATGTTGTAGCCAATAAAAAGTCATCATTGGCTCCCATCATGCATTGCGGCATGAATAAATTATGAGCTGAATTGTCTTTGTAACTTTTTATTCTTACTACACCGTAGTTGAGATTCATACGCTGATTCTTGATGTCTGCGTCTGCCTAAAACAAAAACTTTTTTTTTTCAAATCAGAACAGCTTGCAAGAAACCACTATAAAATGTATAGAAAATACAGTATCTTTCGCTGTGGAATCAGAGAGCTGTTGCAACCAATAAAGATAATACAACTCAGAGGTCAGACTCTAAATAAGCTCAATGACTCAAGTCAAACGATGATTATGTTAAAACACAATCATCACCACCTGATGACGTTTGCTCTTGGTTTGTCTGGCTGTTATAATTCAGATACAGCAGCCAAACAAAATTGAAAACTAAAAATTTAAGGGTCAAGATCCCAACTAATGCAAACACAGACCACTATAATGGTGACATACAAATTTTGATTTTCTTCTTTGGTGATTCTGCTCATTAACATCAGGTGTCTTCAATAATGGCCAATCATCACTCAGTTAATCACCTAATTATCTCATTCACTTGAGTCCAGTGAGTCCACACTCAGAGTGTTAAATTAACACTGGGGGTTTTGCTGTGTACGGCCAGTCTCAAGCACAGTGACATTTTATGTAATAGAACACAAATATAGAGCATACTATTTGCATTTTAGTTGGCAAATAGGAAGCTAGAGCTGATATACATTCTAGTAGCAGAACGCAACACAAATAAAACAAGATAGTTTCATTTTAATCTTTATAGAATACCTTTCGTTTATGGCGGAAATTGCTCTCATCGATGACAACAGTCTCCATTTTATCTCCAAGTCGTTGTCCTGTTTTATTTTCATATCGCCTCATTGCATGTCTGCACACTCTTCTTACACGGGATGACATCTTTGAGAGTGTTGCTGAACTTTTAGCAATACCATCTGCCTTCATATCAACCTGCCTCATTCGCAAGCCTTGAGAAAACCTGACAAAGAAGCACATTTACTTAAATATTAAACAAATACTGAGCATCACAGAAAGCATAGAAATGTTATTGACCAAAAAAATGATTGAGTCTATCATTGACTATGTGCATTAATATATGGACCACTGCCGGACACCACCCTCCACTGCATGCCTACCAGTTTTACTGATCATGCTATTTAGCGAGGTTCAAACATTGCAGGGTTTTGTGGGTTAAAGAACCTAAGCCTTCCAAATCCATGTGCATCTATGTGTCATATACAGGTCAAACTCGAAAAATTTGAATATCGTGCAAAAGTTCATTTATTTCAGTAATTAAACTTAAAAGCTGAAACTAATATATTATATAGACTCATTACATGCAAAGTGAGATATTTCAAGCCTTTAATTGTTATAATTTTGATGATTATGGCTTACAGCTTATGAAAAGCTAAACATTTTCTGAAATTTTGAATTTGGGGTTTTCATAAGCTGTAAGCCATAATCATCAAAATTACCCGCAGGAAATTCTCGTGCTAAGTTCCCGTGAATTTGAGTATAATGGCGCTCAACGTTACACTTTTTACCGACAGCAATGTTAGCACCGCAAATTAGGCACAGACATCTTTCGCCTACATTCGTAAAGACAAACTCAGAGGGGTGGGGCATCTGTCTATATTGCCTGACTCTGATTGGATGAAAAGTATGTCTTGGCTACCTTCAGTCAGGCCATGAGCTACTGGTAGCTCACGAGCGACATGTTGGAGACCCCTGTTCTATAGACACACTACAGTAAGTACAATTGCATTACTTATCTGAATGTATGATTTTGGTTACCTGTAAAAAAATTTCATCCATGAAAATAGACTGCATCTTGACTTCTCAAAGACTGATCCTGATCTGACAGTCTTGGTGCTTCTTTTGCCTCTGTGGCTATTATGTCGGCATTCCCTTGAGGAAACCAAAAAAATAAACTAATTATGTGCAGCCTACATAGCCTAAGAAAAAAGAATAGCCGTTTAGCAAATATAAATTCAATAAGAAATGGTATGCTGTTTATGTTGGTCGAAGGCTTACAAAATGTCTTGGCTAACATCAAACAGATAGTTCATCCAAAAATGTGTCATCATTTACTCACCCTCAAGTGGTTCCAAACCTGTACACATTTCTTTGTTCTGCTGAATATTTGAACCAAGCAGATCTCATCCCCCATTGACTACCATGGTAGGAAAAAAAATACTATGGAAGTCAATGGGGGATGAGATCTGCTTGGTTACAAACATTCCTCCAAATATCTTTATTTGTGTTGAGCAGAACAAATAAGCTCATACAGGTTTGGAACAACTCGAGGGTGAGTAAATGATGACATACATTTTTGGTTTCAAAACTATCCATTTAAGAACATATTCAGTATTACTCGAAGACTTATCGCAATCTATCTTGGTTAAGCTTGGTGGTAGTGGTAGTATTCAGGCTCTCAGGAAACAATAACTTTATCTTGCAAAATAAATTAAAAGTTGAAGTATGGGGATAAATAATAATCCCATACAAGATACAATTACTAATTACCAATAAACACATTTAAGTTATATACTTCGGTTTCTATCTCTACCTACTTCCACAGCTTGCTACTAACTTATTAGAGCAATGTTGCTAGCAAAGAAAGATTATAGAGCAGGGAGTGCTGCTGTATAATCTTTGGTATCAGCATAAATAAATTAACGGTATCAAATTATTTCAAACTGGTGGACATAATCTTATTGTTATATAAAATTAACATTCATGAATAAACTTAACCATGCACATAACTTACCACCTGTAGATGTCTGCCGAGTTGCCTTTCTTCTTTAACTTCATCTGGTGCTGACACGACTTGCATCTTATTCTATTTTTCAACAGCTTCTTTTTCTGTAACCATATAATTAATTTGACTGTCCTCCTCTTGGTTGTCTTTCCCTCTGTTAAAGACAATATTTTATTTCCTAAATGCATGTCTTTGTCAGATTTTCTCTCAATTTAAAGTTACCAATGTAACTTCCACTTGCATCTGGGGTTGTGGAGTTGGGTGCTAATAAAAAAAAAAGACGAAAAAAAGATTTGGGCGCTAATTTTGAGGATACGCCCAAACGTGGTCCGAGTGTGCACGCCACGCACACGCAAAGCATGTGTAAAACTGATTGTCAGCCTGAATGGACAGGACATCACACCACTGACACGGTCCTTGAGTCGAGTCCAGGGAATAATTATCATGTACTTAACTTCCATGTATGATTTTAAGTAATTAAAATGTGTCTATTTGTGAGCTATTGCTCTTAACTGGCTCATTCGTAAAGCACTGCTGTCGCCCATATAAGGCTGAAAACAAGCTAATTTGACTGAATGGGGTGACTAAGAGCAATCGTTTTTAGCTTTATTACCACCATCCACGCCTATTACGTCTGTGGTTGGCATCATGCTTCAAAACATTATACAATTTCTAAATGACGTCAAAATATCTGGAGCCCGCTTTACTCTGACGGAGATATCATACTTTGACAATACACTGGAAATCCAGGCCCCTAGAGAGCTCCTTTTGGAAATGAGGCTGCGAACGAGAACAACTTCTGCAGTCTTCAACCAGTCAGCAGAGAGGAGGAGGAGGAGGAAGAGGAGGAGGAAGAGGAGCGCGCCAAATCCAAAATCACACATCGAGGTAACGGTAATCATCTGAGCAGCGTAGTTAACATGGATTCTGTGGCTATGCGAAGAGGCAAAAGAAAGATGATTTACATTGGTATGTGTACTGACAACCTCAAATGTGTCAATATTGATGTATGCATTAAGTTGGTTTTGTCTGAAATTTATGTCCACTACTTCATAGCCAGGCAGCTGGCTCTCAAATACTAGCTAACCTTTGCTGACTGGTTAACGCTAGCCTTTGTCTTTAATGCAAGTTTAATAATCAGCTGCAGAAGTTAAAAAAATAAAATAAAATATGTATAATGAACCATAACATTACTTGCCAGCTTTCTGCCTGGCATAGTCTATGGTGAATAACCCTTTTAAATATTTAGGTTAGGCTAATGGTTATATTATCATCATTACCTTGTTTGCTAGTTAACTTAGTCCTGAGCATAGACCGTAACATTATACATAGTAATGTAGACTAATCTACACTTAGCTATGGTAACGTACTGGTATAATGTTAACTGTTGCAGTGTTAGCCAAATATAATATAATTTTTTAACAACGATATCAATAACAATGATATCGATATCAATGATTTTTTTTATTGTATCAACAAGACCTATTTAATATAATTATAGTGAAAGAATGAATTTGGGACCATGCAGATTGGCGATGACATTATTATGTTGTTCGACGCGTGTCCCGGGACCTCATCAGCGTCGCCCTGGAAACAAAGGAGAATCACCTGCACGTCATTAGCACGGGCTGGCCGGCCACACCTGGAGCCAATTAGAAACGGGATAAAGGCACGCAGGAAGGAGAGAAGGGTGAGATAATTATTGTGGAATAACAGAAACAGTTGAACATGTGCTCTTATATTGTGAGGCATATAACCATCAAAGAAAACAGTTTGTTGAAAAACTAAGAGACATGGAAATCAGTGGCATTTCAGTTAAGAATATATTTCAGAATGCACAGAAACAGATAAGGGTGTATGATTTTCTTCTTAAATATTTGAGAGATACTGATTTGATTAGAAGAATTTAGTTAGTTTGTTTGTTTGTTTGTTTGTTTTTTTCCCCTTTATTTATTTATTATTATTATTTTGTTTAGAATATAAAAGTTTCGTTCATCAAGGCCTCACACTCCTTCCCAGTAGGTGGCGGAAATGCACCTTAAGCTGGTTTGCCAACCGCCATTAAACGCAAAAGAAGAAGAAGAAGAAGGGTGAGATATGACTCCAGCACACGGACCACTAACTTCTCTCTCTTTCTGCCCCAGAGAGCAGCGACTAGCCGGCCAGCACCCCACTCACGGAAGACAGGGACACTGGACCCGCACCCACGCAGAGCACAGAGACACCAGTGGCACCAGGAGCACGAATATCTCCCTCACGAGCACTACGGCACGACTTCAGCACCCAATAAACACACCCTTCGGGGCATTTATTGAATACTCGTGTCGTGTGATTCTTCCCCCCGTTACACTGGTGGAGAATGCGGGCATAATCGGGAAGAATCACCGACCAACACCGTTTGTTTTCCCCCTTTTTGATTATTGTCTTTTTTTTCTTTTTTTCCCTTGTGTTTTTGCACACAGGTGGCGACTCCTCCCCGGCCATGGAAGAACTGCTGAAGCACCTGACCGAGGTCAGCATTAGACAACAACAGATCACGGAACACATGGCTGCCCGGCAGGGAGAGGTGGAGCGGGAATTCGCCACCTTCCGAGCCGCCTCCGCCCAGCGGGTTCCGCTGCCCGACCCTCGCATCCGAGCAACGGCGCTGTTGCCGAAAATGACGGTCCACGATGACGTCGAGAGCTACTTCATGATGTTCGAGGCAACGGCAACTCTGGCTGGGCCCAGGACGAGTGGGCGTGTGCGCTGGCACCGCTACTCACCGGCGAACCCCAACGCGCCTACTTTTCAATGACGCCGGAGAAGAGGGATTCCTATGAGGAAATAAAAAAAGAGATTCTTTCTCGGGTGGGCCTCTCTCCCATCGTGGCGGCCCAGTTGGTACACGACTGGGAATATTCCCCACGGTTGCCAGCCCGCGCCCAGGCCGCAGACTTCTCTCACCTCGTGCGACACTGGTTACTGGTGGGGGACCCCAGCGTCGCCCAGGTGGCCGAACGAGTAGCCGTGGACCGTCTCCTTCGAGCCCTCCCACGTCCCATCCGCCAGGCCGCCGGTGTTACACCAAATTCTGTGACCATCGTATTCTGTGACCCTAGTAGGCGCTGTTGTCACTGTTTGGCTTGAACTGTATCACACAGGAGGATTGGGCACGCAAACAGCGTACTGGTTTAAAGCGCCCGTGCACATTGTATGAGCGCGTCAACACAGTCTGGTCAAGTGCGCCGAATGAACTATTCAAAACAGATTTCTTTACATCAACAAACATACATACAAATATATATATATATATATATATATATATATATATATATATATATATATATATATATATATATAGCCTAAGGGAAATTCTTTCCCACAGAAAGACGTTGATGCTCTCCAAATGTAGGCTACTGTAAATACACTAAAGATATTTGAAAATTTTAATATGAACACTACAGCTTTTACAATATTAACTGGCATTTATTTTATTTATTCATTTTCTAATACTTTTAGTTTTTACATTTGTACTTTAATTTCTATTTTAAAAATTATGGTGTTAAATTGTGGCTTTTGTGCATTGTCTCTCTTCTCTCTGTCCAATTGTTCTCTCTCCTTTACTCCTGGTTCCTGCTCATAATTGACTGGAGAAGTGGATTGACTGCTTCTGCACGCTTGCATCATTTAAAAGTCACAACTGTACAAGACTGAGAGAGCACAGCTGTGTGTGTTGAGAGGACGCAGAGGTGTTAGTGTCCCGTTCCTTTTCAATTGTTATTTCAAAGCTAGTCGAGATACACACAACACTTTGTTGTTGGCTTTTCTCTCTTTATATTTTCTGTTGTTACTATTATTATTATTCTATCAGTATTAAAAGGTAAACTGTAAAGAGAGATAATGCTTGTAGTAGAATTCCTTTTTTCCTCTTTATTATTATTATTATTATTATTGTATCAATATTAAAAGGTAATGTGTTGATTGCATGCATAAGTACGCGATTGTTTTGTATGAGATGGGCGCCTATTTTTGTTTTGAAGAAATACATTTTTCTTCTGTTTTGGGACAGGGATGACACCTATATTTTAGTTCATTTTTGTTACGGCCCAGTGAAGGAGCAGAGAGGAGCAACACATGTAACAGATGAATAAAAATTCTCCCACAAATTTGTTTGTACAATTACTTATCTGTTTATTGAAAAAATACAAGGTGACTGTGTGGAATGTTTGTATTGAAATGCTTATTAAACTAAATAAAAATATAATGAGAATAAGCTGACATCACACAAGAAGCAATTAAAGCCTTCCCCTTATAAGTTAGAGAATAAATAGAATAAATGCAAATCAAGTGTGTGCTCAGGTGCTCATCATCCACTGATATCGTTAAGGACTAACTTGACTGATGTGCATGGTATATAAGTAGGATTATTTGCAAGTCACAACAATGCATCATGGATTCTAACATGGTAACTGAGCTTAAGAGGTATCTTCTCGTGGGGGAATATCCCAAAAATGCTGATAAACATCAGCGTTACATCATAAAGAGGAGAGCCTCAAATTTTGCATGATTGGTAAGGGAATTAGCATAAACTATAAATAAAATAAAATAATTATGTGCAGTGTTTGCTGCCTGTAAATTGGACAATACTTAATAACACTAGATCAGAGTGCTATTAATGGTTTGCCAGTGTGAAACCATTGTGAAACCGTGGCAATAAAGCTACTTGAATCTTCATTTGCTAAGTAATTATACTTGAAACTTCTTTTTTTTTTTTTTTGTAAGTGCTGATTTAGTCACTGTTCTTGTAAGAACTTGATAATATATTTTGAAATATAGCCTTGATCCCCAAAATTGCAATACAATCAATATTCTTTAACAACTTTCCTGTGATCAATCAAGTCATTACTTCTTACTAGTGAGAGTAACAAAATGGTTTGTCTAATATATATATATATATATATATATATATATATATATATATATATCTAACTAACTATTGGCTTGCCTTATTAACCTAATAGATTATTAATAAGCTCATATCTGTTCATGCAATTTTGTACCTTAAGTATATTTACTTTTCTGCAGATGACAACTTATTTTACATTAGAAAGAAGGGATCCGATAAAGACACCAGATGTAAAGTTGTCTGCAGTGCAGAAGGAGGCTGACCTGCTGTTCAAAGAATTCCATTCTAGCAATATTGGCGCACATTTTGGACAGTTGAAAACTAGAGATGCCATTTCTCAGCGGTATTACTGGCCTGGCATGTCAGCAGACATAGAGAAATGGGTAAGCTCATGCACTATATTCATACTTAGTTCAATGACTTAATGAAATCACAAAATTTTATTCATTTTATAATGTATAATTTATAATAAATTAATATGATAAATGTTTGAGGTATCACAATGCACCGTGTGCCAGAAAGTGAGAAAAGACCTAAAACTTGAACCAGATTACATTCCAATCAAGGTACCACAATATTATTCATCTTTATTTAAATGTGCACTTATATTAATATTTTGCATACCTATAACAAGAAATATTGTATAATACAAATATTAATATGCTAATAATTCTGACTTTCTTCCATTTTTGTCTGGTTTGACAGACCAAGGTTCCATTCAAACTTGTCGGAATGGACTTAATTGAAAAGCTGGTAAAATCAGACCAGCAATACCAGTACATTCTTGTTATCATAGATTACTGCACGAAATGGGGACAGGCGTATCCTCTAAAATCCAAGTCTGCTGCAGAAGTGACACAGTGCGTCTTAAAATTTGTTTATCAGTTTGAAGTGCCCAAACGGATATTAACAGATCAAGGCAGAGAATTTGTGAACACTGTAAGCATTTGCATTCCTATTACTCAAATACATGCATATTTTGTCTGTGTAAAAAAACAAAAATAGTTTTTACATAACTTAATTAGATCAACACTGATGTCTGCAAAAAGCTTGGCATTAAGAGGAGTCTTTGTGCCCCATACCACCCTCAGACAAACGGACTGGTGGAGAGGCTCAATGGTACCATACAGAGGTAAAAAATGCATCCACCACAGCACATGTACATGACTAGTGTGGTTTTTTTTTTGGACATCATACAGTCACAGAACTTTCCTTTTATATAAATGTATGTGTGTGTGTGTGTGTGTGTGTGTGTGTGTGTGTGTGTGTGTGTGTGTGTATATATGTATGTATGTACTGTATATATCAGTGGTAATTCTGTATACCTTTCTTTTCTGAATGTTGTCAGAGTCCTTGTAAAACTGGTGGAGGACAAGCCAAGCACCTGGGACCAATATTTGGATGCAGCTATGTTTGGGCTGCGCACAAAGAAGCAGCTCACAACAAAGTTCTCACCATTTTTCCTTATATTTGGGAGAGAAGCCAGATACCCATCTGAGGTCCCAGAACATTATCAGGTGGGGGGAAAAATACACTTTTGGTCTTATATTATGTAAAGGGTCAGGTATATAATTTTAAAGGAATATAGCAGATGGCAATGTAGATAAAATAGTTGTCATTACTAACATGTTTCCGTAGGTTGATGGCTCCTTTGAAAATGACTACAGTGAAGAAGGGGTGGCCATTGATATTAAACGTCATGAAGAAATTATTGAGCTGGTAGAGAAAAACATTCAAAAAACACATGAAAGAACAAGAAGGCGACTAGCAAAAAGGCAACTCCAAAGCCTTGAGGTGGGAGACATGGTGTGGAGGAAGAATGTTCGCAGTGAACAACGGAAAGGGGGGAAACTTTACCCAGATTATTTTGGTCCATTTATGGTTACCAAAATAGAGGGTAAAAGTGTTGATCTTGTGGACTCTGTGGGACAGTCAACACACAAGGTCAACATTGACCACCTAAAACACCACCATGAGGACATGCCAAGGATCCCTCACAAACTGAGGAAGCAACACTCTTCCTCGTCTCAGCCACCTGATGTAGTCTCTTCTCTTCCACCTCAAGACGTCTCTCCTCCTCCACCTCAGGACGTCTCTTGTCCACCTTCAGCTGAAGACTATCCTCTTCCTCCACCTCCAGCAGGGCAATCATCCGATGTGACGTCCTTTCACAAAAAGTGTATGTGACTTGGAAAAACTAACTCTGAGCTAAATGGGCTTTTTTTTCTTTTCTTTTTTTTTCTTTTTTTTTTTCACCTTTAAACTGATAAATATGAAATGCCTCAAATAAATCAAAGATTGTGATTTGGAGTTAGGAGTACATTACATTTATATTTATTTCTATGACCTTTTTTGATCACACAAAGGCATACAAGATGCATGGGGAGGCAAAAATGCACATGTCCTGCTTTCACAAATTGGTTCCTATAAATTATTTTACTGGGACATTGTTAGGACAGCTCCCAGTCAAGAAGTTGAGAGTGAGGTGAGTAGAATGTAATGAGAGATTTGTCTGCTTGGCTTGTATCAGTTGTGCTTTCCTATATATTTACATTTACATATTCATTATTTACCTTTCCTTCAGGTGATCAATGCATACATGGCCCTCATAGTAAAAAGAAATAATCGCATACAAGACAAAAAGGCACTTCACATTGACACATATGAAATGACAAGGATATGGGAGGGAAAGGGCTCAAGACTGAAGGTAGGCAAACTCAAAGTTTTTCTTGACAGTTTTATTTTTAATTATGTACTTTCACTTGTCAGGCTTTTATAAGTTGGTAGTAATTTTATGTATAGTATTAAGTGATTTCTTAAATGTTTATTGCTCTTGTTTCTTTTAGTGTGATCCAACAAAATACGGTGTTATTTTGGGAGCTGTCCATGAGCCCGGGCACTGGATCTTGGCAGTAAGACGAAATACCTTGATCTGTGTATTGCTAAGTTTTGTGGATAACTACAATATTATTAATGGCAGTGCAAGTGAATCTAAGGTTACAATTCTACAGGTAATCTTTCCTTCTGAGAAAAGGAGCCTCGTACTGGACCCCCTGGGAAATGATTCTGCCAAACTCAGACAGTGTTTGGAGTCGACAAGGTAACCACTGAATTAATAAATGTAAAGTCTCTTTAAAAAATAACATGAAATAAATATATAATAAAAAAAAAAAAAAACAAAGAAAAAAAAAAAAAAAAAATATATATATATATATATTATTATTATTTTTTTCTTGGATGTGTCAGGGCCTTCATAAGAAAACAAAGTTGTCAGGTGGACAGCCAGCACAGCGACACACAGCCTCCAAAAAGATGCCACCTCATGTGGCATATTTGTCCTGAAAGTAAGTTTGCTTTCATTCTGTATTTTATTATATCTGTAAAGTATTTCAGATCAATTGGTCTCATTCACGTGTGTATGTGTGGATTTGCATATGTGATTTCCTGTTGTTTAAAGTTATTTTTGGCTTTTTAGAATAAGCTTTAATATGAACGTTTTGGTGAATCATGATTTGTTTGAAAAAGTTTATATGCAGATTTCACACAATTTGTGCATAACCATGTTTAATGTATGAAACACTATTTTCTCTCATCAAACATTTTGTTGGTTAATATTCTACGTATACATGCACTTAAAAATTATTTTCCTAATGTCATCTTAGTATGCAGAGAAAATACTGGCAGGAGAGTCTCTACAGTTTCCCAATAATACCTCCGCTGTGGAACAGTACAGAGGAGAGATCGCCATGGCACTGCTAAATGAGTCTGGCACTTAGTTGTGTGTGTGTGGGGGGGAAAAATAAATAAATAAATATATATATATATATATATATATATATATTTTGTCATAACTTCTCCAAAATGTTCCAATTCATAGACTATTTTCATGGGAAGAACACATTTTTTGACTGAGACATTATTTAAATGATTAACCATTCATATAGTTCTTGATACATTTTAGTGTTGAATTTCAATGTTTGTTTGTTTTTTTTTGGTTCAATGGTGATCAGATGACCTTAGCAAGCTGTGCCACCACTGTGGGGAAAAGAATACTGTGGAGCAACAAGGAAAGACAGGGAAAAAAAGACAATCGCTACCATGTTCTTGGGTAAGAAGCTAATTTTAAAATGATCATTCTGAGGCCCCATATATAAATGGTACATCATTCTTAAGAGGATATACACACGGTATGAGTCACAGCTAGCCTATATGTTGTACAGTATCAATATTCACCCTGAATATCTTGGAAGCATCATTAACTTTGTTGTTACAGATTCAGTGTGACTTGTGTGACCGGTGGTACCACATGCAATGTGTACAAGAGCCTGACCCCATGAAGCCCTACAGCTGTGCAGCGTGTCAATTTTAAACACTAATAATATAAAGGCAGGGGAAGTGGAGATTAAGTTTTGTTAAGTTAAAGGTAGTGTTATTATTTCACATTGTTTGAAAAATAAAGCATTTAATTAAATTAAAGCATTGGTTTTATTCATATGTATGTATATGGATTATAGATACAATGTTTGTGAATTTAGTTTACATTTGTGGTAAAACCAAAACATAAATAAGCCATAAATAAATAAAAAAAGATGGATGGGAGGACAGATAAGTTACCTGAAATGGTTTGATTGTTGTATCAGGAATTTTCAAACCCATAACAATGGGGTCACATATTCTGATGCCCCCTTTAAATAGATTAGTAGCCTGTTTTTGTGACATCAGCTTCATTAACATTGTTAAACATTTGTACAAAATGCAAAAATACTCTGCAAACAACTGGATTGTGTTTATGCTCATGAAATTTTAAATTGGTTTAATAAGCCTGTTGAATAACCAGCATTTCTAAACAAAAATTCCACACTGACACTAATGTTTATTTATTGAAGACGCGGTTAAGAATTTGTACAAACATATTCAATAACATTCAAGAGTATCTACAGGAGCCTGTATAACACTTAAGGCTAAAACATAAGCAGAGGTAGATAAGTAGATTTTTATCCATTTAAAGGTATTAGAAAATTAATGAATAAATACAAATTATTTAATGTAACAGCTGAACTGTTCATATTAGACCAAAAATCTTTCCTGGATGGACTTCCTGGAGGTTTCACATCACCAGAATGAATTGACGCGACCAGACTGTGTTGACGGGCTCATACAATGTGCACGGGCGCTTTAAACCAGTACGCTGTTTGCGTGCCCAATCCTCCTGTGTGATACAGTTCAAGCCAAACAGTGACAACAGCGCCTACTAGGGTCACAGAATACGATGGTCACAGAATTTGGTGTAACACCGGCATGCGGAACCCGCTCACCGTGGAAGATCTGGTAGAGGCCATCGAGTTGGCGGAGGCTGCCCATCGTCGCGAGGCTGGGGAGCGAGCGCCACCGATGCCCCGAAGGGTGCACCAGGAGCGACGCTCGCCGGAGGGTACCTTTCGACCGGTAGGCAGGCCGGCGGCTCCCGAGCCCCAGGACGAGCCAATGCCCACGGAGCCGCCCACCGCACCACACAGGGCATGGCTGGCAGGTTGCATCGTCCACCACGAGGCCCCACCGGCAGCCCCGAAGGTCGAGGTCAGGATCAACGGGCGCCCCTATCGGGCCCTGCTGGACTCGGGCAGTGCGGTCAGCCTGCTCCAACCGACGGTAGTGTCCCCGCGGCCAGGGACCAGGGCCGTACTCCCCATCACCTGTGTACACGGCGATACGCGCCAGGTCCCCGTACGACGAGTCAACATCTCCGCCGCGGGTGGCTCCTGGCCCGTCGAAGTCGGTCTAGTGAAGGATCGTCCCATCCCGGTCCTCCTAGGACGGAACTGGCCGGGATTCGACCGCCTGCTCGCTGACGCCACCCAACCTGCCAGCCCGGCCGGGAGCCGCCGAGCCCAGAGACCCAGCCGCCGTCCCCGACGACGCACCGCCCTTCTGGCCTCGGACAACACCCGCGACGGTGAGTCCCCCTCCCAATCTACTAACCTTTTTTATGACCTCTTCCAACAGGTTAAGGGAGGTGGGGCTTTCGCCAAGGAGCAACTCGGGGACGAGCGATTGAAGCACTGCTGGGCTCAAGTGAGGGTGGCCGAAGGGAAAGAAGTCCAGCCACCGCTGCACCCGGTCCCCCACTTCATAGTGGAAAATGGCCTGCTCTACTGTGTCGCTCCGCGAAGGGGGGAGGAGAAACAGCTGTTGGTAGTGCCGCAGACCAAGACAAAGACAGTGATCGAGCTCGCCCACTCCCACCCCATGGCGGGGCATCTAGCTGCCAACAACACGATCCAGAGGATTCGGGATCGCTTCCACTGGTCTGGACTCGACGCCGAGGTGAAGTGATTCTGTCAGGCCTGTGCCACGTGCCAACGGACCTCGCCCAGCACTCCTCCCCCCAGCCCGCTGATTCCGCTGCCCATCATCGAGGTACCCTTCGAGCGAATAGGCATGGATCTCGTGGGGCCGCTGCCAAAGTCCGCCCGGGGCCATGAACACATCTTGGTCATCGTGGACTATGCCACTCGCTACCCCGAAGCCATTCCCCTCCGGAAAGCAACCTCGAAGGCGATCGCCCAGGAGCTCTTCCTGTTGTGTAGCCGAGTCGGCATCCCGTCGGAGGTATTGACCGACCAAGGCACCCCCTTCATGTCCCGGACCATGGCTGATCTCTGTCGGCTCCTGCAGGTGAAACAGCTCCGCACCTCCGTCTACCACCCGCAGACCGATGGGCTGGTCGAGAGGTTTAACCAGACCCTGAAGCAGATGCTCCGTCGGGCAGCCGCGGAGGACAAGCGAGACTGGGACCGCATGCTTCCATACGTCCTTTTTGGAATCCGAGAGGTGCCCCAAGCATCAACTGGCTTCACCCCTTTCGAGCTCCTGTTCGGACGTCAGCCCCGCGGACTACTCGACGTCGCCAAGGAAGCCTGGGAGCAACAGCCGGCAGCCCATCGGTCCACGATTGAGCACATCCGCGAGATGAGGGAACGGATCGACAGGGTCATGCCCATGGTCCGGGAACACCTCACCAAGGCTCAGCAAGCCCAACAGAGACAGTACAACCGGGCGGCCCAGCCACGGGAGTTCCAACCGGGAGACCTCGTCCTGGTTCTGGTACCGACAGCAGCCTGCAAGTTTCTGGCAAAATGGCAGGGACCATATACGGTGACGGAAAAGGGGGGGCCCGTCACCTACCGTGTACGCCAGCCAGGGAAACGGAAGGAAGAACAATTATACCATGTAAACCTCCTGAAACGGTGGACCGGGACGAGGACCCAACTGGCCGCCCTAGCCACCTGCGATCCCGTGGTTGTGGATATCAACCCCTACCTGTCGGCGGCCCAAAAGGCGGAGCTGCAACATCTGGTCGGTCAGTTCTCCGACGTCTTCTCTCCACTCCCCGGGCGGACCAACGTCATTCAGCACGACATCCGCACCCCACCCGGCACCATCGTCAGGCAGCGGCCCTACCGAGTGCCAGAGGCTCGGCGACACGCCGTTGAAGAAGAAGTGCAGGAGATGCTGAAGTTAGGGGTAATTGAGCCCTCGCGCAGCCCCATCGTTATGGTCCCGAAACCGGATGGCACCCTCCGTTTTTGCAATGACTTCCGCCGCCTAAACGAGGTCTCCGACTTCGACGGATATGCCATGCCGCGGGTGGATGAGCTTCTAGATCGGCTCGGGAGGGCCCGGTATATCTCCACGTTAGACCTTACCAAGGGATACTGGCAGGTCCCTCTCTCGGACGAAGCGAAACCGAAGACCGCCTTCTCCACCCCCAGTGGGCACTGGCAGTACCGGGTCCTCCCCTTCGGCCTGCATGGGGCCCCAGCCACCTTCCAAAGGTTGATGGACATCCTGCTGAGGCCCCATCAACCCTACGCCGCGGCCTACTTGGATGACGTCGTGGTCCATTCGGAGACCTGGGAGGACCATCTGGAGCGGCTGCGGAGGGTGCTTGTGGAGCTGCGCAGGGCCGGACTAACCGCCAATCCCCGGAAATGCCACCTCGCCCTCGACGAAGCCAAGTACCTGGGCTACCAGGTGGGACGGGGGCTTATCAAACCCCAAGAGAAGAAGGTTGCAGCGATTCTCTCGGCCCCGCGGCCCACCTCCAAGACCCAGGTGCGTGCCTTTTTGGGATTGGCGGGATACTATCGGTGCTTTATCCCTAACTTCTCCTCCTTAGCAGCACCCCTGACAGACCTGACCAGGAAGGGGCAGCCGGAGAGAGTCATCTGGGGACACACCGAAGAGGAGGCATTCAAGAAGGTGAAGGAGGCTCTCACCGCGGCGCCGGTGCTCCGAGCCCCGGACTTCAACTGCCCCTTCCTGCTGCAGACAGACGCCTCCGACACCGGGTTGGGAGCCGTCCTCTCCCAGATACAGGACGGTGAGGAACACCCGGTGATCTACATCAGCCGAAAGCTGTCCCCCACGGAGCAACGGTACGCCGCCATGGAAAAGGAAGCGTTGGCCGTCAAGTGGGCGGTCCTGGAGATCAGGTATTACCTCCTTGACCAGAAGTTTACCCTTTTCACCGATCACGCCCCTCTACAGTGGATGGCACGGGCCAAGGAGACGAACGCGAGAGTCACCCGCTGGTTCCTGGCGCTCCAGGACTTCCACTTCGTCATGCAACATCGGGCGGGGACGGCCAACGCCAACGCCGACGGACTTTCCCGGATCTGGTCAGCTTTCGCAGGTCTGTCAGGTATTTCTCCCCACCCTCCCCCTCTTTCCCCTCTCGCCCGCAGGGACAGGACGATGCTTAGGGGGGGGGAGTGTGACGCGTGTCCCGGGACCTCATCAGCGTCGCCCTGGAAACAAAGGAGAATCACCTGCACGCCATTAGCACGGGCTGGCCGGCCACACCTGGAGCCAATTAGAAACGGGATAAAGGCACGCAGGAAGGAGAGAAGGGTGAGATATGACTCCAGCACACGGACCACTAACTTCTCTCTCTTTCTGCCCCAGAGAGCAGCGACTAGCCGGCCAGCACCCCACTCACGGAAGACAGGGACACTGGACCCGCACCCACGCAGAGCACAGAGACACCAGTGGCACCAGGAGCACGAATATCTCCCTCACGAGCACTACGGCACGACTTCAGCACCCAATAAACAAACCCTTCGGGGCATTTATTGAATACTCGTGTCGTGTGATTCTTCCCCCTGTTACAGTTGGGAGTAATAGAAAAGAATATATCAGCAATGTAATTACTTACAATAGATTTTAAGTACCAGTTAATTGAGTGACAATTAAAATGCATCTTCTAACAGCTTAGGTTCACGTTATCCTCCAATGCTTTCTTCTTTCCCTTTCACCACAAAATGAAAAGCGTTAATTTATTTTATAAAGTGCTATTTTGATATTGTTCTCTTCTTCTTTAATATTCCACCCAGACCCGTCCGTGCAGCAGTCTCCACAAGACATGCCAAAGAAATCTGCAAGAGTCAAGAAGGCTGAAAAAGGTGGGTTTACTAAAAAATTACTAAAAAAAAAAAAGTTTTTTTTGGCTTTCAATGTATTATTATAAAAATTGTGACAACAGTAATACTTCTATGCATAGAAATCTAGAGCAGTGATAATATGAAGGTATTTCTTGCCAAAAAGGGTCTTCAACTCATTAACTTTTGAAATTAACATTTAGAGTTATGTGACTTACTTATTTACGGTATCTGGTGTGGAAAGTGATGTTGATTTAGCTTACAAGTTAAACAGTCATAGGTGGTTTCTCAATATTAAGGTTGCCTGTGTCTTGCTATTTTTAAATTCTGATAGGATCATTTTCATTACCATCCTAAATTTCGTATCAAATATTTTATAAAATTGATAAGCTTCAGTGAAGCAGTCATGTTCAGGTATGTCAATAATAAATTATAATTTCTGTACAAAGAAATGGTTGAAATTGCATGAATTTTCACCCCTGATGAGACACCTACACCTTGTTTAAATGAAAGCCATATCCTCTTTAAATATATTGTTCTCTATACTATTTTACCTAGGCCTATTTGTGCATCAGCCTCCACAGAATCAACAAAAGATATCTTCAAGGACCAAGAAAAGTGAAAAAGGTATATTTGCCATTGTGGTCTTACTTGTACAAGGTTAATTTTACTCTAATACCTTGTATAATTATATATTGAAGTGACATACAATTTTTTCACTTTTAGGAATACAAATTTGGCTGTAATGTATGTGATGTTCCTGCCTTTTCTCAGTATTATTTGGCTTGTCTTATGGCCTACTAAATAAAAAAAAAGAGTTTACATGATGGTGGTTGTATCTTTAGTTTTGAACCTCTCCAAAAATCCTGTGCCTCAGTCCTAAGTACTGTTGGAGATTTAAACATAAATGGAAAAATACAGCTGTTTTGTGTTTAGTTGAGGCCCAGCCCTCAGACAATAGCAAAACATCACTTGCTAAAAAGAATACTCACATCTGTAACTAAATTAAATTTTTCATCTGTCATTGAAACTTTACAGTGCTTTCACCTCTGTGCAACTATCCACAGACCTCTGCGACAGAAAAAGCTAAAGAACCTGGTAAGCATGTGTGTAATGTTACTGCCTTTTCTCAATATTACATGGCTTGTCTTATACTGAATTAAAAAAAGTTTACGTGATGGTGGTTGTATCTTTAGTTTATCCCCACCACGCTGCATTATCCGAGATTTAAACATAAATGTAAAGTTACAGCTGTTTTGTGTTTAGTTTTGCTGCTTTGAAACAATCTGTATTGTAAAAAAAAATTATATAAATGAAGGTGACTTGACTTGACTTTAGTTGAGTGTCAAGCAGTTGACTTGCCCAGGCCTCAGACATTAGCATACATTTCTTGCTAAAAATAATACTGGCATCTGTAACTAAATTAAATTTTACATCTGTCATTGAAACTTTACAGTGCTTTCACCTCTGTGGGATAATCCACAGACCTCTGCAGACGAAAAGGCTAAAGAAACTGGTAAATTTCAGAGTCAACTATATATAACACAACTTTTTTGAAGTATGTGATTTTTTTTTTTTTTTTTTTAATCTCAGTATTGCTTTTCATGTGCTTTTATGCTGCTTTGTTCACTTGCTATTTAACTCTTAAAATGTGTTAATCTGCATAACCATATCTAATTATGAGGTTTTCATTTATTATAGAAGCCCCCACTCTGCAAACAGCTCTGCAGGAGGCTAAGCAAACCATTGAAGGCCAAAAGACAGAGATTGCCGCCTTAAAAGAATGGGTTGATATACTGAAAGAGGAACGAGATTTCCTCCGGGAGAGACTTAAAGAGGGTAAAACTGATTTGAGGACATTACAGCTTCAAAAAAATTGATTGTCATAACACCATTGTCAAACAATTCCTATTCTCTTTTTACAGCTCTTGCCATAAGAAGTGACAAGGGGATAGATGTGGCCAGTAATATCCCACCTATAGAGCAAGCACCTGGAAAGAGGAAACATGAGTCAGATGTAACTGATTCCTCATCCTCTGATTCCTCATCGGATTCTAAACCCGATTCTGAGTCCCCAGTGGCCAAGAAAGCCAAGAAGTTAAAGTTCCAGCCCAAAAAGGCCAAGAAAATGGGCAAAAAACTAAGAGGTATGCAGTAAGTCATACTCGAATTGATACAGTGGTCAGTCTCTAATTGGGCAGTAGGTAAAAAATTAATATAAACACTTTTAACACACTTTTCAATCACTATGTTCTCTAGTCAATTCCACAGTACACCATGTGTTGTTATTTTTCACAATTAAAAACAAATGGACATAGATCTAGTTCCACTCCCAACTAACTGGTTTGGAATTGTTCCTAATATTGAATAATTCAGCAAATCCCAGAAGTACAGCAAATCGCCATTACTGCAGTGGTGATCACTCCCCTGAAAGTAGTTATGTATGATTCCTTTGTCCCTGAATTTCACAGCTTTTCAGCCCCATTGTTTTTGTGTAAACTAAGTTAGAACAGAGACCTGTCAAAAGAGACCTGGTGCTCCCCATGACTTATCACCACAGTAATGCCAGCACCCACAAATTGTTTTATTAGCTCCGTTTGTGTACGGAAAGGTAATGTTTGCTTATTTTTGTTTGATGATTAAGCAAATGTAAAAATTGTGAACTGTACTGCACTATTACTAGGCTGGTTCGATTTATTACATTACATTATAGAACATTAAGAAATAATTGTACAAAATTAGTAAAAAGATCTAAATGTGATTATTATTTAAATATGTTAAATGAGAATATTAATGATCCATCTTCTTTTTGGAAATTGACCAAATCAGTTTCTGGTCAAAAAAGTTTACCAGTCTACCTGATTATTTAAACTTAAATGACAGTATAATTAAAGATAAAGAGAATATTGTAAATGCTTTTAATAGACATTTTATTTCGGGGGGAGAGACCCACAATTGTAGTAATTTAAGGAAACAAGAAAATGTGGAAGCTACTTCAGGTTATACTACTCAGAGTCAGCAATTTAATTTTATTCCTATTTTAGCAGGGCCTGATAAAATAGAACCTTATTTTTTTTTTAAATTCTGCAGACCTTATAACAGAGCCCATTACATCTATTTTTAACTTGAGTTTAACCTCAAATGTTATTCCTCGTGCATGGAAATCCGCGTCAGTTTTACCTTTGTTAAAAGCTGGTGACCCATCAGTTTTGGATAATTATCGGCCAATCAGCAGGTTGTCTGTGGTGGCAAAAGTATTTGAATCCTTTGTTAATAATCAAGTAAAGCAGTTCTTAACCGAAAATAAAATATTAAATGAATTTCAATCAGGCTTTAGATCAGGTCATAGTACTATTACAGCAGCTATGCTGGTTACAAATGATATCGTTAAATATCTAGATAGTAAACAACATTGCACAGCATTATTTGTAGATCTTTCTAAAGCATTTGACACTGTAGATCATAAACTTTTATTACAGAGATTAAGTTGTATAGGTTTTAGCGAATTGACTCTAAATTGGTTCAATAATTATTTAACAGAAAGAACTCAATGTGTCTCAGTTGAAAATTTTATTTCAAATGAATTAAAAACAGTAAAAGGTGTTCCACAGGGTTCAATTTTAGCCCCAGTTTTATTTTCTATTTATATTAATGACCTTGGTTGTGGGATAACCTCAGCTAGAATTAATTTATATGCTGATGACACAATCATATACACAGTAGCACATTCGGTTAATCAAGCCATTGAGCTCTTGCAAGAATCTTTTCAGTTATTGCAATTAACATTATCCAACTTAAAACTGGTTTTAAATTCAAAGAAAACAAAATATATGATTTTCACTTGTTGTCGTACTGAAATAGATCATCCGATTTTAACTTTACAAGGAGAATTTATTGAAAGAGTAAATTGCTATAAATACTTGGGTATATGGTTGGATGACAAACTAGGATTTCAGATACATATAGAAAAACTTTTAAAAAAGCTTAGATTAAAGTTGGGTTTTCTTTTTCGTTTAAAGAAATGTTTTCATTTTAAAGCAAGAAAGAGAATTATACAGAGTTGTTTCCTTTCAGTATTAGATTATGGCGATGTAATCTATATGCACGCAAGTTTATCTTCACTTAAAAAGTTGGACTATGTATACCATGCTGCTTTACGTTTTGTGACGAGTGCCTCTTCACGCACCCATCACTGTATATTGTATGGATTGGTGGGATGGTCCTCTTTGTTTCAAAGAAGGAAAGTGCACATGTTGCTGTTTATTGTTAAGGCATTGTTGGGAAAATTACCTACTTATATCTGTAGTCTTTTATCTTTTTATACTTGTAATTATCGTACTAGATCTTCTGCTAAACTTCTTTTACATGTTCCAAGAGTACATTCTGAGTTAGGCAAAACTGCCTTCTCTTTTTTTGCTCCTTCATTATGGAATGAGATGCAGAGTATTATTATGCTGGAAACACTCCCTTCTGTAAATATTTTTAAAAACCTTTTATGGTCAACTGTGAAGGAAACATGTACCTGCTATGAGTAAATTACATATTGGTAATCATTAGATGTAGGGCAAATGATTATGTTTGTTTTATGTTCTGAAACTGTCTTATTGTGAAACTTATTGTGCTGCCATTTTGGCCAGGACTCCCTGGAAGAAGAGATTTTGTATCTCAATGGGACTATCCTGGTAAAATAAAGGATAAATAAATAAAAAAATAAAAATTTAACAGGATTCAACCATTAACGCTTTCTTTTGTTCTACAGTTAAAACCCCTGACGACTCCATCCGCCGCTACAACATGGTGTTGGAAAAGATTAAAAAGGAACGCATCAGCAAAGGCTTGGGGTTGATCGAAATACTATTGTGTTTCAGGCTCCGATTGCAGAACTCGCAGCGACTAACCCAGATCTGTTCAATACATTGAGGTCCACTTTTAAAAGAAAGGACAGTCTGAAAAGGTTTGCTGAAACTTGCAGGGGTTTTTGTGAGCAGGAGCCTACAGCTTCAGCTATCCTAAAGAAAAAGGATGATGGATCCTTACTGGATATTTACAAGAAGTAAACAAGTAGTTTGTTTGTACTGCCATGTGTTTGTGCCATGTATTTGTTTAGTTTAGTTTAGTTCAGCATTAAATATTTCATGATATGGAGGAGTCCACATCAGTAGCTTTATATATTAAAAGGTGACTCCTTACCCTAAAAGAGATCAAGCTGTGTGAAACAATTTTTCATTTTCATTTTTGTAAAACAGCTTTATGGTTTTGTAAAGAGTTTTCAGATATACTGGCACTTAAAGTTCATGGTGTATGTACTGAATTCCTTCTCAGCTCTTCCCAGGCATTGCTGTTTAATCTGGTTTATACTGTTTAAGAATAAAGCAGTAAAGTTAAGATCAAAGTCCATTTGTGTCCACAGTACATTGTTTGCAAAGGCTTGAACTTCCATGTTCACATTCATGTCATTTCACAGTTTTGCCACCATTAATAACACAATGTTCATCAGTGTTTCAAAGGACCAAGTCACCACTTTAGTTGAGGGGCCACACACATGATGAAGTTATTAAAGATAATGCTTAGTTAATGATGACTACTGTATTTGAATGTCAACAGAATTCATGTGCTATGGGCTGTGATTGGCCAATTTTGGGGTCTGTCCATTTACCTGCAGGCTATGAAGATGAACATGCTGGATAACTCAGATCATAATTCAGAAAAACAGTTCTCACATTAATCGATATACTGTTCTAGCCTGTATGCATGCATGAAGTAATGTGGGTTTTTTGTATATTCTTTTAATAATTCAAAGAGTAGTCTTACATGGATGAATTCATGCTTTTTTAAATGCATGAATACATGATGATTCATGTTCCATAACCGTAGCTTTATCCACAATGGATAGTAAAGACCATTTTTTTGGTGAACAAAAAAACACCATGATAATGCGTAATAAATCATAATTCATGATGATGTACTCATCTTAGTTAATGTTTGAATTAAGGGGTTGTTCATCCATGAAGTCATGAATGAGAAACGTTGAACTCATGTTAGTTCCTGATGATTCATGAGATATTAATGCATGAATTAATGCATAATTCATGATAATTCATGTACCCTTACTGTAAAGTGTTACCATAAATCTTATTATTTAGACACATGATAATAGTTGCTCAGTGTTAATAAATGCTTTATTAACACATATTCCTGCTGAAGTTCATGATTAAGTCAGGTAGTTATAAAACATTTAGTAGTGTCCAGCCATCTATTTTTGTGAGCTCATCTAAAGTGAGGACTATTCATACCTTGTAAAGCATTTACAAAGGAGATTTAAAGGCTCATTTATCTTCCAGACAGACAAGTTAAACAAACCCAACACAGAGGGATACAGAACATTGAAATATTTTTTCAAGATGCAAAAATGAAACTGTACAACTAAAAAGAAAAATTAAAGTGTACAGTTGGACAGTTTCATTTTTTAAAAATCTTGAAATAAATATTTTTGAGTTCTGTATCCCTCTGTGTTGTGTTTGTTTATTTTTTTCTGTTAGGAAGATAAATGAGCTTTTAAATCTGCTTTGTGATAGATATGCTTATAAATCAAGAACAAGGCATTTATAGCTGTATTAATAAACTGCTTACTAATGACTATTAATGTAGGGACAATGCTTTATTAAGGATGAACTGACTATTTACTAATGCTTACCTAATGATTCATAGCGTGCAGTTATTATAAAGTGTTACCTGGATTTCTTTTACATTACACTGACATCCGATCACAACGCGTCCTCGACTATCTCTGGACCAGGACACGCTGATCGGAGAACATTCCGATCAGAAACATGTTTGCACTTGTCTTTTCAATGTGTATGTGGACAACATCCAAATACAGGTCGCATGTTAAAGCCAAGTGTAGATAGACTGACAGACAGTTGTAGGATAGGGATAGTGTCATTACTCTACAAAAAGCTTACAGTCCAGGTTTAAAAGCATAATTGGTCTCCAATTTTTTAAATCAGTCCTGTCCCGTTTTTTGTAAAGTTTTATCTACACGTATGTCGACTGTTTTAGAGGACGTGATCCACCTGGATCAAGCTTGTGCTGTGCCCAGAACAAAGATAACAGACAGCCTAGTGCTGAATAGAGACGCCATCTGTTTTCAAATTTACATTTTGAAAAGGCATTTGACAGAGTCTTGCACCAGTACCTTTTTCAGGTACTGCAAAAAAAATGGGGTTTCCAGAGAGGTTTATAGCCTGGGTGGGACTGCTGTACAAGGGCTTAGTCAGCAAAATCCTTGTAAATGGGCATCTTTCCCAATCTGTAAATACCCACAGCGGTGTCCGTCAGGGGTGTCCTTTATCTCTTTTTTTGAATGCGGCTTGTATCTAGCCACTGGCACATGTCTTGAGAAGGAACAAATGGATCAAAGCACTAGACATTCCTGGGACGGGTGGACTGACAGCGACCTGTGTCTTATACATGGACGACGTAACTTGTCCCTTCTGTTTTTAGTCCCCCAAGGAGATTCCTTGTGGAGCTGGAGAGGGCGGTATTTTACTTCCTGTGGGGGTCCAAGTGGGAGCGCCTAAAGAGGGAGGTCGCCAAGAAGAGATCGGAAAATGGTGAAAAAGGCCTCCCAGACCCCCATATGTTTTTAGGCAGCCGCTTCACTGCCCTGCACATAAGATATGCCATAACACCATCCAAAGAAAATAAGACTAATACAATAACATGATTTTGGTTGGAGTCCTACCTAAGAACTTGGAAGATTTTACCCGTCAACTTGAAAAGCCCAGTGCCATTTAATCTGCCTAAGGAGTACTGTTTTATCACAAATTTTTTAAAGAAATACCTTTTATAAACAGAGGATGTCACCATTTTAACTAATCACAAGCACCTTGTCTCTCTTGTGCAGGACTAGGAACCTGTGAGTCCAGTTCCAGGTCTTACGCTAAGTGAGGCCAAAGAAGTTTGAAGGAACACTGCTCACCCCTTTCTCCAGAGTAGGCACAAGGACTTATCGTGGATGGTGGCTCATGAGATCCTGCCTACCAGCGGGTGGGGCCAGATAGGGTTCCAGCTCACCATCCTTAGGGTGGGCCGGGGCTTGAAGGACCTGACAGCACAGGAGTTTACCTCGCTCTGGCTCACCCTCAGCGTCATCAAGGATGCCATCGGGGCACCAAAAACCTGCTGGTGGGGAAGCGCATTACGGTACCCCTCGATGTATGCGAGCTACAGGTAACATCAATGCTGCAGGGGTACCGGGCGACGATATTCAGACGGGGGGGCCGGGGTCGCACGGGAAGGGTCCCGGCCGCCGCCCGTAAATGCACCCTCACCACTCTGGCTACGGGAACAGCGGGCCGGAGGAGAGGGGATCTCCACTGAGCCCATAAAGTAGCATCTCACGCGCCTGTTCTGGACAGTGGGGTGAAGACTGACTTGATAAGGACTCACCCCCGGTCTTGCACAACAGATGACTTAAGACTTTTTATTGTTGTGTTTTTATTGAATGGAATTTGGAGTTTGTTTCAATTTTTTATTTTATTTTTCTATGGGAACACACCACACCTTTTTTACAACACATTACAGACATGGACTTTTAAAGCAAGACAAATACAATGGTTTTAATCATTTTTAAGATTGTAATTTTCTTTTAAACCATGTGCATATATTCTTGCTTGTTTTAAAAATGTGAATTAAAAGAAAAGTGTGTGTGAAAGTATAAATGGAAATGGTGAAAAAAAATCTGTTCTTATTAGTAGCATGGGTGTGGAACTGCTATATAGGGGGTAACCAGCTGGACCTTGGTAAATCAGTTAGAACTGAACTGAGCTGGACGATGACGTCACTGAATTCAATAATGAAATGCCTTTAACTGAAAATTGTGTTTAATCTTGTCATTTTACATTATTGACACACTATTTTCCTATTTTGATATTGGAAAGTTGCTTTGACACAATCTGTATTGTTAAAAGCGCTATATAAATAAAGGTGACTTGAGTACATTTAAAAATTTCAAGATGGATATTTTTACTGTAACTCGAGTACATTTCTAATGAAAAAAATTATTTATTTAATTTTACTTCACTACACTGGGCAATGTTCTTCTTGTTACTTAATTTTTATGCAATACATGTTATGCGTAATATTTGCGCATGTCTCTTTTATCTGGAGCATGAACGATGCTCCACAGTCACAAATGAATTGCTCTGAGTCGATTCTGTTCAAGGCCCATGCCTGCAAAATGGTCTGAATTGGTTTGAGAATCATTTTGAATGATTTTTTCAGTTGCATGTACTGAATGATCTGAAGCAGTTTCTCATTCTTATCAGGAAATTTAAGAACACAGAGAACATAAAAACAGTCAACTGAAGCTAAATCTGGAAATTCTACTGTGATTCTATCCTGAGATGAGGATCTTTATTAGTTGAACACCGTGTGTGCTGTCGGTGAACATCTCCACAGGTATATATTCGATTTCATTCAAGTAATACTCTGTAGTCGGCCTAGTGGTCTATGTCACAGGTCTGTCACATGAAATATGTAAAGTGAAACTAATGAAATTGTCAATTCCGGTATTTAATTTATAGTAGATTTGCTGTATTACAATTTCTTTTTTCCCAATCAGAGGCGTTTTGATTCGTCACCACGGGGAACTCTGGAGTTATTCAGTGTGTGCGCTCATTGACTGAATTCTGATGCATTCACAAATTCTCTCATCAGCATATTTAACAAACTGCATAAAAGAAAGTGATTGTAGACAGCTTCAGTAATTATAACAAGAGTTTTTGCAAAAATGCATAACTTAAAGGGGTCACATGATGTTGCTAAAAAGAACATTATTTGGTGTAATGCAATGTGTTTGTGGTTTAAGGTAAAAAAAAACAAAAAAAAAACATTATTTTCCACATACTGTACATTATTGTTGCTCCTATATGCCCCGCCTTTCTGAAACAAGATGATTTTTACAAAGCTCATCGTTCTGAGAAACGAGGTGACTGGCCAGCTATCCAGTGTGTTGTGATTGGCCGAATACCTCAAGCGTGTTATGGAAATGTTTGTGATGCCATGTCCCGGCGCGATGAGACTAAAACAATAAATCCCATTATAAACGAGGCATTTGTTGCATCCAGTAAGGACATAATTACTGATTATGAAAATATACTTACAGGCTGTGAGTCAGAAGCGCCAGACTGTCCTTGCAAAGTTGGAATTGCCCCACTTTATAGAAACAGCACAGCTGGCATTGTAGGCTACTCCCACGTTCAGGAAATAGTCCTCCGTAAAATGCGCTGCACACACTCTAATATTTGGGTTTAACTGTTCTGGAACAGTGTTGTAAATACAACTTAACCAGCAACAATACTACAGTGAGAATAAAAATCATGCCCCCTTTCTTAGCGTGTACGTTTGGGCGGTGTTATGCAAATCCTCCCACACCGTGACGTAGACGTGTGGGGGTGTGTTCAATGAGCCGTTTTAGGAGGGCATGGCAGAGTCTTAACTTTTATAAAGAATATTCTTTGGGTTTGAGACTTTAGTCTTTGCAACTTTAGGGATCTTATCTATGCACGAACAGCTCCAAAGAGAAAGGAAAACTTGAAATCGCATCATATGACCCCTTTAATAACGACTGTAAATGCAGAACCATTTTACACTGTGGAGCGCTTCTATGTTTCTTTACATCATTTTTTCCCAGTTTGAATAACCGTACGGTAATAAAAATGTTAAGTCTTGATGGTCTAATCTGTAAAAAGGAATTCATAAACGCTTCATGCTTTTCCCCTTTATTAGACCTAATCGTCATTAATGGTCATTGATATCAAGAAGATGAATAATCAGAAATAATGATTTTTTTCATGACATTGCAGCTTCACCCTTTAATGAGTTTAAATACGTGTACACAATGCAGGGGCGTAAATTTCATCTGACAGTAGGGGGGGACAATAAACGCAAAATTTTTCAAGAGCAATTTTTGAAGGGGACACAAATAATACAGCCAAAATTTTACTTGTAAGGATAGATATGTGTACACAGCATGTGTACGTGTAGCAGAGGCCAGCAGGTAAGTGCTGTGCAGGTAAAACCTCACTCCCCGATCTCAAGTGGTGATCTAGCGACTGTCGCTACGGGCTGTGGCCTTTAGCCTCCTTGTTAAAGAGCCCGCCTCCCACGCCGGAGACCGCGGTTCAAAACCCGTTTCGGCGCGGGGCGAGTAGAACCGCGACATGCATAGCACGGAGACCGTGATTAAATATGAGTTCATGGTTCACCACGCGGTCATATTATAAGTATTACTTTGCGTCATCCATAGTATTTTAGGTTTCGTCTGAAACCTAGTACGTCTCTTTCGCATTAATTCAACCGCATTAAACCCACTGATCTGCCACTTAACATCATATTGAACGAAACCCAACACGTAGGTCTACAATATTAGCCTAATATCAGTTCACACACTGGCTTATCGCCGTGTTAGTTGTAGTGGGTGACAAGCTACGCTATTAAGCTTAACCTTATAATCGCTCATAGAAAATGCATCAGATGTCATAATTTTTTTGTGATGACTAATGTATTAATGATCCAGCATCATCTGTATTAAAGAGAGATAATCATTTCACCCTATGTTTAAAGAGAATAAAATAGCCTTGACAGCATACTTACACATAACTAACTTACTCTCTCTCACCGGACTCGTGTGTGTGTGTGTGTGTGTGTGTGTGTGTGTGTGTGTGTGTGTGTGTGTGTGTGTGTGTGTGTGTGTGTGTGTGTGTGTGTGTGTGTGTGTGTGTGTGTGTGTGTGTGTGTGTGTGTGTGTGTGTGTGTGTGTGTGTGTGTGTGTGTGTGTGTGTGTGTGTGTGTGTGTGTGTGTGTGTGTGTGTGTGTGTGTGTGTGTGTGTGTGTGTGTTGTGTGTGTGTGTGTGTGTGTGTGTGTGTTGGTAAAGAAGGAAAGCAGGCAGTGGACCAAACAACTGTGAGGAAAGGGAGGGGGGAATCAAAACATTTCTGAACTTAAAAACGCTTTTTTGCGTTTATATTGTTTTACTAATCACACAATTATTTTAAGTATATGTCCATTATATTATTTTCAATACACAGAGTCGCTTGTAATGATATTTTTAGGGGGGGGACAAGCCTCAGATGGGGGGGGGGGGGGTAACTGGAAAACTGGAAAATGAAAATGACCCCCGTTTATGTCGGCCCATCTGATGATTATATGAACATCATGCTAACAAAACCAGGCCATTCAAGAACACAGACCACGCGCTGTAACAGGTATAGCTGTCTGAAAAAGGATTTTCTCTCTCCACATTAATTTCTCTGATGAGGATATCACTAATGATGCCGTCTCCCATCATGCACCACTGGAGAACTTCTGCAGGTTTGTGTCAGAAGATATGATCAGGCTCTGACACCTCCTACCAATGAGTGCAGTCTTCATTAGAAAAGAAAGGAGCATTTTATTTGATTTATTATGAGACTATGGGAATTGAACACAGAGCTAGACATTGTTAATGGTTTTGATTGAACATATTTTTTATAATAAATATAATATTTATAAAAACATGACTTGGATATATAGGCTGCTGTTATGGGGCTGAAAACGAACCCAGTTGGTAAAATCACTGAAATGCTGCTATACCCCAAACGCCCAACGTAGTAATATTACAACATCTCAATAAAAACATACTAAAATGTTGGTTTCACTTTATTCTGATGGTCCCTTTAACACATTCTATTAACTATAAGTAATGTTGCACCTACATTTCTCCTGACTCTCATTAGAGTGTTAGTAGTGTATTAGTTGACTGGTAGGGTTAGGGTTAAATTAAGTTGACACGTTCTTGCAAAGTTACTTATAGTCAGTAGAATATCTGTTGGGAGACCAACACAATAAGGAGTTAGTAGATATGAAGCAGACAGTCTACTAATACTCTAATGAGAGTTTGTTGACGTGTAGCTGCAGCATTTCTTAGTGTCAACAGAGTGTTCAAAAGGGACCATCAAAATAAAGTTACCAAAATGTTCAAACTCATTTATTTCTGCATTAGAGGCCTCCCACAACAACATGTAAATGGTGAAATGATTTTTTCTCTAAATGTGGGTCTTACAGGGAATGGGAATCCACAGGTGTAAAACTGAAACTACAAACACTGACAAGCTGCATATAACTGTTTACTATATTATGTACGAGTATAACCCATGCTTATGATGATTATTCAACTCAACTAACAAATTTACATTTTCAAAAATATATTAACTTTATAAAATAACATCACATGTGAAAGATAAGAAAATGTGCACAGCATAGGCAAGCGTGAACATGTCATTCTAAACGACATCAAATGTGTATCTTTAACCACACAAACTGCACTGAACACAATCATGAGCAATGACCGAACTAGAGAACCCACAGGGAATGCCTTATTGATCACTTTGCCCATAACATGAAGGATCTCTGCCTCTGATTCAGTCTCGCTGTCATGACATCACTAATTGCGTGGTCTGTTACTGATGAGGTCAATTTCTACTTCCCTGCTACACCTCATATGACCACACGAGGTCACCTGGCTACATGACGGCACACCTGGCAATGGCTGGACACAGCACATAAACAAACTGTTTGGCTGTCCAGGGTCCGTTCTTCGTACTTCGTTTATTACATCTGAGATGATTTGAAAGAGTCCAGATCTTCTGATCCTGATAACTGATCTCTGGCTAATTAGGTTCAAGCGAATTTGCGTATGAGATTAAAATATCTGGATGAAGTTGTCTAAGATCACTGCGTGTTCTCGTGATCCTCTAAGAGGACAGCTGTATCTCGAAACCACGATCAGCAGCGCAGCGATTGGCTGGAGGCTAGACAGCAACGTAATGACATCACATCATTAAAGACACCTGACGAAAACGTTATAAGGAAACAGCCGAGCGAACAAAACTACATCAATGTTATAATAGATAAAATAAAAACAGTGCAATTTTTTGCATGATTTCCAATTATTTATATTCATAATTTCTAGTATTTGTACAGGCTTTACATTTTTATTTCAATGTTGTAATTAGCAGTTCATTTAATTGCATCTTTGAAACAGATTTGTTACGTGACAGCATTTATTAAAGTTTCTTCGAGATCAGGTAATAATGCATCTCCTGCTCCATAACAGCTGCCACTCAAATTAATGCACAGATTAACTGTACAGCATGTGTGCAAGACTCCAATACAATTATAAACTAATTATTTCATCACTAATAAATCTTTCAGTGAGTAAAACTGTCTGGCTATAGTATTATAGACTACACAATATTGTTATATTATTTTCAAATTGATTTTGAAGTTATTATTATTTTAAATCATTGTCCCTGGATCAGTAGGGTACTGTTATAATAAAGAAGCGGTGGCTGGGACATATTTTAAGTATCAATTCAGCTTAAAAGGATGCGATCTCATCCTGTTTACATGAAATAAACTTGCTCCCGAGCAGGTTTAAGATGACGGACCTGCTGCTATGACAACAACTCCAGGATCAGCGTCGAAGAACTAAACAATCCAAGATCCAGCGAAATCATCAACGATCAAAGCTAACGGAGTCAGCGGCGTACGAAGAACGGACCCCGAAGCTGTGGTAAAGTGCTCCAGTCACTGTTTTAAAAAATACAAATAAAATAATAATGTTTTACAAATCTTAGAAAAGTACTTTTGTAAAGTTTAACCTTTCTATATGGATCCAAATTAGTTATTTGTAATGTGTTTGTAAAATAAGACACTGTTGCTTAGGTGTATCTTTATAATGACTGTAAGTCTCCAGTTCTTGTCTGCCTCGCTGCTGAGTGGTTTTCAACAGTCGCTCTGTGAAGCTTTGTTCGGAAACTCGATCTTACTATCATTCTTTGTTGTTTAAACTGCTAAACATCACTTAATCACCACCATATATCTTATTAATCTACCGTGTTAACCTGACACTGCTAGCTTTTAATGTAAATCATTAACACAATACATTAGCATCTAAAAATGTTTTCCTAGTTCTATGCGCACAAATGCTCAGGCTGTCAGGGGTTGACTTAAAGTCTTCATCTCATTTTATTCTCCTCCAGTCCAGAGATTTCTTTTATAGACTCAACTCTAGTCCTGGGAACCCACTGCTTGCACATTTTGTATGTCTTCCTTATTTAACACACCTGATTCAGAGAGCACCATGAACTGGACTGAGTATGTCTAATAAGAGAGACGCACAAAGGCTGTGTTCCACTCCGCTTTTAGACACGCACTCGTGAACTTCCCTAAACACTTCCCCACATTCTCAAGTGCGCTCCACTTCGTGAAGTTTATATGGACAGCCCCTCGAGGGAGCGAGACTGCTTCATATGCTCACTTCAGGACACTCCACAGACCACAATGCAACACGATTGTTGCAGATCACGTTTAATTTATCCCCACCCCAAACAAACTCTATAATATATACATGATTTTTTTTTTTTACATTTATAACAGCCCAATCATACCTATATACATTCAGAATGCTGCACCAAACAAATTCGGGGAAGGGGAAAAATGTAAACAATAATCCAACTCCACAGCGACTTCTGAGTGACCAAGGGCTCAGGACGAGTGGACACTCATGCAACACAATCAGTGATGTTCATCCGAGTAAACGAGACTGAGGGACGTTTAAGAGTGAAGGGCATTTAAAATAAAAATGAACTGGAACGCAGCCCGTATGTGCAGCGCAATGGGTGTGTTGGCTTTTCATATTAGGGACCAGTGATTATTGAGCAAAATGCATTTGCAGCTTTTGACCACCGAGTGGCGCTTTAACCACGAGTTATCAAGCGAAAGCATCAGCACATTTTCACAAATTGCAGTCAACTTTGACTGCTGCAGTCTGTGGAAAATGGAAGAAAAGCACTGTAGTTAAAATAACTCATTCACAGAAGCAAATTTAGTACTTATCAACAGTGGTGGAAAGAGTACTGAACATGTCTACCTAAAATAATTGCTACTTAAGAAATAATTCACTTGAGTACAAGTAGAAGTACTGAAAAATAATATGACTCAAGTAAGAGTAAGTAAGTGTTTCATTTAAAAAAACTACTCAAGTTACTGTTACAAAGTACATACATTTTTAATTTAGTCTAGCTGTTTTTGCTCTGGTATTTTTAATTAAAACACACACACACACACACACACACACACACACACACACACACACACACACACACACACACACACACACACACACACACACACACACACACACACACACACACACACACACACACACACACACACACACACACAAACCCAGGCAAAAGTTCCTCATGTAAGTGTTCTGTAGGCTGCTATGTTTTTGTTCATGTTTATCAGCTGCAACAGAAAAATTTGGTATCTAAATGTTTTTATGTAAATCAAAACTTCAATAAGAATCAACAAGAATCATAATTGATAAGCAGAAACAGAATAGCTATAATTCAAACAACACCCAACCCTACTTAAGTGTCAGACAGTAAATAAGAACTGAACTACTAAATATTATAAACAACAAAAATGTATTGAAAAAAAAAAACAGTATGTAGCTTTTGAAAAGGCATTAGCTCAATATTTAACCTATAAAAACCACATTATATAATCTCACAACAAATGCTTCACTTGAAGTCTGTATTTATTCTCTATTTAGAATTTTCAAAAAAATAAACAAAAGTAAAAAATAAGTACCAGAAACAACACAATAGAAACCTCACAAGAGAGGATACCATGTTCTGTGTGTCGAGTTTAACTGATCAAATAAAAACTCCGCCACCGGACCGCTGTCCTCTCCAACAATCCCAAGGGTTTTATCACTCATCTTACGGTTTGGGAATGTGTTTTGAAGCGGGCAACTGAAACTTTTCAAAACTGTGTGCTTTAAACTTTAAAATGTGAAACAGTGTATTGGTTGGTAAACGGGATCAAGGGAAGTTTTTATTAAAGGGTTTTTTTTTTCACATAACGTAATGACTGTGTTTTCCAGAAACAGTAAAGAAAAAAAAAAGTATATTTTGTTTGTCATTAATGTGTTTTAAAATGTAGCGAAGTACAATACTTCAGAGTAAAAAAAAAAAAAAAAAAAACTCGCTCCCTGGAAACTACTGCAGTAAATAATGAGCAGGAGAACAAACTGGTGCTAAAATCACAAGAAAGATGGAACAAGACAGGCATTAATGGTGCAGACCCAGCTGAAAACCAAACCCCGGCGTATTCTGCTGAAGTTGAACTCGAAGGAAATGAAGTGAAGCCCTGGCCATGTTTATGCTCTGTTATGCAGTGTAAGCTGTGTTTGCTCAGGGAGACCAAACTAGCTGCTTATGAATATGGACGTCAACCCTTCGCAGGCATGGAGAGGTAAAGTAAATACCTGCATCATTGCATTGATGGTTAAAATGAAGCTTTGACAGTTTAGCAAAAGGTTTTGCACAAATTAAACAAAAAGACAATGATGCAGGGTGTGCGATACCGTCTGCGATAATATCATAATTGTTGTTTTAACGATGGGTGATTTGACATTATCGGTATTTGGTCAAAAATCAAACAAAACTCTCCTACAGAGTGCCGTGAAGTCTAGTAGATTAGACCAGTGCGCACATGTAGACTGCGTGCTTTCACTGCGGGATTCAGTCTGTTAAAATGCATTTAGAATGATCACAACACTGAAGATATAGGGACAGAAAATGTATATATTTATATCATTTCATATAGTCAATCAATATCACATGAAGTGTGCCACTTTTTTCTATAAAAATAAGCACAATTACATGCAGACGTTTTTTTGTTTTGTTTTGTTTTGTTTTTTTCCAACAGTTCAATAAACAAGAAGTTAATTAAGATACTTACATTTTAAACACCATATCGCCTGTTTTTACTCTATTTTGACAACAAAAATAATTCCAAACACAGTCACAGCACTGTCTTGCTTCTCTGAGCGACATTTTGTTCCTGAATGAATCAACTGTTTAAATGATTCGGTTCAATCGCAATGACTCACTTATTAACAGTGACTTGATGCCACCTGCTGGCGGATTTAATTTCACATTTAAAATATGTTTTTGTTGTTTTGTTTTGTTGTTGTTGTTGTTGTTGTTGTTTGTTTGTATTTTTTAAAATAATTTCAAATATGAGTATTCAACATTTTATGTCTTATATATCAAAACATTATTTCTGTATGTATAACTGCAGGTTAAATGCATTCATGTCCTGCATTAAACAGTGTGTAAACACATCTAAATGCCACTTCAGATGCAGCTTCTGTGCTTCCTCTGCACTGCAAAGATGAATTTTGTTAATACTGATTTCATTTGTTTGGTAACAGCTCAAATGTCATATTATACTAAATGAATGATTAAATGTAAGAATTTGGCTCAAAGGATGATGAACACTTTTAGAAAAAATGGTAAAAATAAAGGTAAAAATGCCCATAAAAGGTAAAAATCAATTTAGAAAAGATTAATTTCTATCACTGCTGTGAACTGACCACACATAATATGAAGAATATCAAAAACTTTAAGAGTCAGCTGTCCACAGCAATCCTTAAGGTACCAGCACAATAACACACTCAGCAAAGCATTGTCTAATTGTAGCCACAGCCATATCACCCTGCAGCCCATTTATTTTTGTGTTTGTATCGTTTTTGTGGATAATATTTAGTTTTTTTGTATTTTTGTTAGTTTTAAAACCACCTAACAGCAGCATCTTGCTGGCTGGAGGGTGGTTATTTTTTGTTCGTGGGTTTTTTTGTGAAAACAATGGATGGATTTTTGGCAAACGACACTGGACTGGCTGGAGAGACACGCATGGCAAATGACACTGGACTGGATGGAGAGATACGCTCGGCAAACGACTCTGGACTGGATGGAGAGACACGCATGGCAAACGATACCGGACTGGCTGGAGAGACACGCATGGCAAACGATACCGGACTGGCTGGAGAGACACGCATGGCAAACGACACTGGACCGGATTATCGACAACGAGCGAGACCCAGGAAAAACCAAGACACAAGAGACAAGTTTGGTGGAAGGAAATACTTAAAGGAAGCAACTGTGATTGTGAATGTGGAGAACGTAAATGAGGTGAGAGCTGTGGATATTATTAAAGCGGTGGTGGACAAATGTGGAGATGGAAAAATTCTGGCGCTAAGACCAAGGCAAGGAAAGGAATTTGAATTGACAATGGAAATGGAAGAAACATGTGAGGAATTGACTGATGGACTGTTAATAAAAGGAGTGAACTGTGAGATAAAAAAAACTACAAAATAGAGATCATGTTGTTTCCTTCATGCACCTGCCCGTCTACCTTGATGATGGAGAAATTATTGGAAAATTGGAGGGATGGGGAGTTGATCCCATTACAAAAATTAAAAGAAGATGCTACCCGGGCACTGACATTGAAGATGGAACGAGGTTCCTAAAAGTAAGGTTCCCCAAGGAGGTGGCATCGTTGCCCTACAGCACTAAACTGGAAACAGCAGAAGGGCCGCAGTACTTTAGGGTGATGCACAGCCACCAGGTGAAGACCTGTAGGCTGTGCATGAGCCCGGAACATCTGCTAAAAGAATGCCCTGAGTTCAAGTGCTACAAGTGTGAAGAAAGGGGACATTTTGCAAGGGATTGCAATGCGGTCAGATGCCCGGAGTGTCAAAAAATTTTAAATAAGTGTGAGTGTTGGATGGAGGGAGAGGAAGGAGGTATGGAACATCGGGTGGATGGACAGGTGCATGAAGGAAACAGTGAAGAGGAAGGAGAATTTGAAGAAGGACAAGAGGAAGGAGGATTACAACAAAAGGAAACAGAAGGAAGACCGAGCAACCGAGAGGAAGGAGAACAAGAAAAAGAGTATGATAAGGGTAAGGAACAGACAACAGAGCAGGACACTCAATGGACAGAATTGGAAATCACGGACAGTTTTAAAAGTTTTCCTGATGACGCTGAGAGAGATGGACAAGGAATGGAAGATCAAACCAAAGAAACGGACAATGAAGAAGAAGAAGCAAGGATGGACAACACAGGAAAAGACAGAGGGGAGAGAGGACAAATAAGAAGGAGAACTATAAAGTTAAAACCAAACGTGGAAAATGCAAAGAAAAAAAGAATGACAAGGGACCGAGTCAAAAGTGTTAACAGATATGAAGTGTTAAGAGGGTTGGAGGGAGAAGATGGATAATAATGTTTTTTGGATATTTATTTTCTTTTCTTTTAATGGTTTTAAGTTGTGTTACTTTTAATGCAAGGGGATTGATGGACATGAGAAAATTTGAAAGAGTGAAAGAAAAATGTAAAGGAGAAGATGTTATTGCTTTGCAAGAAACAAACTGGAAAGAAAGTGTGATGATGGACTATAAAAAGAAATGGGAAGGGGATATTTTATATAACAATGGCGATGGAAGGCTTGGAAGAGGAGTGGCATTTTTAATGAGAAAAGATGTTTTTAATGCAAGCAAAGTGGTGTATAAAGACAAAATGGGGAAATGTATGGTGGTGGAAGTTAATTATGAGGGACGTGAACTGATTTTAGTGAATGTACATGCGCCAACAGAGGAGAAAGAAAAGACAATTTTTTTTAATGTTTTAAGGAATATCGTAAACAAGTATAAGGAAATAATAATGATGGGGGATTTTAACACAGTTTTTAGTAAACAAGACATGGCAGAAGGAATGGTTTTCAAATCAGATACAGGAAGAAAAGAATTAAAAGCTTTAATGCATGAACATAATATGATAGATGTGTGGAGAGAAAGAAATGAAAAGAAAAAAGAATTTTCAAGAAGACAAATAGTGGGGAATTTTGTGTGCCAAACTAGAATCGACTTTGTTTTATGTACGAGAAATGTGGAGAATTTTATAGAAAAGATTAAATATGAAGAGACCAGTTTTAGCGATCACAAGTTTTTATCTTTTAAGTTGGACTGGAGTAAAATGCAAAGAGGGCCGGGAGTATGGATTTTAAATACAAAGATTTTAAAGAATGAAGATTATGCTTCAAAGGTTAAAGAAATTATAGAAAAAGAAAAGAAAAATGGAATGTATGAAGAGAATAAGAGTTTATGGTGGGAGAACGTAAAATATTTGATCAAAAAATTTTCGATCAAATATTGTAGTCTAATACAGAAATGCAAAAGACACGAAGAAAACAAAATGAGAGAAAGTTTAGGAAGGGAACTGAATAAAGGAAACAAAGACATACAAAAGATAAAGGAAATAGAGGGAAAACTGAAAGAAATAGAAGAAAAACATTATGAGGGGGCGAGACTAAGAAGCAAAGCAAAATATGTGGTGGAGGGAGAAAAATGTACAAAGTTCTTTTTCGATCTGGAAAAACAGAGAGGGAAAGCTAAAGCGATAAAAGAAATAAGAGGGAAAAATGGAGAAATTGTAGAAGGGAATAAAAAGATATTAGAAGAAATAAGGAATTTTTATGAGGATCTGTTTAGTGCAAGGGGAGTGAAAGAGGAGGAAAAAAAGGAACTGTTGAATCAGATAAAGGCAAAAGTAAGTGAGGAAGATAAAAAAGAATGTGACCAAGAAATTAGAGAAGAAGAGATTGAAAGGGCAATAAATCAACTGAATAAAAAGAAGAGTCCAGGAATAGATGGTTTTGGAACTGAATTTTATGTATGTTTTAAAGAAGTTTTAACAAAGATTTTAAATGAGGTTTTTAAAGAAATTTTTGAAAAGGAAGAAATGAATGCAAGAACAAGGATGGGGTTAATGAAAATGATATATAAAAGAAAAGGAGAAAAGGCAGATTTAAAAAACTACAGACCAATCACAATGTTGAATACGGATCTTAAGATTTTAGCAAAGGTTTTAGCAAACAGGCTAAAAGAAGTAATGCCAAGTATTATTACAACAAATCAAGCATATGGGGTAAAAGGGAGAGATATAGCTGATATAACGATGGGTATAAGGGACACTATATGGTACATGAAAGAAAAAAATGAAGAAGGATATATAATTAGTCTGGATTTCGAGAAAGCTTTTGATAGGGTTGAGCACGGGTATTTATTTGAGGTTTTAAGGAGTTTTGGTTTTGGGGAGAATTTTATTAAATGGATTGAGATTTTATATAAGGGTGCACTAACTAAGATTGAATGTAACGGTTTTTTAACGGATTGTTTTAAAATAACACGGTCAATAAGACAGGGATGTCCGCTCTCAGCGTTATTATATTCACTCGTTTCGGAACCTTTGGGACTGGCTATAAAACAAAATGAAGGAATAAGAGGGATAGAAATTGAAGGGAATAAGGCTGAGGGGAAAGTGTTTCAATATGCTGATGATACGACGATAGTCGTCAAGGAAAAGAAGAGTGTTGAAAAAGTTATGAAGGTTGTAAAAGATTATTGTAGTGGGTCTGGAAGTAAAATAAATGAAGATAAAACCGTATATATGAGATTTGGGAAAGCTATGGTTTTAATAGATTGTTTTAATTTTAAAGAAGTAGAAGAAATGAGGATACTAGGAGTCTTAATGGGGAAGAATGAGAGGAAAGTGAGAGATGAAATATGGGAGCAACTAATAACAGATATAGAGAGAAGGTTAAATTTTTGGAAACTGAGAAACTTAAACTTAAAGGGGAAGGTTTTAATATTGAATGTTTTAATGGTTTCTAAACTTTGGTATGTTTTATATGTCTCTGAAATACCGTTATGGGCAGAACAGAGGTTGAAGAAATGTTTTATTGACTTTTTATGGGGGGGGAAACCAGCTAGGATTGCACATAACACGATTTTAGGGGCGGTAGAGAAGGTGGGATTAGGCCTAATGGATGTGGAACAGCGAAAAAATGCTTTGAGAGTGAAAATTGTTAAGAAATACCTGCAACAAGACAACAAAACTGAGTGGAAAAAAACAATGCAATTCTTTTTAAACAAATGTGGGGATTTTAATATGGGGGATGGAATTCTATGGATGAAAACAAAAATTTGGATGACAGAAGGATTACCGGGTTTTTATAGAGAAATTTTTAGTGCCTGGGGAAAATTTTTAATGAAAATCGAGTGTGATCCGCACGGAAGAGAAAACATTTTAAATCAACCTCTGTTCCTAAATAACAAAATTTTGAAACAAGGGAAAGAAATGTTTTTTAAAAAAATGGATGGAAGTGGGTATAACGAGAGTGAGAGATGTTTTGTATGAGTTTAAAGAGGGGTTTTTACCCACACAATATATCGTAGATGCAATGGAAATGGCAAAAGAAGAATACAGTAAACAAGAATTAACAAACAAATACGAAGCCATCAAGAATGCAATACCAAAAGAGTGGATTAAAAGAATAGAGTGCATGGAAGAAGAGCCAAAAGAGAGAAGCATTTATGTGAAACTGGGGGAAAATTTGTGTGATTTTAAAGAATTTACTGTTAAAAAAATTTATTGTGTTTTTAGAGATGGTGTTTTTAAAGAGCCGATTGTAAATAAGTACTGGGTGGAAAAATTCAAAGACTTGAAAGAAGAGTGCATATGGAGAAATTTGAGGGGAAGATGTGTGGAAACCAAATTAGAATGTTTGGAGTATTTTATAAGACATAAAGTTGTTTTTACCGATTTCATTTTAAACAAAATTGGTCTAGAACAAAATGCTATGTGTAAAGTGTGTCAAGAAAAGGAGGAAGGGATTTCACATATGTTTTTATATTGTAAAGAATTGGAGGTTTTTTTAAGGAAATGTAAATGTGCGATTAAAGACTTAACTGTGGAGTGGGATGAAAAAGTAATGGAATGGAACAGAGTGGTGATGTTTGGTTGGGAAAAGAAATGCCGAAACAAAAAGTTCATAAATCTATTGGTAATGTTAATGAAAAGTGCAATATGGGAGAGAAGAAATGTGGCTAAAAAAGAAAAAATTGTGTTGGATGTTTGGACTGTGCTTAAAAGGAAAACAGAAGTTTACATGGAAAATTTTTATATGTATTTTAAAAATGAAAATATGTTGGATGTTTTTTATCTTGTTTTTACTCCAAATGTTTGTTGTGTTTTAGAAGATTTAATGTGGAAGCTGCCGGGGAGTGCAGGAGACCGTTGAAATATGTATTCAATTATGTGATATATGTAATTATGCGATATATTCCACAGTAATTATGTGATATATGATATATGATGTGATGTAAAGATGATTATACAATAACAATAAAAAAAAAAAAGCCCAAGACTGGTTGCCCACGAAGCTAAGCAGGCCTGAGCCTGGTCAGTACCTGGATGGGAGACCTCCTGGGAAAACTAGGTTGCTGTTGGAAGAGGTGTTAGTGAGGCCAGCAGGGGGTGCTCACCCTGTGGTCTGTGTGGGTCCTAATGCCCTGGTATAGTGATGGGGACACTATACTGTAAAAAGCACCGTCTTTCAGATGAGACGTTAAACCAAGGTCCTGACTCTCTGTGGTCACTAAAAATCCCATGGCACTTATCGTAAAAGAGTAGGGGTGTAACCCTGGTGTCCTGGCCAGATTCCCTCCACTGGCCCTTGTCAATCATGGTCTCCCAATAATCCCCATCCACTTGATTGTCTCTCTCTCTCTCTCTCCTCTCCACCTGTAGCTGGTGTGTGGTGAGCGCACTGGCGCCGTTGTCCTGTGGCTGCCGTCGCACCATCCAAGTGGATGCTGCACACTGGTGGTGGTTGAGGAGAGACCCCCCACATGATTGTAAAGCGCTTTGGGTGTATGGCAATACACAATAAAAGCGCTATATAAATGCATCATCAAGAATCAAGTAAGCCATAAAATCCCAAAAAATATACAAACCCGATTCCAAAAAAGTTGGGACACTGTACAAATTGTGAATAAAAACAGAATGCAATGATGTGGATGTTTCAAATTTAAATATTTTATTCAGAATACAACATAGATTACATATCAAATGTCTAAAATGAGAAAATGTATCATTTTAAGGGAAAAATAAGTTTATTTTAAATTTCATGGCATCAACACATCTCAAAAAAGTTGGGACAAGGCCATGTTTTCCACTGTGTGGCATTCTCTCTTCTTTTTAAAACAGTCTGCAAACGTCTGGGGACTGAGGAGACAAGTTGCTCAAGTTTAGGAATAGGAATGTTGTCCCATTCTTGTCTAATACAGGCTTCTAGTTGCTCAACTGTCTTAGGTCTTCTTTGTCGCATCTTCCTCTTTATGATGCGCCAAATGTTTTCTATGGTTGAAAGATCTGGACTGCAGGCTGGCCATTTCAGTACCCGGATCCTTCTTCTACGCAGCCATGATGTTGTAATTGATGCAGTATGTGGTCTGGCATTGTCATGTTGGAAAATGCAAGGTCTTCGCTGAAAGAGACGACGTCTGGATGGGAGCATATGTTGTTCTAGAACTTGGATATACCTTTCAGCATTGATGGTGCCTTTCCAGATGTGTAAGCTGCCCATGACACACGCACTCATGCAACCCCATACCATCAGAGATGCAGGCTTCTGAACTGAGCGCTGATAACAACTTGGGTTGTCCTTGTCCTCTTTAGTCCGGATGACATGGCGTCCCAGTTTTCCAAAAAGAACTTCAAATTTGGACTCGTCTGACCATAGAACACTTTTCCACTTTGAAACAGTCCATTTTAAATGAGCCTTGGCCCACAGGACACGACAGCGCTTCTGGACCATGTTCACATATGGCTTCCTTTTTGCATGATAGAGCTTTAGTTGGCATCTGCAGATGGCATGGCGGATTGTGTTTACCGACAGTGGTTTCTGGAAGTATTCCTGGGCCCATTTAGTAATGTCAATGATAGAATCATGCCGATGAGTGATGCAGTGTCGTCTGAGGGCCCGAAGACCATGGGCATTCAACAAAGGTCTTAGGCCTTGACCCTTACGCAGAGAGATTTTTCCAGATTATCTGAATCTTTGGATGATATTATGCACTGTAGATGATGATAACTTCAAACTCTTTGCAATTTTTCTCTGAGAAACTCCTTTCTGATATTGCTCCACTATTTTTCGCCGCAGCATTGGGGGAACTGGTGATCCTCTTCCCATCTTGACTTCTGAGAGACACTGCCACTCTGAAAAGCTCTTTTTATACCCAGTCATGTTGCCAATTGCCCTAATAAGTTGCAAATTGGTCCTCCAACTGTTCCTCATATGTACATTTAACTTGTCACCCCCGAATTTATGATTAGGTGCAAAAAGTGTCCCTGCACAATTAAACAAGAACTATTACGGCGGTCACAATTTAAGTGTAATGTGAAATAAATGAAAAGTGTTACATTTTAAAGTAGATCCGCTCATGTTGCATCAGATGTCTTTATACTCAAGTTTTGCAGCGTTGAGCATTAGAACTATTCACACACCTTTCTGTCGAGTTTATGAATGCAGTGGCCAATCAGAGGCGTTCTGATGCAGAGTTGTTCAGGTGTGCACGCTTACTGACTACATTCTGAATGTGCATTTGCAAATTCTGTCAGTCATAAACAAGTGCAAAATAAATGATTATTGATTTGCTTCAGTGTTTATGGGAGTTTTTGCAAAAGTGCATAGCTCACATTAGACTGAAGTCATGGACCACTTTTTAGTGTCCTTCACTTGCTTTCTTAGTATAATTTATAATATTCGTTGTGTTTTTCATGCTACTGAAATAACAAATGTGAAGTCTTGATTTTCAAATCCTACAAAAGCAATTAATTTTGTAAAAGGTTTTTAGCTTGTTTTGTGGGTAGCCAGAATATAACTTGCCTTTTCTGCCTACTTGGTGGGATGGCCTGCATTAAAATCTCACATACCTCCCTAAACGTTTTAAATGTCATGAGTCAACATGTTTTTGGTTATTGTAGTTTAACTTGTAAAGGTGTTCCTTCAATTAAAAACAACTAGTTTGAGATTTATAGGCCTATCCCATTTTTGCCCCCCTCCCCCTCCTTCCCCCCTCCCCCTCCTTACGCCAGACGCGAGCGGCACAACATGACAAGTCAATGACCCGTTACGATAGGTAAAGCTGTCCGCAACGTATGCAGTGCGACACGGCCAATGCAACAAAACTTCTGCTACTGCTGCTGTTGATAATATTCACTAACATTTCAATACTGAGTTGAAATACAGTGGGGCAAAAAAGTATTTAGTCAGCCACCAATTGTGCAAGTTCTCCCACTTAAAAAGATGAGAGGCCTGTAATTTTCATCATAGGTACACCTCAACTATGAGAGACAAAATGAGAAAAAAAAAATCCAGAAAATCACATTGTAGGATTTTTAAATAATTTATTTGCAAATTATGGTGGAAAATAAGTATTTGGTCACCTACAAACAAGCAAGATTTCTGGCTCTCACAGACCTGTAACTTCTTCTTTAAGAGACTCTTCTGTCTCTTAAAGAAGAAATATTAATAATAGAAATATTATTTCTAACCTTGCATCTGAATTTGCTATGCATGCTATACAACTTGCTAACGATGCGATCTGAATAGCTATGCATACTGCTGCACGAAAGTACTTAGAGAATGCTACTGCCCCTTTATTAAATACACAAACACAAGTGATTAATGCTTATTTCACTTTGAAGAGTTCTATAAACCCTGTTGAATTGAATAGCAAGTAATGAAATGCCAATATCACCTAAAGTTCACTACCATCCAAATGTTATCTTTTCAGTGAATTTCATGCAAGCAAATGTAGGCTACTTTCTGCTGCCGCTGCTATATTAGCAACAATCATGACTGGATTGCCATGCAGACTGCCGCTAATATCTCTAACATTGCGTCTGAATTGCTATGCGTGCTGCTGCTATAAAAATTCACTAAACTAACGATATATATAGCATACTGCTATAAGTGTCTTTATTAGCAAGCAAACGCAATCAAATAAAACCTATTTCATGGATTTTATGAAGATTTTATAAAATCTACTGTATTACACTCTACATAGGCTACTGATTGGAAATTATTTATTATTAGTCGTATCTTTATATTTTAAACAAATTCAAGATTAATTATCTTTAAACTATCACTAAAACATGACTTTCATCATAAACTCTCCACTGTTACTGAACCAAGAGTGAAACAGAAATGTGGCCCCCTTTTAATATGAGCGCTCCTTCTTCTGAATTGTGTTGCAATGGGGCAGGAGTAACGTACATATATGAGCGAGTATAAATTTCTGTTGCTCATAGTTGTTATGGTTAAATGGGTAAGGCTGATGGCAGTATGACGTTTATGAAGACTGTTACACAGGTTCACCTTGCTTAATTGTGAACACTGTGAAACGCCAACTGCAACCGACCCCACTAGTGAGGTGTGCATCTGAAGTGATCCGTTCGCGGTTAATGTAGAAATGAATGCCCACAGAAGATGTAAAAAGAATTGCAATTTCGGGCAAATAAGGTAATCCCCAATTCACTTTACTTTTCTAAAATCCGCAACGCTTCACGTTGTATTCTCATGACAACCGCTTGCTGCTGCTGCCGCTGCTGTTATATGAACACACATGCCTAGTAATTACGCCTCACGCGAATACCCTGCGCAAAGTTTTACAACTTGTATCTTTTCTAGTTTAACTGACAAATGCAAAATTGCACTGAAATCAGAGTCAAGTCAAAGTCACCTTTATTTATACAATACAGATTGTGTCAAAGCACTTAACAGTATCAAATTGGAGGACAGAGTGTCAGTAATGTATAATGATAAGATTAAACTCTCAATTTTCAGTTAAAGGCATTTCATTATTGAATTCAGAGATGTCATTGTTTAGCTCAGTTTAGTTTAAATAGTATCTGTGCAACCAAATCGACGATAATCGCTAGAAATTATGTGTCCCCAACTGAGCAAGCCAGAGTCGACAGCGACAAGGAACCAAAACTCCCTCTCTGGATGTCTAAGTGGTGCCCGCAAAATAACATAGGCTTTATAGACAATTGGAAGAGTTTTTGGGGCAGACCTGACCTGTTGAAAAGAGATGGTGTTCATCCCTCCTGGGGTGGTGCCGCTCTTCTCTAGAAATATGGCACATAGTCTTAGAGTTTGTACTTGACTAACTGGAGCCCAGGTCAGGAAGCAGACAGACTGGCTAAACCGACCGTCTGCTAGCCGCCTCACTTCACAGAAGTCAGTTAACTCTCAGCACATAGAAACTTTTTCACCTAGATATCACTCTATAGAGACTGTGTCTGTTCCCCGAACTAGAAAATACAGAAAACATCCAAACCAAAGTAATAGTAACAATTTAATTGATGTTCAACAAATAAAAAACGATATAATACAGATAAAGAGATGATAAAGCTTGGCTTATTGAATATTAGATCCCTTTCTTCAAAAGCACTTTTTGTAAATGATATGTTCACTGACCATAAACTAGATGTGCTTTGTCTGACAGAAACCTGGCTAAAACAAGATGATTACATTACTTTAAACGAGTCTACACCCCAAGATTACTGTTACAAACATGAACCGCGTCCAAAAGGTAAAGGGGGAGGTGTTGCTACAATTTATAGCAGTATCTCTCAGAGGTTGGGTTTCAAGTATAATTCGTTTGAAGTAATGGCGCTTCATATAACGTTATCCAAAGAAACAAGTATTAATGATAAATCCCCTGTGATGTTTGTACTGGCTACTGTATACAGGCCACCAGGGCACCATACAGACTTTATTAAAGAATTTTCTGATTTTCTGTCGGAGTTAGTGCTGACTGCAGATAAAGTCCTAATCGTTGGTGATTTTAATATCCATGTTGATAATGAAAAAGATTCGTTGGGATCAGCATTTATGGACATTCTAAACTCTATTGGTGTTAAACAACATGTGTCAGGACCTACTCATTGTCGAAATCATACTCTAGATTTAATACTGTCACATGGAATTGATGTCAGTGGCGTTGAAATTTTGCAGCAGAGCGATGATATCTCAGATCATTATCTAGTCTCCTGTATATTCCATATAGCTAAAGCTGTAAAGCCAACTTCTTGTTACAAATATGGTAGAACCATCACTTCTACCACAAAAGACTGCTTTATAAATAATCTTCCTGACTTATCTCAGTTCCTCAGTATATCCAATAGCTCAGAACAACTTGATGATGTAACAGGAACTATGAACTCTCTCTTTTCTAGCACTTTAGATGCGGTTGCTCCTTTACGCTTAAGGAAGATTAAGGATAAGAGTCCAACACCGTGGTATAATGAGCACACTCGCGCCCTAAAAAGAGCAGCCCGGAAAATGGAGCGCAGCTGGAGGAAAACTAAGTTAGAGGTATTTCGTTTAGCTTGGCGGGAAAGTACCCTATCCTACAGAAAAGCATTAAAAACTGCTAGATCTGATTACTTTTCGTCTCTTCTAGAAGAAAATAAACATAACCCTTGGTATTTATTCAATACAGTAACTAAATTAACGAAAAATAAAGCATCAACAGGAGTTGGCATTTCCCAAGAGCATAGCAGTAATGACTTTATGAACTATTTTACTTCCAAGATCAATACTATCAGAGATAAAATTGTATCCTTGCAGCCGTCAGCTACAGTATCGCATCAGATAGCGCACTATAGATCCCCTGAGGAACAATTCCGTTCATTCTCTACTGTAGGAGAGGAAGAATTGTATAAACTTGTTAAATCATCTAAACCAACAACATGTATGTTAGACCCGATTCCATCGAAACTACTAAAAGAGCTGCTTCCAGAAGTCATAGATCCTCTTTTGGCTATTATTAATTCATCATTGTCATTAGGATATGTCCCCAAAACCTTCAAATTGGCTGTTATTAAGCCTCTCATTAAAAAACCACAACTTGACCCCAAAGACCTAGTTAATTACAGACCGATCTCAAATCTCCCTTTTCTGTCAAAGATACTAGAAAAGGTAGTATCCTCACAATTATATTCCTTCTTAGAGAAAAATGATATCTGTGAGGAATTCCAGTCAGGATTTAGATCGTATCATAGTACTGAGACTGCACTCATTAATTACAAATGACCTGCTTCTATCATCTGATCGTGGTTGTATCTCTTTATTAGTTCTACTGGATCTTAGCGCTGCGTTCGACACTATCGACCACAACATTCTTTTAAATAGACTACAAAACTTTGTTGGCATTAGTGGAAGCACCTTAGCATGGTTCAAATCATACTTATCTGACCGCCATCAGTTCGTAGCAGTGAATGAAGAGGTATCATATCGATCACAAGTGCAGTATGGAGTACCTCAAGGCTCAGTACTAGGGCCTTTACTTTTCACGCTTTACATGTTACCCTTGGGAGATATTATCAGGAGACATGGTGTTAGCTTTCACTGTTATGCTGATGATACTCAGCTCTATATTTCTTCGCGGCCCGGTGAAACATACCAAATTGAGAAACTAACGGAATGCATAGTCGATATAAAAAAACTGGATGACGAGTAATTTTTACTGCTAAATTCTGAAAAAAACAGAGGTGTTAATTATCGGACCTAAAAACCCCACATGTAACAACCTAGAACACTGTTTAACACTTGATGGCTGCTCTGTCAATTCTTCTTCATCAGTCAGGAACCTAGGTGTGCTGTTCGATAGCAATCTTTCATTTGAAAGCCATGTTTCTAGCATCTGTAAAACTGTGTTTTTTCATCTCAAAAGCATATCTAAATTGCGACCTATGCTCTCAACGTCAAATGCAGAAATGCTAATTCATGTGTTTATGACCTCAAGGTTAGACTATTGTAATGCTTTATTGGGTGGCTGTTCAGCACGCTTGATCAACAAACTACAGTTGTTCCAAAATGCAGCAGCTAGAGTCCTTACTAGAACCAGGAAATATGACCATATCAGCCCGGTTCTGTCAACACTGCACTGGCTCCCTATCAAACATCGGATAGATTTTAAAATCTTGTTAATTACTTATAAAGCCCTGAATGGTTTAGCTCCTCAGTACTTGACCGAGCTCTTATCGCATTATAGTCCTCCACGTCCGCTGCGTTCTCAAAACTCCGTTTGATAATACCTAGCATATCAAAATCGACTGCGGGCGGCAGATCCTTTTCCTATTTAGCACCCAAACTCTGGAACAATCTACCTAACACTGTTCGGGAGGCAGACACACTCTGTCAGTTTAAATCTAGATTAAAGACCCATCTCTTTAGCCTGGTGTACACATAACACACTAATACGCTTCTATTATTCAAATCCGTTAAAGGATGGTTAGGCTGCATTAATTAGATCAACCAGAAGCGGGAACACTTCCCATAACACACGGTGTACTCGTTACATCGTAAGTAGAATGGCATCTACGCTAATATTTGTCTGTTTCTTTCCTATTCTGTTTCCCAGTCTGTATCCGATCAGATGGTGGATCAGCACCAAAGAGATGATGTCTACAGCCCTGATCGATAGATGAGCCCCAGAGACATATCCCCAGTGAAGACCTTGATTAAAATACAATAAAACTAAAAAATATAACAAACTAACTAAAAATATAATAAAATACCTAACTACATAATACTACTGTTGTTAGAAAGTGCAACAAAATTAAAATAGAAATATAAACTTTTGAACTGTGGGTTTCGTCTGGTCAGAGGAGAACTGACCCCCGACTGAGCCTGGTTTCTCCCAAGGTTTTTTTCTCCATTCTGTCACAGAGGGAGTTTTGGTTCCTTTTCGCTGTCGCCTCTGGCTTGCTCAGTTGGGGACACTTAATTTCTAGCGATTATCACCGATTTGATTGCACAGATACTATTTCAACTAAACTGAGCTAGACAATGACATCTCTGAATTCAATAATAAAATGCCTTTAACTGAAAATTGAGTGTTTAATCTTATTATATATTACTGACACTCTGTCAGTGCTTTAATACAATCTGTATTGGTAAAAGCGCTATATAAATAAAGGTGACTTGACTTGACTCTGGGCCACGCTGAGTTTTTGCTCGTGTGTGTTTTTTTTTTGTTGTTGTTGTTGTTTGTTTTGTTTTTTTTTATTATTATTACCCTGCCATCCTGACGACATCTCACTGTCCTGCCCAAGCTGTTCATTTCTTTATTTCAAGTCATCTCAAATCATCTCAAGTCATGCAAATCATGTCCGTACCAGTCCGTAGCAATGATGATGTGAAGATCTGCGTTGAGTGTGATGATCTTCACATCATCATTGCTACAGACTGGTACAATTAATCTGTTCACACAAAAACACACATATGAAGGTTTTGTTGCACTCTTAGAAAAAAGGGTTCATTGGGGTTCTATATAGAACCATAGGGTTCTTTACTCAATTCCAAAGAACCTTTTATGCAAAAAAGGTTCTATAATGACAAGAAAGAACCCTTTTGGCACAAGGGTTCTTTAGACTATTATTCATTCATATATTACATTATTCTGCTACATTTTATAGTTGTAGTTAAATTATTGTTTATTGAACTGTTGTAGTAACTTAATACCCAGGGGTGCACATAAGATTTTCAGCCTGGCTCTCATATGAGAACCTGGAGATTTGGTTTGGTCCTCACACGGGCTATGGCATGTAGTGTGACCCATAAAATATAACTTTATTGCACTTTATTTCGTTTTTTTTAATAAAATAACTAACTAAAAATAATGAACTAAATAATCAAGTGTGATAATACTATTTTATTTTAAAATAAAAAGGGAGTATTACATACAAATGCAGTAATTTTATAGTAAACAAAAATAAGATGCTAATATTTTTACTATTATCATTATTTTAATTTTAATTTTCATCATTTTCAAACGTAAAATCAGCGAGTTTTTATTTTGGCGGGTTGCCGACAAGTAAATATTATGCGCTTCCGGGTTTAGCGCCGCTGATGGAAGAGCGTCAGTGAATGAAATGTCACGGCAGCGGTAGACTAGATTGTGCTTTCAGTTTGAATAGAAATCTTATACAGTACAGTTTGTCGATCTAAAATGGTAACTGTGCATTAACAGCTGTCATCTATGTCGGTACGCGAATGCGCTTTACACTTAATTTACAGACTTATTTACACAGCGCATTTTTAATTTTGGTCTGGCTTGCGGACCTGCGAACCAGTTGTGTGCACCCCTGTTAATATCACAAAACTGAACTGGCACTCTTCGTGTGATATTGATTAACTATATAAAATGATATAAATGATGGGTGTGATGGCTGCGTAACGCGAGAACCCAGCGAGATCCGGTGCAGAATCCAAAATGGCGGCTCCCCGCTGCTGGATTTCATTCATTTTTTTTTTCTTCCTCTATCTCTTTTTCTTCTCTCGTTTTGCATTTTTTTTCCTCCTTCCGTTTCAAAACTGGACTATAAGTCAAGTCAAGTCAAGTCACCTTTATTTATATAGCGCTTTTACCAATACAGATTGTGTCAAAGCACTTAACAGTATCAAATTGGAGGACAGAGTGTCAGTAATATATAATAAGATTAAACATTTAATTTTCATAATATAATCAACTATAATGCTTTGCAACCTGGATTACCTTGAGGATTATATCGACACGCATTATAACAGACTCTACAGCACTGTGAACAAACCAGACGACAACAAAAAGAGTAAAGGCAATCTCACTCCAGAAGACCCCGTCCTGATTCACTATCCAGCACAGGTACAACACCATCCACATCACCTAAACCGCCGTGCTGCACAGAGGTAAGCGCCATTCTACTCTCCATTGAAAATAAACTTTCCGGACTTGACGCAAGGATTGCGCTAATAGAAGTAATACACAAGGACTTTCAAGAACTACGGCACAGCTTAGAATTCAGCCAAGAACAGATAGACACTCTCACCAAAGAAAACAATTGTTCAAAGACTCCGTTCACTCTCTTACCGATCAACTCACCTCCGTTGTCACACAAAACAAAGCCATGAAACAGAACATTCTGGACTTACAATCGCGAAGCATGAGGGACAATTTAGTTTTCACAGGCATTCCAGAACAAACCCCAGACGACCCCGAACAATCAGTAAAGGACTTCATGATAAAACAGCTCAAATTACCAGCCGAAACCGTACAGGACATCACTTTTCACCGCGTGCATCGGATCAGATCCCAGAACAACCGTCCACGTCCAATCATCGCAAGATTCGAACATTACAAACAAAAAGAACTGGTTCAGAGGCAAGGCAGACAACTCAAAGGCACAAACTACGAACTCAACAATCAATATCCAAAGGACATTCTCGAGCGTCGAAAACATCTCTTCCCGATCCGAAAACAAATGATGAATGAAGGAAAAAAGGCAATCATCACTGTGGACAAACTTTACATAAATGGACAGTTATACCGCGATAAAGACATTACCCCCTGAACTCTTCTGAGCTCTTCACTCTCATTTCCCAATAAGTAACTGTTGTTCATGAATTTAAAAATAGATCACCCTTTCCTAGCTCCCCAGTTCCTCTCTCTCTCTCTCTCTCTCTCTCTCTCTCTCTCTTTACCACTTTTTAAGTCATGAAATTAGCTCTCATGTCGCACCTTGGTTTGGTTTTGGGGAGTCATTCATTAATTGGATTAAATTCTATATACATCACCTTCAGCCACTGTCATCACTAATGGACTAACATCACGTAGACATTCACACTGCACCGTGGGACTAGACAAGGTGCCCACTCTCTCCCTCATTATTCACCATTTTCATCGAACCGTTAGCAGCAGCCATCCGCCAAAACAGCTACATTAAAAGACTTCAAACATTAAACATACAGCACAAAATCAGTATTTATGCAGACGACATATTACTATATTTACAAGATCCCTCAACATCATTACAAGAAACAATTAAACATTGATTAATTTTCTCATATTTCTGAATATTCAGTCAACTGGAGTAAATCTTCGATTCTTTCATGAAATCACAATAGCTTGGATGTGACATCCCAGACATCACCTATCCCTCCATGCACCAATCACATCACATATTTAGGCATTAATATTTCACCCCATTACTCAAAACAATAAATGATGATCTTCAACGCTGGATGAAATTACCATTATCCATTATCGGTAATTAAAATGACTATACTCCCTAAACTAAATTATTTATTCTCAATGATCCCAACACAACCCACCCTCACCTGGTTTAAATCTTTAGACTCAATTATTACCAAATTTTACTGGAAAAATAAGACCCCAAGAATTAAACTATCTACTCTACAGAAACCAAAAACACAAGGAGGATTGGAAGCACCACATTTCTACCACTACTCTCTGGCTAATCAGCTTCAACAGATATACAAATGGACTCATCCAAACTCATCAGAAAACATATGGCTAGATATTGAGCAAACAATTTGTAAGGATATTCTAATTTCAGATTTACCATTCTACAGTCAGACAATCAAAAAACACCCCTGTTTTAAAGCACCAACTATAGCAGCAGCTCTGACGGCCTGGTGGAGATTTCACCAAATAACAAACACTCCTCTTGCTCCATCTAAATACACCTCCATTTGGAATAATCCAGATTATACAGTTAATAAAAAGCCACTTAATTTACACACATGGGCAGAAAAGGGCATAACACAACTCCAACACATCTTTCATAGAAATAATCTGGCTTCATTTTCATATTTGTTCCAGGAATACAGCACCAGGAGTAATATTTTTTTGGAATATCTACAAATCAAATCATCTATCCAATCAAAAATTAACATTCAAACCGTTAATCTAGAACTCTCACCTTTAATCTCAGAGGTAATTAATATATCGTCCTCTAAAAAACTACTCTCCAAAATATATAGAGTAATATTAAAATCAGACAACACATTAAGTTTACCACATGCTAAGTGGGAATCATACCTAACTATTGCTCCTGATGCCGATTTCTGGACACAAGTCTGCAAAAATATCTACTTCATGACAAAAAATGCCAACTTGCAACTTGTACAATATAAAGTACTTCACAGATTTCACTTAACCGGACAGAAATTGTTTAAAATGGGATTCACTTCAGAAACATGTTCACATTGCACCCACAATGAAACAGATACATATGTTCACGCCCTTTGGTATTGTACCCCAATTAAAAATTTTTGGGAAAAGGTCATTGAATCACTATCGGTCACTATGGGATGTCACATCCCAAATTCTCCATCAGTTTGTTTACTAGGCGATATATCCATAATCAGTTTAGACAATATAAACAGTCAGTTACTCCTGGTGGCACTAGCTATCGCCAAGACAACTATCCTCATGAACTGTATATAATAGTATTATCACACTTTATTATTTATTATTTTGTTCATTATTTCATTTAAAAAGGAAAATCTAAATAAACTAAATGTGTTTTCTATAACTACAATAAATAATTATAACTCAATTTAACTTAATTTTTTCTCTCCGGGCAAGTAACATTTATACTCGGACAAGTAAATGACAAATTTATTTGTCCGAAGGACAACCACATGAGAATGCTTAATGTCAAGCCCTTATATATATATATGTGTGTGTTTGTGTGTGTGTGCTTTTTTTTTTCCTCTTCCCCTCGTTCTCTCTCTTTCTTTCTCCTCTTCTTCTTCATCATCTTTTTAGTTTGGCCTCCGGTCCCCAGGTCTGTATCTGGTGTGGTGGAGGTGTAATACGGGAGGGTGGATGTGGGGTGGGGCTTGTGACTCCCTGCCGTCTCCCTGAGCTATCGCTTCCACTGCCACTTGCCCTGGCTGGTTCTGACTTACATGCCACACTTTTTTTTTAATGCACGACATATCAGCTGAAAAACATGCACACCTGTTACGAACCAGTGCATGTGTATGTGTGTGTATATGTATATATGTGTGTGTGTGTGTGTGTGTGTGTGTATATGTATGTGTGTATATATATATATATATATATAAGGAGGTAAAAGGAAAATAAGGAAGAACGAAAAAAATAAAATAATAATAATAATAATAAATAAATAAATACACACATATACAGTGTAAGTGTGCCGTGTGGGTGGGCTGGGTCTCTGGCTTAGGCTGCACCATACGCCACACTGTTTTAATGCATCACAAAATAGCTGAGACATATACATGAATAAAAAGAAAAAAAAAAAAAATCTTGGGCTGGGGAATTAAGTTCTGATATGTCGTAGCCACGGTGGGATCGGAGGCACCCCCCCCCCCCCCATTATTAAACATTTATTAATTTATAATCCAATAATAATATTATTAATATTATTATTAATACTTGCCCTCTTCGTTGTACTCCACCCCTCCCCAATTTTGATGAAATCATTATTTTTATTATTATTATCATTATGATTAACATTATTATAGTTATTATTGTTGCAAATAACATTTGTTGTCTCTGTTGTTATTATTATTATTAGTCTTTATTTCTATTTATATATTTATTTGTGTTTTTGGTTTCACTTTATTTTGATGGTCCCTTTAACACACTCTATTGACTATAAGTAATGTTGCACCTACATTTCTCCTGACTCTCATGAGAGTGTTAGTAGTGTATTAGTTGACTGGTAGGGTTAGGGTTAGATTAAGTTACTTATAGTCAGTAGATCATCTGCTGGGAGACCAACACAATAAGGAGTGAGTAGATATGAAGCAGACAGTCTACTAATACTCTTATGAGAGTTTGTTGACATGTAGTTGCAACATTACTTAGTGTCAACAGAATGTTCAAAAGAGACCATCAAAATAAAGTGTTACCGTTTTTTTTTTTTTGTTGTTGTTTTTTTTTTACTCTAGTTATATCTGTTATCAATCTATTATGATGCTATCTCATTTGTATGCTTCCATCCTCAACCCTAGATACAATGACACACACACAACACACACACACACACACACACACACACACACACACACACACACACACACACACACACACACACACACACACACACACACACACACACACACACACACACACACACACACACACACATGTTTGTATTTCTATCCTTGTGAGGACTCTCCATAGGTGTAATGGTTTTTATACTGTACTTACTGTATGTGCTATTGTCCTACACCAACCCTACACCTAAACCTACCCCTTACAGGGGCATTTTTACATTTTGAGATAAACTTCATTCAGTATTTTTAATAATTTATTTGCCTTGTGAGGACCGGCCAAATGTCCTCACAAAGTCAAAAATGTCAGGTTTTACTATCCTTGTGGGAACATCTGGTCCTCACAAGTATAGCAAAACATGCCCACACACACACACACACACACACACACACACACACACACACACACACACACACACACACACACACACATACATGCTCACAGATATATGAGCGCAAATACAGGAGTTAATCAGAACGGACTCGTAATGTTGGCCATCAGTATGTTTGTTTGTTTTGTTTTGTTTATTTTTTCTTCTCTTTGCTTTGTCTTATATGTTATATGTTTGGTATATTATGTATTTGGCACATGTAAACATTGTCACATTCTTTACTTACATAATATTTTTTTTTTTTTTAAATATATAAATATATACATTTTCCCCCATATCTTGAATTTTGTGATCATTCACATGCATTCATAAATGCATTTGAATACACTGAATAATGCCTGATGCACACGCGCACTAGTCTAACTAGACTTCATCATGTAACTTTACATTAGCCTAGATGCGTGCACTCTGTAGGCACGATTTCTTTAGTTTTTGAAATATACTTGATTGTGCAATCGCACATCGTTAAAACAAAAATTACAATATTATCGCAGACGATATAGCCTATATCGCACACATACATTGACCTTATCGTCATCATCATCATCATCATAACAAGAAATTACTCGGTAAGCTTTTGTTGTGCTTGTTGCAAACTGTTAGATTTGGTGTTTTCTGATGCTGAGCTTAGTTTTTAACAGCAGATGGTCCTCTAAACTAGTTTTTGACCGCACACTCAAACGGTCATGAAGAACGGCCCTAAAGAGCGCTTGAGCGTTTTTAGGTGGGCTTCAACCCCCATATTTTTCGTCTCAGCCCCCCTAAAACTATAATCAGCTATCTGAACGATCAGCTGCTTCCTCAAGAAAGTTTATCATTCTCTCTTGTTTATTGATCGACCCCCCCTAAAGATGAAGTCCTAGAAGCGCCCCTGGTTCAGCTAGTGGTTAAATGTACTCGCACTTCGGCTCAGAATGCTTTTATGATGCTAGATAATTGTAAACAGCCCACTGTGAACACTCTTGTGATTCACTTCAACCTTTTCAAACTTTATGAATGATTATTTTATGTTCAAGTCAAGTGGTGTGGCGCACACAGCTTAACTACAATTAATCAGCCTTGATAACAAGTGTATTAAATTGACACTGTATCTGTACTTGGAATGCACTTGCTTGTAGACTGTAAAATTAGGGTCCATTCACACGTTCTTATCCCCGTCATCCTCTTTAGGGTTGTGTGGAGGCTGGAGCCTTTTCCCTCAGCAGTATTTTTAAATTGCCTGTTCAAATACAAATGTGTTCAATGCTTTTTGTAGAAGATTTGTTTTTGAGAAATTTACATGCGCATCATGATTGTTCATTTTAAAGTTTTAGGCTATTTTATATGAAAAATCAATAAATTATTTATAAATTCCACTAATATTTACATTTTATGCAAATATTTTATGTAAATAATTCCACTAATATTTACATTAATATTTACATTTACAGAATACAACTTTACTTTTTTCGTGGTAGACTAAGAGGTTAATAAAGTAGTGACATGTATATGATGTGAAATTAATAGTAACTTTCTGTTTTCCTTTTCAAGATTACATAATGGTAGATAAATGGACAACAGATGATGTCTGCAAACGGCTCCAAACCATCAACCTGATTGATTCCAAAGAAGTCTTCAGAGGTGTTTAATGGAGTTCTACAAATGCCCATTCTGTGATGTCATTACGTATACAATACACAAGTACCTTAAACATTTGCAACTACTTCACCAACACCAACGAGACTTCAAAATAATATGTAATATAGAGGGCTGTAAGAGGAGCTACAAGAATGTCTCGTTTAAGAAACCACATCTACCGAAAACATGCAGCTGCCCTCCATCCAGCAGGATGGTCTCAGGAATCTGAAATAAATGATCCCGACCTCACAGAGACAGAGAGCTTGCCACACATCGATGATAACTGCATCCCTCATTTGGACCTGAATACACTTTTCAGTGGTCTAAAACATCATATTGCCCTTTTAATTTTGAATCTTCAGGAAAATCATCTCATCCCTAAAGTTACCCAGGACACAGTCATTGCCGGCCTTCAGTTCATTCTTAATTTTGTTCAAGAGCAGTATGCTGAAATAATTAAAATCCATCTAGACCAGTCTGGATTTAGGTTAGAAGACAATGAGGATTTAAATAATTTGCTGTCTAGTGAGGTCCTATTTGACTCTGTGTTTGACTCTGTACTGACTGAATATCAGCTAACCCAATAATGCAAAGAGCATCTGCATCTTGTTGAGCCTGTTCAACATGTGCTCGGTGTTAATAGTAATGGGAAAGAGGACACATTTTTATATATCCCCATTTCTGATGTTCTGAAGGTCCAGCTAGAGAAACAAGACATTTTTGAATCTTTTCAAAGAAGCAGTGAAAAGGCTTCAAGTGAATTTTTCGAAGATTTTTCCGACGGAAAGATTTTCCAAGGACAACCCTTTTTTGGCGATCTAAATGCTGTGAGGTTACATCTCTACACAGACAAATTCGAAGTGGTTAACCCTTTAGGTTCCAAACGGACTTTGCATAAACTCACAGCATTCTACACTATTGGAAATCTTGAACCAGGTTACAAATCTCAATTCAGACACATACATTTATGTATACTAGTGAGACATCAGCTTCTTCAACGATATCGTTTTAAGGACATTCTGCATCCTCTCATTCAGGATTTTGGTCAGTGTGAATGGACAAGAAATCAACTTAAAGTGTGCTTTGGCTACGATCTCCGCTGATAATTTGTCTGCTCACAGCTTGGCTGGATTTACTTGCTGTTTCAGCAGTGGACGAGTTTGCAGATTTTGTATGATCACTTACCAAGATTTAATACCTCATGTTAATGAAGACAACGTCATCATTCGATCTTCAGAGGTTCACGAGTACCATCTAAGTGCTCTCAGGGAGATTGGAGAGATCTCAAAACAGACATATGGTGTAGTAAATGAATGCCCCTTTAATGACTTCGAGTACCTTAACATCACCAAATCGTTTCCTCCAGACTTAATGCATGATTTCTTGGAGGGCATTGTACCCATTGTGATCACCAAAGTCATCTAAGCATTGCATTTTTCTGAAATAGTTTCAGTCAGTAACATAAATGCTGAATTGGAAGCATTTCAGATTGGAAAGAATGACAAAGGTAATATTCCACAGAAGTTACCACAAAGTGTTCTGAAACAGGCCAGATTGTTGGGAACAGCAGCTCAAAACTGGTGCCTTTTCAGAATATTACCATTCCTTATCATTAAATCCCACAAGGCGAAGCACACCGGGCTGTGTATCTGAAGGGCAGAGAAATTGGTGAGATCATTTTGTCCCCCCGCATAAAAGAAACGGTCATACCTTTTCTCAGCCTTCTATTTGGAGAATTCCTCTCAGATTTCCAAGCCCCGTTTCCAGATACTTTCCCACCAAAACTGCACTTTCTCACACACTATCCTCGCCTCATTTCAGACCTTGGACGTTTGAAGTCCCTGTGGTGCATGAGGTTCGAAGGCAAGCACCAATATTTCAAAAGACTAGCCCGCAACACTTGCAATTTCAGAAACCTGTGTTACACCCTCTCTAAAAGACACCAGCTGAGGCAGTGTTGGGAGTTAACATCACTGGATGCACTTACTCAGAAGACATACGCTGAAGGTGAACACTCAGTTCATTTCAGGACCTTTCCTTGTGATCTCAAAGAGGGCATCAGGAATAAAAGTAGAATTAAGGACATCCCCAGCGAGGAGACACTGGCTGTTGTCAATTCTCTTTTGACAGACAATACAAAATTGGAGACAGCTTTGTGATTGATGTGGCAGAGGATATCAATCCAGTCTTCATGAAAGTGTCTAAAATTGTCCAATTCAGGGCCATTTGGTTGATTTTTGGAAAGCTCCTAACACCCCAAAAGTTTGATTATCATAATCACGCCTTCCTTGTACAAGAGGAGAGAAAGCGGGTTGTCATTCACCCTGAGGAAGAAAAGGACTATCATGCCCTTGACACCTACAAGCATGATGATGACGTATGTATCACCCTCCATCACAGTGTTAATTTATAAAGGTATTTTTCTTTGTAATGTCCTTATTTCCTGACAGAATTACCAGAGTTTGAAAACAGTACTGATTATTTATAATAGAGCAAGAGATTGATGGAGAAACCCTGTTGGGCTTAACAGAAAGGATGGTGCAGAAACTATTCCCCACAATTAAATGAAAAGTGATCTTTTTAAAGGAACTTGAAAGACTGAAGAGATCATCTTCAATGGAGTAAGCAGGACCCATTCTCCCAGCTTCTGTAATATGTGTATGCAAATATAAAAAATACTTTTTTTTATACAGATAAGAACCTGGTGTGGAAACATCTTTGGAGATTCAAATGCATCGCGCTCAGTTAGTAGAATGGCTTGAACTGAAATTAGTTGCATTTGGCCTAGGTGAAGAAATAACACTTACTTTTTGTATAGGCAAAAGTGCTGTGAGCCGTGGCCGGCAGTTTTTAGCCTCCCTGATTTTCCACCAGAACTTAATGAATCATTACAGAGGAAGGATCCATCTTTCAAAAAAAAAAGGAAAAAATCACATCTGCGATCACTGCTAATGATAAAGTGTTGTTTGATGGCATCACAAAGTATATATACATATTATTTAAAAAAACTGCCTAAAAAGCATAAGCAAAATATTTAATTTTAACTGATATATGCCTTTTTCTTAGGTATCCAAGCCACAAGATATACTCGGATGTTCTTGGAAGTCTGATCACAAGATGTCCTTTCCTGAAGGATACTAGCCCCTCTGGTCATGTAAGAGCAATGTTACATTTCACAAGCTTAAGTCCACAGGTTTCAAACTCAACCTCAAAACTTGCTATCTGCGAGATCACTTCATTACATTGTGATTCTGTCATATTTCCACCTCATTAGTGAGCAAGTTAATTTCTGAAACATGGTAATAAACAGTCTCAGTGCTTTTCTATGGTAGCCCAAACATAAGGTAATTAAAAATAAATATATAGATAAATAGATAAATGTAGTAATAGTGAAATAAATAAATAATTGCCTTGATAAAACAAATATAATTCATAACATCTTAATAATCTTTCTACATTAATTTAGAAAATAATGGGTAATTATGACAATATAAATATATTGATATGACTCATTTTGATTATGGAAAAATCTGATTTAATTAGTTAATTTTTTAATCGATTGACAGCAATAAATCTATGAAGTCTACATGTCATTTTAGAATGACATATTTGAGGACCAGAACTGTTGTATAAATAGATTTTTTTGAATGTGTCTGCAGGATACCCTTCTGCATTGTCTGCGTAACAAAATTAAAAAAAGAGAGAATTCCTTTAGTGCATTCATCAGCAGTTCAAGAGATGAAGAAGAAATGTGGTGTTAAGAGGAATGCACTGGATCTCTCAGACTCTGAAGAGGAGGTACACACCAGTCATTTCCTAAGCATACATTAACTTTCACTTTACAATTAAAGGATTAGAGACTCGAGACCCACTGCTGCTGAGGCACGGAGGACGATGAACTCGTGGGGCTCACAGGCGGAGCTGGCTCGTGAGTTAGAGAGGGGGCTTTCCTTCTCGCGCTCGTCGGCCGCGAACGAGGGTGAGCTGCTGGATGATGATGATGCGATCTCTCTGACATCATCTGATCCAGCGGCTAGTGCTCTGCTGGGTTTTGCTCAGGAAGAGCAGGAGATGTCTGAGGGCGAAGAAGTTGAGACTGAGCCCTCTCAATCCTCCTGCCCTGCGTATGACGAACTGTTGGAGGTTATGGAACGCGCCACGGCGAGGCTTGACTTGCCGTGGAAGCGGGCCAAGATGGTGGCGCCGCGGGGTCGTCTCGATGAGCGTTATCTTTCTGGCCATAGCCCCCCAGCTCGAGTGAGCCTCCCATTTCTTCCTGATCTCCATGCGGAGGTTGAGAGGGAATGGAAAAAGCCGTTTTCCTCTCGCATTCATAGGTTTCAGCATACCAGTTATGTTAACATTGAGGGGATGCGTGAAAACGGCTATGAGGGGATGCCCCCTGTGGAGGAGACGCTGGCCAGCTATCTCTCTGTGGGTGAGACATCCTCTCTTAAGGCTCCCTCCTTGCCATCTAAGCCCCTTCAGGAAACATCTCGCTTAAATGGCAGGGCATACGCAGCAGCAGGTCAGGCTGTCGCTTCGTTGCACACGATGGTGGTGCTTCAGGCTTACCAGGCTGATCTGCTGAAGGACCTGCATAAGGGTCAGGGCTTGTCACCTGATGAAGTAGCTGAGCTGCGCCGCACCATGGATTTGGCTCTCCGTGCCACTAAGCAGGCCGCCACTGCTATGGGAAGGTCTATGGCGTCCATGGTGGTAACGGAGAGACATCTGTGGGTGAATCTGGCAGATGTTGGGAAGAAAGAGAAGGGCTTTCTTCTCAATGCTCCAGTCTCGCCTTCCGAGCTTTTCGGTACCTCCGTCGAGATGGTTGTCGAGAAGTTTAGGGAGGCAAAGGCACGCTCAGCGGCCTTCAAAACCTTCATTCCAAGAAGGTCCAGGTCTGAGCCCGAACAACGCAGGGGTCCTGGCCCATCTTCATCTGGGGATCAGAGATGGGCACAGAAGGCTAATGTCGCGGGTCAAACAGAGGTAGGCAAGACCTGAGGGAGGTGATCCAGACGAAGCGTTCTCAACGCTCTCGTCCGGATCAGAGTAAGAATTGAACATCTACTCCCTTTCCTCGGGGGGCTCGTCATCTGCCCTTATCTTCCCCTCTCTAATTCCCCTGCAACCACCGTTTTATTCCACCTGACCGAGGTTGGGTGGGGACCAAGATAGAAACCTGCACTTTAAAATCATTGCAGTCTCTATGCTGGACTTATGATGTTTTGTTTAAGTTCTATGTTTCATAGAAACTACCTTACTGATGGTCCGGACCCGACTCTTCGGATTTCGCCTCCGGGACTGATCTCATGCACAGGAACCATGGATGGGTGAGTATGATCCATTTCTATGGTTCACTGGTATTTGTGTGTTTTCACTCTTGCAACACTGCAATTCCAGGACCTGCGAGTCATTTTACTTCAGTTTCTTGGCAGGGGACGCTTCTTATTGAGAAGGTGCATGGCTATCTGAAGATATATGTGTGCTAGCTTAGGGACTGCTCCCCTTCCTGGGGTTTTTAAGTAGCAATCTCCCCGAGCCCTTGCCTAGAGTGTGCTTATCCCCTGCTAGGGTGTAAGTAAATAGCCCACTAATGTGGCAGCTTCAGACACGGGTCATGCTGACAGCGTTCCCCACAGCGACCCCTAGAGGACGCAGTGTCTCGTTCCCTACGTTATCTCTCAGCACGAGAAAACGTCTGTTTTCCGTCTTTTAGTTTTAAAACAGACCGATTCATGGCACAGTGCGAGTTTGCAAGCGTCATTACAGTGTAAACTGTAATCTTTATCATTATACATTACTGACACTCTATCCTCCAATTTGATACTGTTAAGTGCTTTGACACAATCTGTATTGTTAAAAGCGCTATATAATTAAAGGTGACTTGACTTAAACTGGTGGACATACAGAATCATACCTGAAACAGAAAACATAAATACAGTAATATTCCCTCCTCACTTTGGAAACCTCACTTTGGAAACATTAACATATCTCCACATGAGAAGCGTTTATTAGACGGGGAAGGGCGGGGTCTCAAAATTAAACATGAAAGATGCAACATAACGCCAGCAGAGGTCACTCATACTTCATTAAATAAATAACAAACAGTTAATTTTGCCGAAATACATAATACACGGAACTGTTTTAATGCTGTATGCAATCAAATGCAATGGAAGCAATCAAAATCAACAAAAGAGCAATAATATGCAAGTGCTATAAGAAGTACTCAATTAGCTTAACATAGTACATATAGATACGATGCAAGTACGATGTCAGACACTGTAATATGCTCTGGTCCCCTCCCTGCTTACCAGGGTGATGAGATTCATAGCAGACTGTCATCACTCAATGTCTGGATGTCTAAGTGGTGCCCGCAAAATAACATAGACTTTATAGACAATTGGATGAGTTTTTGGGGCAGACCTGACCTGTTGAAAAGAGAAGGTGTTCATCCCTCCTGGGGTGGTGCCGCTCTTCTCTCTAGAAATATGGCACATAGTCTTAGAGTTTGTACTTGACTAACTGGAGCCCAGGTCAGGAAGCAGACAGACTGGCTAAACCGATCGTCTGCTAGCCGCCTCACGTCACAGAAGTCAGTTAACTCTCAGCACATAGAGACTCCTTCACCTAGATATCACTCTATAGAGACTGTGTCTGTTCCCCGAACTAGAAAATACAAAAAACATCCAAACCAAAGTAATAGTAACAATTTAATTGATGTTCAACAAATAAAAAAAACGATATAATACAGATAAAGACATGATAAAGCTTGGCTTATTGAATATTAGATCCCTTTCTTCAAAAGCACTTTTTGTAAATGATATGATCACTGACCATGGTGGATTGTGCATTTACATTAACAAAGCTTGGTGCACAAACTCTGCTATTGTTGGGAGTCATTGTTCAGCTAACCTTGAGTTTCTCATGGTTAAATGTAGACCGTTTTATCTACCGCAGGAGTTCACCTCCACCATTATAACTGCAGCCTATATTCCCCCGGATGCTGATGCCAAGCTTGCTATGAAAGAACTTCACGCAGCCATCAGTAAACAACAGACTGATCACCCGGAAGCGGCTTTTATTGTTGCAGGTGACTTTAATCACTCAAACTTAAAGTCAGTGCTACCCAAGTTTCACCAGCATGTTTCCTGTCACACCAGAGGAAACAAAACCTTAGACCATGTTTACACAAACATGGCTGGAGCTTACGCTGCGACACCCCTCCCCCACCTGGGACAGTCAGATCACCTTTCTTTGTTCCTCACCCCCAAATATGCACCCCTCATCAACCGTGTGAAGCCATCAGTGAAGACCATCAAGGTGTGGCCTGCGGGAGCAGATTCCACATTCCAGGAAAGGTTTCTACACACAGACTGGAGTATGTTTGCTTCTCAAGCCACCAGTGGCGCTCACACAGACATTGACTCTTACACCTCTTCTGTATTGGATCATATCAATATCACCATTGACAGTGTTACAACCCAGAAACAGATCACCACATATCCAAATCAGAAGCCTTGGATGAACAAGGAAGTGCGACTCCTGTTGAAGTCATGCAACACTGCCTTCAGATCAGGAGATGCACAAGCCTACAGCACATCCAGAGCAAACCTGAAGAGGGGCATCAAAAAGGCCAAGCACTGCTACAAGCTAAAGATAGAGGGACACTTTTCCAACTCTGACCCTCGACGCATGTGGCAGGGCATTCAGGCCATCAGTGACTACAAACCCACCCACTCCACCCCCGCAGCCACTGATGTCAACTTCCTGAATGAGCTCAATTACTTTTATGCTCGCTTTGAAAGAGACAACAGAGAAACTGCCACCAAGCTCAATCCCTCAGCTGACCACCCACCAATCATACTCTCCTCCACAGATGTCTGCAAGGCACTGAGCCGGATCAGCGCGCACAAGGCTGCTGGACCAGACAACATCCCTGGTCGTGTTCTCAGGGCATGTGCGGAGCAGCTCGCTGGGGTTTTTACAGACATTTTCAACCTGTCTCTTGCCCAAGCAGTCGTACCAACATGCTTTAAATGCACTTCCATTGTGCCAGTGCCAAAACACTCTAGTCCGAGGTGCCCTAATGACTACCGCCCTGTAGCACTCACACCCATCGTCATGAAGTGCTTTGAGCGGCTGGTCCTGGAATACCTAAAAGACTCTCTACCATCCACATTGGACTCACACCAGTTTGCCTACCGTAGCAATAGGAGCACAGAGGACGCAGTTTCCATGGCACTGCACTCTGTGCTCACTCACCTGGACAATAAGAACACTTATGCACGTATGCTGTTTGTTGACTTCAGCTCAGCCTTCAACACTGTCATCCCAACCAAGTTAATAGCCAAACTTGGAGACCTGGGCATCAATACCTCAATGTGTAACTGGATTTTGGACTTCCTGACCAACAGACCCCAGAATGTTCGATCAGGATTCACCTGCTCCACATCCATCACACTTAACACTGGTGTACCACAGGGCTGTGTGCTAAGCCCGTTTCTCTACTCCCTCTTCACCTCCGACTGCAAGCCTGTGTATGGATCTAATTCCATCGTCAAGTTTGCGGACGACACCACGGTGATTGGCCTCATCAGTAACAATGATGAGACTGCCTATAGGGAGGAGATCCAGCACCTGGCCACATGGTGCACTGAAAATAACCTGCTCCTCAACACCACCAAAACGAAGGAGCTCATCGTGGACTTCAGGAAGGAGTCAAGAGGCACACACGACACCATCCACATCAATGGAATGGCTGTTGAGCGTGTCTCCAGTTTCAAGTTCCTGGGGATCAACATCTCGGCGGACATGTCGTGGACAACCAACACCTCCAGCCTGGTCAAGAAGGCTCACCAGCGCCTCTTCTTTCTGAGGACACTGAGGAAGAATCAGCTCTCCTCTGCTATCCTGGTGAACTTCTATCGCTGCACAATAGAAAGCATCCTGACCAACTGTGTCACAGTATGGTATGGGAGCTGCTCTGTTGTGGAGCGCAAGGCACTGCAGCGGGTGGTGAAAACTGCCCAGCGCATCACAGGGACTCCACTACCTGCCATCGAGCACATCCAGAGGAAACGCTGTCTGCATCGAGCTCGCAGCATCCTTAAGGACTCCTCTCACCCAGCCCACAGACTGTTTTCTCTCCTGCCCTCCGGTAGGCGTTTCAGGTGCCTCCGGACCAGGACCAGCAGACTAAAGAACAGTTTCTTCCCCAGAGCTGTCTCTTTTCTGAACTCTAACCCCCGTTGATCCACTTCCTCATATATTATTAACTCTTCTCTCCTACCTCACATCTGCCTTATTTGCACTACTGAATGTAAATTTTTATTACAGTAACAACTGTTCACTTTTGTATCTTGCACTACCTTACCTAAATTGGACTATGCTCATTTGCACCGCCGACTGTTGTTTACATTATCAATGTTTACACTAACATTTTGCACCGTATGTCTAATTGTAATATGCAATCACTTCCACTGCACTTTTACACCTTGTTTATAATAATAGTCACCTGTATATATATTATATTTATAGTACATATCACCTGTAAATTCTGTTTATAGTAATAGCCATCTGTATATTTATTCACTATACATATTCACCTGTAAATTCTGTTTATATTAATAACCATCTTTCTATATATATTTATACATATATTCAGTACATATCCTTGTCCTGCACTTATTCAACCATTGTATATACTGCACTTGCTGCTATTGCACTTCTGGTTAGACCTAAACTGCATTTCGTTGCCCTGTACCTGTACTTGTGTAATGACAATAAAGTTGAATCTAATCTAATCTAATCTAATAAACTAGATGTGCTTTGTCTGACAGAAACCTGGCTAAAACAAGATGATTACATTACTTTAAAGGAGTCTACACCCCAAGATTACTGTTACAAACATGAACCGCGTCCAAAAGGTAAAGGGGGAGGTGTTGCTACAATTTATAGCAATATTTTCAGTATCTCTCAGAGGTCGGGTTTCAAGTATAATTCGTTTGAAGTAATGGTGCTCCATATAACGTTATCCAAAGAAACAAGTATTAATGATAAATCCCCTGTGATGTTTGTACTGGCTACTGTATACAGGCCACCAGGGCACTATACAGACTTTATTAAAGAATTTTCTGATTTTCTATCAGAGTTAGTGCTGACTGCAGATAAAGTCCTAATCGTTGGTGATTTTAATATCCATGTTGATAATGAAAAAGATTCGTTGGGATCAGCATTTATAGACATTCTAAACTCTATTGGTGTTAAACAACATGTGTCAGGACCTACTCATTGTCGAAATCATACTCTAGATTTAATACTGTCACATGGAATTGATGTTAGTGGGGTTGAAATTTTGCAGCAGAGCGATGATATCTCAGATCATTATCTAGTCTCCTGTATATTCCATATAGCTAAAGCTGTAAAGCCAACTTCTTGTTACCAATATTTTAGAACCATTACCTCTACCACAAAAGACTGCTTTATAATTAATCTTCCTGACTTATCTCAGTTCCTCAGCATATCCAATAGCGGAGAACAACTTGATGATAGGAACTATGGACTCTCTCTTTTCTAGCACTTTAGATGCGGTTGCTCCTTTACGCTTAAGGAAGATTAAGGATAAGAGTCCAACACCGTGGTATAATGAGCACACCCCCGCCCTAAAGAGAGCAGCCCGGAAAATGGAGCGCAGCTGGAGGAAAACTAAATTAGAGGTATTTCGTTTAGCTTGGCGGGAAAGTACCCTATCCTACAGAAAAGCATTAAAAACTGCTAGATCTGATTACTTTTCGTCTCTTCTAGAAGTAAACAAACATAACCCTCGGTATTTATTCAATACAGTGACTAAATTAACGAAAAATAAAGCATCAACAGGTGTTGGCATTTTCCAAGAGCATAGCAGTAATGACTTTATGAACTATTTTACTTCCAAGATCGATACTAACACAACACAACTTGACCCCAAAGACCTAGTTAATTACAGACCGATCTCAAATCTCCCTTTTCTGTCAAAGATACTACAAAAAGTAGTATCCTCACAATTATATTCCTTCCTATCTGACCATGGTTGTATCTCTCTGTTAGTTCTACTGGATCTTAGCGCTGCGTTCCACACTATCGACCACAACATTCTTTTGAATAGACTACAAAACTTTGTTGGCATTAGTGGAAGCGCCTTAGCATGGTTCAAATCATACTGACCGCCATCAGTTCATAGCAGTGAATGAAGAGGTATCATATCGATCACAAGTGCATTATGGAGTACCTCAAGGCTCAGTACTAGGGCCGTTACTTTTCACGCTTTACATGTTACCCTTGGGAGATATTATCAGGAGACATTGTGTTAGCTTTCACTGTTATGCTGATGATACTCAGCTTTATATTTCTTCGCGGCTCGGTGAAACACACCAAATTGAGAAACTAACGGAATGCATAGATCGATATAAAAAACTGGATGACGAGTAATTTTTTACTGCTAAATTCTGACAAAACAGAGGTGTTAATTATCGGACATAAAAACCCCCACATGTATTAACCTAGAACATTATCTAACACTTGATGGCTGCTCTGTCAATTCTTCTTCATCAGTCAGGAACCTAGGTGTGCTGTTCGATAGCAATCTTTCATTTGAAAGCCATGTTTCTAGCATCTGTAAAACTGCATTTTTTCATCTCAAAAACATATCTAAATTGTGACCTATGCTCTCAACGTCAAATGCATAAAAAAAAAAAAAAAAAAAAAAAAAAAAAAAAAACTTTCTCCTTATTTATTCCTTCCCCTGCTAGCTTGTACTTATTTAAACAACGCCTGAGACTTGGTGTTACAAGCACTTCGTTTGTCGGATTGCCTCCTCAAGATGAATCGCTTTTTGTATCCCCAATTGTAAGTCGCTTTGGATAAAAGCGTCTGCAAAATGGCTAAATGTAAATGTAAATGTAAATGTTAGTTTATGCGTTTATGACCTCAAGGTTAGATTATTGTAATGATTTATTGGGTGGTTGTTCTGCACGCTTGATCAGCAAACTACAGTTGGTCCAAAATGCAGCAGCTAGAGTCCTTACTAGAACCAGGAAATATGATCATATCAGCCCGGTTCTGTCAACGCTGCACTGGCTCCCTATCAAACATCGGATAGATTTTAAAATCTTGTTAATTACTTATAAAGCCCTGAATGGTTTAGCTCCTCAGTACTTGAGCGAGCTCTTATCGCATTATAGTCCTCCACGTCCACTGCGTTCTCAAAACTCTGGTCATTTGATAATACCTAGAATATCAAAATCGACTGCGGGCGGCAGATCCTTTTCCTATTTAGCACCCAAACTCTGGAACAATCTACCTAACACTGTTCGGGAGGCAGACACACTCTGTCAGTTTAAATCTAGATTAAAGACCCATCTCTTTATCCTGGCTTACACATAACACACGAATACACTTCTATTATTCAAATCCGTTAAAGGATTGTTAGGCTGCATTAATTAGATCAACCGGAACTGGGAACACTTCCCATAACACACGATGTACTCGTTACATCGTAAGTAGAATGGCATCTACGCTAATATTTGTCTGTTTCTTTCCTATGATCAGATGGTGGATCAGCACCAAGAGATGATGTCTGCAGCCCTGATCGTCAGCGGAGACCAGGACACCCAGATGACCCCCGGAGACCTCAATTAAAATACAATAAAACTAAAAAATATAACTAAAAATATAATAAAATACCTAACTACATAATGCTACTATTGTTAGAACTTGAAACTTTTGAACTGTGGGTGTCGTCTGGTCAGAGGAGAACTGGCCCCCGACTGAGCCTGGTTTCTCCCAAGGTTTTTTTCTCCATTCTGTCTCAGAGGGAGTTTTGGTTCCTTGCCGCTGTCGCCTCTGGCTTGCTCAGTTGGGGACACTTAATTTCTAGCGATTGTCTAGCTCAGTTTAGTTTAAATAGTATCTGTGCAATCAAATCGGCGATAATGACATCTCTGAATCCAATAATGAAATGCCTTTAACTGAAAATTGAGTGTTTAATCTTATCATTATACATTACTGACACTCTGTCCTCCGATTTGATACTGTTAAGTGCTTTGACACAATCTGTATTGGTAAAAGCGCTATATAAATAAAGGTGACTTGACTTGACATAGAAAGGTTTTTTAATTTTTTTAATTATAAAATAAATAAAAAGAAACCAGTTAGAATAGAAAAAGAATAGAGCAAGCTAGTGTTAGAGGCTTTTTTTGTTAATTGTATAATAAATAAAAGAAACCGAATACAAAAAGATTAGAAACTTTTTTTTTATTATTCCTTATCTGAATAAAAAAAACAAAAAAAACATTGATAATTAGAACACAAATACAAATGTCAAAAATTACATTTACATTACGTTAACACAAAAAGAAAGATATTAAACAGGGATAAATAACTCTTAAGTAAGAGAAGAAATCCCAGAAACCAAATCATTTATTTTTCATTTGTTTATATTGTTTATTTTGTTTTCCTTTCTTTGATAATTGACAATCAGAATTTGTTGTCATTCCATTGATCTTCATTGTTGTTGTGTCTCTACCTGGAAAGAGAAACAATTCATCAATGCAATTCTTTTCCTTAAAGGATTGGTTGACTTGTTTTTTTGTTTTGTTTTTTCCTAGGTTTTATTGTGTTTATGGGGGGCAGTCTAACATGTTAATGTTTCGTTTAGAAAAAATAAATAAAACAAATTCACATAATTTACCTTTATTCTACACCACTCTGTCTTCTCCTATAAACGCGCTGATGATTTCCTTCTTTTATGAAGCCCCTCCCTCAGAAATACACAATGGGCTCAGATTGGTTAGCTGGCCCAGTGTGTTATGTTTGGCTAAACTGCCTCTAGTGTGCGTTTAAACGTCTCGGCCCTCACCTCAGAATGGCCGTTTCTCAAACGGAAGGCTGCATCCTCTGGAGGTCGCTTTTTTAGGCTGCATACGTCATCAAGCCTGGTTTATTTCAGTTAACTGAGCATTACATTCATGAGTCATAAGCGTAAATTGTTGTAATATGCTTAACTAAGAATAATGGTCAAATTTATAACTGTTAATATTCTAAAATAAGATCTTCTTTACATATGCAGCCTACAAATGCGACCTCCGGAGGATGCAGCCTTCTGTTTGAGAAACGGCTAATGTGTTCCGGATGTATTGTAAACAATGGCATCAATGCTTATCAATTTGAGCCAGAATGAGGATATTAGTGAAGAGGATCATGCAGAACCTGTGCAAGCATGGCTCTTAATGGTATGTTTTTTGTGTATTGTTGTCTCATACATTTAGATACACTATTATTTGTAAATGTTACTGCTTATGTTAGCTTTTAATATACAGTTTTATCCTTATTAAAGCTTTAATACAGCATGGCAATCGCATACACATCCATGTTTAACGCTTCTCATAGCTATGTGAAAAATATCTGTCTGTCTGTACGCAAAGTTTATAATTGGAACAGTTTATTGGAGCTGGTGATCTGAATGAGAGAGAGAGAGATGCAGAGCAGGGGGACGTGAGGAACAGGATTAAGAACCTTGATTTTGAAACTTGTGAATCCATTAGAATCGTGATTCATATATGAAGAGACTTTTTCATGCAGCAACTCTTCCTCCTCTCTAAAGCAGCGCAACATGGCCTTTATTGCATGGGTTAGGGTTATGCAGGGGTTTATGTAGATTTCTGGGTTTGTGACATCACAAACCCGGGAAGTAGCTCATTGTAGTCCCTACGAGGCGTTTTCGTAGGCATTAAACTGACATAATTTTAAAAGACATCATCTCTGTTTGCATTGAACTTTCAGCTTCCTAACTTTGCAGATATTGTTTATGCTCAAACTTTCATAATTGAAACTTACCTTTGTTGTCTGTTTGTTCGGTTAGTCTCTCATTGCTGCTCCTACGAACGTACAGTACTGGTTTACGTTTTCCTCTGTATGACTCACCCGGGTGTTTATGCAGTCCTGCTGTGCTGGTGACCGAGGGGAGCGTTACACTTGCACTTTTTAGGGTTAATATTCTCTGCTGCCCCTTTCCTGTCTTTTTTCTGTAAACCACAAACTCGCCTGCCAAATTTAAAGGCATCTTGCCTAGCAAGTGGGGCTGCAAATCTTTTAAAAGATAATACATGTCACTTTTTTTCTGGTCATCTGCAAATATTTAAAACATTAAATTTCCGACCATTCCTAAAATGGTACAAGCTGTTGCTCACTCTCTTCACCTCCCACTTTTTATGTGAAACTCTATGACCCCTTGTTCACATGGCCTTTTGATTTGTCTGCCCCTCGATCTGTATTCGATGGCTTCCTGGCTCTCTATCTCCATGGGTAAACTTGTAAGCAGAGCTTCAGATTCTGCCTGCAGGTCATGTCCTTCTCTAAAGAGACTGGAATAAGGATTCACCTCCTTTCGCTGCTTTGCAGTACCTAGCCAAGAAGTTCAAGACATCTCCATCGTCCACAAAGGGATGTAGAGATGGGTCACCAAAGGCAAGTAGTCCTGTGCAAAGGCTGGATAGACCCCTCAGCAAATGATGTTCTTTTTTCTTTGAAAAATGTCCTTGAAAAATGCAACACAGTCCTTCATTTGGAAAAGAGCTCAGGTTCATGAAGAAGAAAAGTCTTGAAGGCAAAAGACCAGGAATAGAGGAACTCCTAAGAATCCTCATAAAGGCTATGACTATAAAATGTTAAACCATTTCCACAGTGTCTGTGTACTTTGTGCATCATAAAAGCCCTACCTAACATTTGGGGCTGCAAGTCTTCTAAAAGTTCATACCTTTTGTTTTCTCTGTGAAACCATACACATTAAGAACATTAAAATCCCTCCCTAAAAATGTCAGGTTTGTTAAAAGTGCCTGCCCTTCCCTTCCCACCACGCTGCCCTTCATCAAGATATTAGGATTTGAGATTAAAAACGCTTCACCATTTTAATTTAGATTTGAACCTCTCCATATGGAGGTTCAGCCCAGCTGATCACATCACAGATTAATGCTAAATTAAGGCTCCCTGATGTACCTTGGACCCCACAGGTCTGATCCAGATGAACTACCCAGCCCACTACTTTCTTAAGATGCAAAGTTAACACTTTTGTTAAAATCTTATAGTCTGTAGTGAGCAACATTATCTGCCTTTTACCGGCCCAGATTCCAAACCGATCCCTCACATGCTCTCCTGATTTTACTGTCTCACAATGTCTTTCAAGAAGTGTCATTACCTCTCTGTCCTCCACAAATGGGTTGTAGAGATGAATCGTGAGTGGCACGTAGTCCTGAGCAAACAATGTATAAAGCTGTAATCCTTCCAAGAGCTTATGCGTTTTAACATTTTAAAAGACAATAGAAACATTCAAAGTTTAAACAATGCATCAATTATGGCATTTTCAAGAAAGCTGGGACATTAAAACACTGTAAAATAAATTAAATAAATAATAAACTTCTTGTGTTTTGTTGAGCAGTCCCAGTCCATGTATTTAAACTCAGTGTGTGTGTGTGTGTGTGTGTGTGTGTGTGTGTGTGTGTGTTTGCTTAAAGAGGTTCAAAGTATCAAAGACATTTTCCAGTCCATTTGAACTTTTAAAATGGGAAAAACAATAAATGACTGTAAAAAAGCCAGTTGAGGAGATCCACAGTTGTGCAGCTCACATTCATCACACCGGACCGACACATCCGATCCCCAGCCGAGATCCTCTCTCCATCCTGTAGCCGGTGTGGTGAGGGTGCATCTACTGCCGGCCAGGACCCTTTCCGTGTGACCCCGGCCTCGCCTTCCGAATATTGCCGCCTGGTAGCCCTGCAGCATTGATGTTATCACTGAATCATGCAACGTGCTTCCCCTCCAGCAGATTTCTGGAGGCTCAGATGGCATCCTTGATGACGTTCAGGGTGAGCCCGAGCGAGTGGAATCTTGTGTTATCAGGTCCTCCAAGCCCTGGCCCACCCCAAGGATAGCAGGCACAGGAAGTACAGGGGGCCGGTCTTAGCCCACAGGTTCCGCGCAGCACCGCTATCCAAGGTGTCAAATGGTCTCCGGTAAACTGCGGGTTGAGTCTTAGCCATGCCTCTGGAGTGCATAACCACTCTGACGTGGAGGATTTCATGCGCCTCCATCCACACCAAGTCTTTGTGCCTGTTCTGGAGCGCTGGGTGGGCAACGTTCTGCCAAACTTGAAACAGAACGCACCATTTCTCAGTCCTGCACAAGAGAGATAAGAGACTTATGATCAGTTAAAATTGTGGTGTTATTTCTTTCTAAAAAAAATAAATAAATGATTAAACTGTACTCGTTTGGCAAGTTAAAGAGATCAGTAGGTAAAAATCTTAGGTATGGCCATAGCCACTGTCTTGTTCTCTCTGGATGCATATTTGATGTAGAGGGCACCAAAGTGGCTGCCTAAAAACAGATGGGGTCTGGGAGTCCTTTTGCACCATTCTCTCTTCTTCTTTGGCGACCTCCTTCTTCATTCATTCCCACTTGGACCCCCACAGGAAACAAAAAATGCCCTCTCCAGGTTGGCAAGGAACCTCCATGGGGAACTAAAAACCGCAAAAACAAGTAAAATCACAGCTTTTAAAATTAAAACCTTACTTTCCATCATCATCTGTCTTAGTTCCCAAAACCCTAGTCTTTGTCAAAAACACGCTTAACAACAAACCTTGCCCTGGAGTGATGCTTGTGGCGATCTTCAGCAGGGGTAGCAGCTAAGTTCCTGATAGGGGCTCATAATGCATATGGGTGCTGTTAGCCGGTGATACCACCCATCTCCTGGGATTCACCTGCCTTCAGGTGGCTACAGTTGTGTTTCAGGACGCTTGTCAATGCTTGTCAGTGCTTGTCAAAGCCATTAAATCATTTTCCTTGGTGGTCACACACAGCCTGGAAAACTGTACTGAAAAGAAGAGTCTTCTGTTGAAGTAACAGGCGTAACGTCCCTGCTGAACCTCAGGGGATACTGAGGTGCAGGTCTCGGTGTGAGAGTACGATACGGGTTTCCACTGTACAAAAGGATCAGTAAATAGTGTCATGCAAGTGTCATTGTTTCTTTGCTGATGTACAATATTTCATTAAAATTGTAAAACATATCAGCTTAAGTCTTAAAGCCAGCACTGAAACTCTATTTAAAAGTTTTTTTTTTCTTTCCAGTTCGTTCACTCATATGAACAACAGCCAATCATAATCATTTCTTAAATATTATTACAAATTATTTAGAAAATAATATAATATTTCAGGAAAATCTACATTTATTTTAAGCATGGTGAGCATAACACATTTTAACATCAAGATGGGATGGATAGGCATAATGCAGATGTTTGTAAGTGTGTCATGTATTGCATAAAACATCAGCACTGCTCTCCGCACATTACACTTGTGAGCAGAATCACATACCTGGCAGCTCACGATGTTTTATTTATCAGAGGCTAAACTAAACCGCTAACCTAAACTAAGAATTATTATATATTGTTTTGTTTTGTTTTGCTTGTACATGCATTGTCAGTCATTTAATTTATCTTAATTTATTTTTGTTTGTTTGTCATTATGTAATGCAACCTTTACAATTTTCGCTGTGCAGTTTTTGTGTATTTCAATGTAAGACAAGTGAGTTCGAGTTGATGGTTTTTGCACTCTGCTTTTTACAGTATGTGAGGTGCACAACAAAAACTGCACATCAAACTTTGTGAACAGTAACCATAAATTACTATATGAGTGTCACGGATCCGCCCACAACTTCATCCACACCAACCACCTGCACCCGCTCACAATCACCGGAGTACTAATTACCACCTGTCATCACTTACCTGCTACTATATCAGTCACTCACCACAATCCCTCGTTGGTTGGTCTCGAGGTCGCAAGCTACTTACCTCTCTACTCACCTCTTGGATTTCCAGGATCCTCAGTGCCGTAAGCTTTCATGACCGACCTGTCACAAGGAAAAGGAAAGCCTGGGTGTTGGACGCACCGTCTAAGTTTAACGATCTCCTTGATTGATGTTTATGTTTTGTTTGAAATCCTTCGGGATTGATTTAAGTTTGTGGAAAGGAAATAAAAGAAGAAAGTATTTCCTCTAACCTTGTGTCTGCCTCTCCGTCCACACCTGACAATGAGATGAATGCATATCTATATTTCTGCATTCTGTTATGTTTTTTTGTTTTTTTTAAAGTAAGTTTATGAATATTGTAAGCCATTAGAACATAACAGTCCAGCCACCCAACTATTTGTTTAACAGATGAGGTATCTTTAGATTGAGAATTAAATGGTTTGAATAATGAATACCATCATACATGAACTTAAGCACAGATTGATCATGCCAGTATTTTAAATCCACCTGCAATGTAAGAATATGTGGATACAGTGTAAGTACATTGTATCATGTGCTGAATTTGACTTGTAAGTACATAGCGGTTAAAGACACTTGGGACCGGACAGTTATTTTTAGTATAGATTTATTTTTGGTAACTAGTTATTTTTGGTAACAAAAGTAAAAATAAAAATCCAAATAAAAATGTGGCCAATTCACCATTCAGCTGCCAGAACTTGGGCTCTTGTTAAATTAAAATTGTCATAACATCATAACTCTTCTACAGCCGCACAGTATATTGCCACAATTTCAGCCAATTAGAAAAGTAATTTGTGAAGCTTTTGAAAGTTTGCCAGTTTCAGTATGAGGAGGTATCGTAGCAAATTTGTCACAAGCAGAACTAAAAAAGTAAAAAGCTGACCACAAGAGCGCAATCAGTCTGGATTTGCACTAACTTCAGTGTCTCTGACCAGAGGGTGTATCTTCAGAACTCGATCAGGACACCGGTTACTGGGAAAGGTTTGCTTCATTGATTTAGCTTTTCTTAACAAGCAACAGTTGTTTCTTACACCACTAGGAGGCAGTGCAACCTTGATTCAGAACTGATCAGAAACGTTATTCTCTCTACTTCGCAGATATTAGTTAGATAGAATCATCATTCAGCAGTATCACTCATTCAGTAAACTGGACACAGGCAAATTCAGTACTTGGACAACCTTTTTTTTTTTTATATGGGTTTTACAATGCCTGAGTGGGATTTCACATATTAATTGTCACATTGTCTAAATAAATGCAGATAGTTTAGTGTGTACGTGTGTGAGTGTACAGGTTTGACTATGAAGAGGTCCAAAATGTTCTCACTGTTCAAAAATGTCCTTAATGATACAGTGAAACCTCAGACTAGTGAGCCAGACCTCACCAGTTAAAAAGGCTTATGAATAATAAAAAAATATTGTTTCTATTTAAATGTAGTGTTTTGCACAGGTTTCTGTGTGAGTTAACTTTAGGGGTAGGATATTAAAAATATCATAAACCTGACAGAAAAACAGTTGAAGTCTATGAGATGCCATCACTAATATAGTAGTGTGTGTGTGTGTGTGTGTGCAGTCAGTGCTGCCTTTCTTGTTTTGACAATGTGGGCTGTGACTCAGACAGAAAGTACCAAGAAGGGCTGACTTGAGTATCACTTTGACTAAGATACTGACCTTGATATTCACATGGAGAAGAATACACACACACACACACACACATATACACAGGAGGTAAAAGTGGACAAAGTAAGAAAAATAACGGGCTGCATTCACAAAACATTTTATCTTACTACTAAGAGTTCTCCTAAATATCCCGAAAAGCTCTTAGGAAACAATGTCCTCTTAAGTGTTTGACAGTAGCGTTTCTACAAGTAGTGCTACTAGTTTATTATATTATATACCACTTAATAATTTCAATTATAATTTACACTTAATATATTATTGTATACTGTTTTATAATGTACTACAATACTGAGGTGCAGATAATTGCCACTATTTGCAGTAAGTAGTATAAATAGCAGAAAATCCTGCTATTTTAACAGTGTAAACAGAATCTAAATTTTCACTTAGTGTCAATAGCAGGGGTCACCAAACTTGATCCTGGAGGGCCGGTGTCCTGCAGAGTTCAGCTCCAGCTTGCCTCAACACACCTGCCTGGACGTTAGACCTTGATTAGCTGCTTCAGGTGTGTTTGATTAGGGTTGGAGCTAAACTCTGCCGGACACCGGCCCTCCAGGACCTTGTCTGGTGACCCCTGGTTAATAGCATCTAATTGCTATTGCTATAAGAAGGGCATAAGAGAAATCTGAAGTTGGGATAACTTCCAAAACCAAAAAAGTTGAAGTTGATCTATGCAAAGGTGTAGGTTTGATTGGGACAAGTCTCTTTCTTCCCTGCTACAGCTTATCTGCATAATCAGAGTGGGAAAGCAGTCAAACTCTGATTAGTGCAACAAGAGTCCTAGTTAAGTTATAAAGATGAAGTTTAGCCTAATGTTGTTCAAATTAAGAGAGGATCAATTGCTGCAAAACATAATCAAGCAACATCATACAAACAAGAGTGAAGTGTTGATTTGATACAGCAGTTCAGTAAATAAGGAATTTTGTGAGTTACATTTTAGACACAATATATTGTATCTTTATGCTCAATTTCGCAAAATTACAAAATGCAAAATTACAAAATAAAGCAACTCAAAAATAAATAAATAAATAAAAAAGGTCCAGTTCTACACACACAGATGCAGCGACTGAAACCAGTACTTAATTTCAGTAAGTACTTAACCAGTGCAAAAAGAGTACGTACTCTACAGCAGAATCGTAAGGTCGAGTGCGATCTGGACATCATCTGCCATGTTAACGTTATCATGTGATCTATGACATAATAACAAGCACAACAACTTAAAAGATATGAGCCACAGATATATAAATATTTTGATGTTGATGGAACTTGCTCATTTTGAAAGAGCTGTCCATTTATTTTGTGACTGTAGTAAAGATTTTTAGATTTTTTTTTATTACGAAAACCCAAGCTCATTATCTCTTGAATGCTATTAATTTTATGTGCAAAATTTTTCATCCACAAGCAAAAGTGGCTTAAATATTCTTTGTTTTCTTCTTTTTCTTGTTGAATTGAACTCTGTTTCGTGTGCTGAAGTCGCATTTGGTCTCATACTCTATCGCATATCTTCCCATATGAAAAAAAACTGTATGATTCATATACAGTAACCATATATCTTCCTTACTTAAATTGGCCAGAATTACCTTCTGTGTTTCATGCAAGTCCAATATATGTCCTATACAAAATCAGACCGATTATGGCCACTTTCATATTAAAAAGCACACATGCAACATGTAGGGATTTTTGGGTCATATATGAAAACTGCATAAAATCGTATGAGTTTTACATGAAAAGAGTATGCAAAGGTGTATGGTATTATTAAAGAAAATATAGGAAATTACTGATATTCATATACAAATCATTTAAAGTTCTTATATTGAATCATATGCTAGTCGAATTGAAGTAATATAGGATTTATATACATTTTGTGTCATTTGTTTATATGTATTTCTTACAGATTTCATATTGTTTTAATAGGGAAATTGTGTGCCTACTCTTCAAGCTTTATATGTTTCTACTTAATTACTCATATTACAGCAGTAATATTACTATAACTCTACATATAATTATCATACATGATTTCAGTCAATATTACAATATATCCACATTTACTAATCATATATGATTTCAGTCAATGACGTACACAAATTTGCAATGGAACACTTTTATTTCAACTCAGTGACATAATGAAATTATAATCCACATGAGTAATTTAGAATTTCAACATGATATCAAACAAAACATTGCTCAGGAAAAAAAACAAAAAAACAAAAAGCAACAACAAAATACCTTGAACAGTAAACACACAAGGTCATGGCCATCAGTCATCAAAGAGCATTAAGGTTTCCGGATTTTTTCTTTCTTTCTTCTTTCCTCTAATTTCAGTAAGTTTGGCATTGATGGCTGCACCAATGCTGGAGGGCACCACATGAGGCCACTTTTGCAATGTTGCTCCTGTGAGATAAATAAAATAAATAAATAAAAGGAAAAACATCGCAAGGTGGCCCACAGATAATTACTACATATCAAGTTAGACAACTCAACAGCAGCATGGGGGTGGTGGGTGGTCTAGTGTTTAGGGGTCTGGGCTTCCAAATGGAACCCCAGAAAGTTGTAAGTGTTATAGGGATTATAACAAGACAACTTAACATAAACTTACTCCTAGTGGATCACTGTGGATATAATAATAATAATAATAATAAACCCCGTAGTGCGGCAATATAATATGGATCATAGATACTCAATTTACAATTTTCTGAACTGATTTGAAACTTACTGTAGATAGCATCCACTTTCATTTTGTCAAGAGCCTGACGTTGTGGCCCAGAATCCCTGGATGTTCCTCGAAGATTGCTCACAAGGAGCACATCAATTGGGAACACTGCTGTCAGGAGTGTTCTCACAAAACAGGAGGCAGAGTTTGCATTCTGGGCCACAGCCCAAGCCAGTCTGTCAATAAATACATTAGATCCAGGAGATATTTCCACCTGTTTTAGGAAGAGTACGAAAACAATCTATTATGCAGCGTTGCCAAGGGCTGCAATAGTTTTATATAGATACTGATTACTAAATGGTTCACTGAAAAGTGCAGAATTCATTGACTAATTAAAGTAGTACACTACCTGTTCTGTGGATACTGCTTTCGGTGGGGGGAGGGCTGTGGGGTGGACTGTGTAATACGCTGTGGCAAACCCTGTCCACCTTCCAAGTCTGACCGATGATGTTGACGAACACGGAGACTTCAGGGCCATTTTTACGTCATTAATCAGATTTGGTAGCTCTAGCAACAAAAATAAAACAGAATTAAATATTATATTCTATATACTCTTATACCAATTTAGCTACTCAACTACCTCCTGTGTGTACATATGGCAATGCAAGCTGATGAATTCAATGTCAATGGTGCGTTTTACAAAGCCATGTAATACCAAATGTTATAGAGGTTGGATAAGTTTCAGGTTTCTTTTCATATACTTGATAAAAATGCAGTTACCAATAATTATTATCATTACCAATTATTAAATTGTTATTCTCAACTTTACATAACAAGTTAAATAATATTATTGAAACAAAACAACAGTTCAACAATAATTTAAAAGTCTGAAGTGCAAAGACTGTAAAAAACGTAAACCACAAAACAGTGTGATAGCTGATTGCATGATTCAACACAATAGTAAAATAACTGCAATACATGCCTCTAATAAGCATTGTTCTTAATTTTTCGTTGTCATTTCTCAATTTTTCGTTTTCCTCCTCCATGTCTTTCAGCTTCATCTGAGTCTCTGTCAAGGTTGTGACTTGATACTCATCAACAATCATTTGGGCAACATTTCTCTGTGGTTTGGGAATCACTGTCTTTTTCCTTTGGGTCTGTCAAGGAACAAGAAACAAGTGTTGGATTTCTTGACCTAACATGAATCCAGTGAAAGTGGATAAAAATATTTTCCATGAAGGTCTAGAGTTCTCAATGTACTTGTAATGTCTGAAGAGCTCTTTACTGAGACTAGACCAAACATCAATGGAGAAATCCATTCATTTTTCAAAAACATTAATTTAAGCTAGAGTGGTATATCCAGCTACCAGCTATGAAAAGGCTATACAATGGGAGTGTGCCAGTTAAGATGGCATCATCAAAGTAATGCTTACTTTTACAACTACTAGGCTAAAAATGGTATTAAACATGTGTGATCCTGGAGAGGATACGGAGATGACATGTATTTGTCTTCTTAGATATTTGTCTTCTTACCTCTATAAATGTAAACAGATTGACAAAACATGACTGTACAGTATAGGATGCGAAGTGATAGAATCTGAAGGGGATGGAGGCAGATCTGAAGGAAGATCTTAATGCCATCCACATTTTGGACATAGTCAGGTGCAAAAACAAGTAGGTTACTTTGTTATCTTGCTATATACACTTCCGTTGCATAGCCTGCCAGTTTTACTGTTCTAACTAACAGTAGGACCTAGGTTTAAAAATACCAAAGATCTTTCTTTTTTTAAGTATGCAAACATTTCAACTCAGTACTTAAGTATATGGTGTGTGATTATATGCTTAAAATTCATTCAATGACAGTTGAACAAACAGTCTTACCGGTGTATTCTCCACATCAGTTTCATCTGAATCTGTATATCTTGATGGCGGGACTGAGGTCCTTTTCTTAGGCAGTGGCTTGTTCCTTTCATCAGACTCCAACCCCAGAAATTCCTTAATTTTAGCATTAGTATGATATCGATTGTCTGAAACATAGTTCAAAGTGGGAGGAGAGATCCGATTAAGGCACTACACAGTAAAGAAAACTATTTTAAATTTACTGCATGTAATTATTACTGTGCATATGATTGTCAATGGTACTTACACAACTGCCATAACAACTTTACACATTACAACAGCTTCACATTATTTATTACACCTGACACTGTAAAAGAAATGCATTACATAGGTCTACTTACTGCTCACAAACTTGATAGAGGCCATGTACACTGGCCAGCCATGTTTTGGCTTTTTCCCTTTCTGCCACTCCACAGCAGCTGAATAGTCAGTTTGTGGATATCCATCGTCATCCACCTTGGTGTCATCATATCTACGTATGGCATCGGTTTTCACCTCGCTATACATCCCAGCATCCTCCCCACTGACCCACTGGACCACTGCAAAATTTCTCATCACACCTAGGGAATTAAAAGAGGCTTGATTGTAACTTAGTCAATTTAGATTAATGCATTTAAGGCTGTTTCATTATTCACATGGTGTCTTGCAAGGCTGATTGACATAATGGCAGACATAATGCTAGGCCAACTTGTGTCATCTGCATGCAAGTTAGCAGCAGAGCTTGTGGAAGATAAGTACAATAGATAATATATTATAAAAGTAGCATGTTAATATTATCGGTATAATACCAATACAACATAAACCAAAAAATAAATTAATCCAACGTTACGTTAGCTAAGTTAAATACACGAAGCAAGCTAACGTTATGTCAAGATTGTTGCAGAGAATTTCTGGATACGGCTCAGTTAACGTTACTAGCTGGTAAAGTTAGCAAACTAACTCTTGCAACTGTTGTCTGATAGGTTAGCATGAACAAATTCGAAAAAAAGGAAAAGAAAAGAAAAAACGAATACTTTGCTTATAAATTGTTAAATACACAAACCTGAATCAACACCGCTGTCTGAGTAATCATTACAAAAATTGAAAACTATTCCTACCTTAGGCTCCTGGTGATATTACTGAAGAAATCAATGTCCAGCAATCTCTGAGAGCTGTTGACGCAACGTCCCGTTTTACCGCTCTCGGGGTGCTTGACTTGTCCAAGTGAGCTAGCGATCTGCATTTTCATTGGATCCCGCGAATTAGTTCAAATATCAACCAATCGGCGAGTTTTTTTTATATCATCTTTTTACATGGACTTAACTACACGGGTGTTCAGAAAATAGACTTTTTTTTTTGCAGAAAAAAATGCCGAAACGAAAAGCGTATTGCTTTCACTATTGCCAAGAAGAAGAAAAAAAGATTCCTCATCGTACACGGACCAGGTGGAAAAAAAGGTAAAATATATATCAATATATATATAATATATGTAGATAAGGTTAAGATAGAGAACAGGGTCGGAAATTAACGGGTGCTTGTGTCAAAAATGCCCCACAAAATTAAAAAATAAAATAAAAATAAACAACAACAACAACAACAACAAAAAAAAAGCCCAAAGAAAATCAAGATAAATAGCAAAAAAAAAAAAAGGCAAATTAAATTAAATCTATGCCTAAAATTATGGCTGTCACGATTGCATTAATGTGAAAATGAATGAAAATTGCCAATTCGCGGAATCATTAACTTAGATCTGCTAATCACATTGCTTTTACATGGTTTTTATTTATTTATTTTATTTTATTTGCCACGCTCGGGACGGGAATTCCCTCAACGTTTTTCTGTGTTCTATTAATCGACAATAATAATCACTATTAAAATAACAAGAGCAATAATCAACAATAAGGATTTTAATATAATTTTGCAACCCTATTACTTTTTTTATGTAAAATTTATATAAAATTTTAAACAGTTTGTTATTGGAAACAGTTTAAAGTATTCTGATTTATTGAATTAACTGGTTTAATTTAAGTATTTTACATTAAATACAAAATGGATGCAATTATAAGGTGATTATCAAGTTTGCGCTTACAAATGTAAATAATGGCCCTGGAAACATTGCCTCCTAATGGAAAAGTTAATTTCTGACCCTGGTTGAGAACCACTGATTTAGAGTAATGGTAGTCTAGAGTGAAGCTGTGTCTTTCATAATGTTGTGTCTGAAACTGTAGGAAAATCGAAAAATATCTACATGACTTGGAAGAGGAAACTTTCCAGAGTGACACTAATGATGTAAGTCCTAAGTAAGAAAATAATTCAGACATTTAAAAAGGGAAAGTGAGGCTATTGGGGGGTATTGTAAATTGATGTGCAAAACATTTTTTATAGGGCCTAATTAAAAGGAAGGGTTCCTCATATTTTGAAAAGAAAATCAACTTTATATACCTGTACCGTTCTGTTTCCTTCCTCTTTTGTATATTTCCTTTTACCCTGTCTTAGAATGATGTTTCGCACTCACCAAAGGGGACTGAAGAAACCACCCCCACAGACACAGGCCCCCAGGTAGACATTTTGAAGTAAATGTTATTAATATTTTTATATAAGCCTGTTTTTTTGGGGGTTTTTTTCACTTAATTGAATAATGTTGTTACCTCTATTAGGACAATATACTGTTACAACGAGAGACCACAAAAGAGTCACCATCCATAGAAAAACAGGTGAGAAGACATTTGGATACTGAAAATTACCAAAGGCTATTCTTTTGAATTTTATGAATTGATGTTTTACCTTCTTTTAGGATGTGTCACACCTCCCCAAAAGGAAAGAACAGCCACAATCACCAAACACTAATGTGAGATTTCTTCCTTTGAAAATGACCAACTCTTAATACTTGATTCTGTATTTCTTAACATTCCCTTTCATATTCACATTTATTAGTTCGTTTTGTCCCCTCATCCAGGTCAATCTACCACTGAGGACAGAGCAGCCTATAGCCAGAGAAATACAGGTAAACATGACCTATTTCTATTTTAGTTATATTTCTATACGGTTCTATTGCTATATTTGCTATTGATAATTCAAATTATTTATCTTAAAAAGTCTTGTTCTTTTTAGGATGACAGCCCTAAGTCACATTCACCAGAGACTTCAGAAGATGGGACTTCATCAGAAGTGCAGGTAAATAAGAAGATTATCCCAGTCTATGTGTAAATCAGGAATGTTGTATGTAATTTAGGTTTACATTGTGTTGTAGGTACATTGTCCGTAAATGTGTAGCGACAACTGAATTTGAGATGAGATGCTTAATTCAGTACATAGCATAATGCATTATTGATGAGTTTAAAAATAAGAATATAAACATTTAAACTGTAACTTATATCTTTTGGTACACACTTTGATTATGATCACTGCTATTTTGATTCTTTCCCATTTGTTACAGAATATCAACCATGCCGCTTCAGGTTCCTCAAATGACCATGTGACAGATACCAGTTGGCTGAACATCCTCGCATTTTCCCTGAAGCACAGTGTAACAGGGGCTTTAATGGAGGACCTACTGAAGCTGTTAAGCACGTAGCAAGTACATGCTAGAGAAGGCGTTTGAAGATTTTGTTGACAAATCAGAATGCCATCATTATTGTGGTGCTTGCAGCTCTTACATTGGCCTTTCAGTGTCTAAGGACAGTGAAGTAAAATGTCAGATTTGCTCATCAACACAAACTGTGAGACAAAGTTTAGAGTTGGGCCAATTTTTTATTTGTATACCTTTGAGGGATCAACTTAAAGCTCTTTTGGAGAATGAACCTATTACAAACATTTATAATGACCAAAACAGAGATGGAATAACAGATATTTCTGATGGGAAGTTGTACAAATATCTGAAATCAGTTAGTGATTCTTTCTTTACCCTCTCATTCAATTGTGACGGAGTGCCTGTGTTCCGGTCATCTAAATTCAGCATCTGGCCCTTATTATGCTCGGTTAATGAAGTAACCCGAGAGGAAAGAGATAAAAATGTCATACTATGTGCCTTGTGGTTTGGGTCATCTAAACCATTGATGAATAGCTTCCTCAAACCTTTTGTGGAGGAATGCAAAAGTCTTGAACAAATGGGACTTCAGTGGCAGGATCCAGTAGATCACTCAATCAAAACTGCAAAGGTCTATGCATTATGTGCTATATGTGATGCTGTTGCACGACCTTTACTGCAAAATTTCAAACAGTTTAATGGAGAATATGGGTGTGGGCACTGTCTTCATCCAGGTGTTCAAGTTAAAAAAGGCAATGGGACTGTGCGAGTGTATCCTTGTTTGGAGGAGATGCCAGAACTTAGAGATCACAACACAACTGTGCAAATAGGTGAGATTGCCAAAAATAATGAACAGAGCATTTTGGGTATAAAAGGGCCATCTCCAATTGTGGACTTGCCCCGCTTTGACCTGATCAATGGCATGGTCCCTGATTATATGCATTGTGTGTTACTCGGGGTTTGCCGGCAAATAGCCAGTTTATGGTTTGATTCCAAAAGCTACAGTCAACCATGGTATATTGGTTTGAACACTGCAAGAGTGGATGGACATCTTTTAGCTATCAAGCCTCCAAGCATTTTTTCCCGAATCCCATGGTCTATTGTTGAGAGAAGGTTTTGGAAAGCTCACGAATGGCAGAACTGGCTTTTATATTACAGTTTGCCAGTCCTGAAGGGTATACTTCCAAACAAGTATCTTTGCCACTGGGCTTTACTTGTGGAGGGTTTGAGCATTTTGCTAGGTTCAGACATTAGCCAAGAGGATATTGGCCATGCTCATGAGGCTCTTGAGCTTTATGTTAAATCAGTTCAGTCTTTGTACGGCGAAGATCAGATGACCTACAATGTGCATTCACTCCTGCATTTGACTAAGAGTGTTGAGAATTTGGGTCCTCTCTGGGCCCAGTCTGCTTTCATGTTTGAGAACTACAATGGCTACTTGCTCAAGCAAGTGAAAAGCAGTAATGCAGTGCCTCAGCAGCTTTGCAAAAGGGTAGCATGGTCTCGTGCATTGCCACGCATAGCTAAGGCCTGCTCATCTAATGATGTCTCACCTGAAATGAAATCATTCTACACAGAAATGACCTCCAGTAAACATCATGTAAGGAACTATGCTAAATATGACAGGGTGACTGCACTTGGAGTGCCAAAGATTAGGCCGGTGTCTGAAAATGATATGAATGCACTGCATGCATTGCTAGATGTACCCGGGAGCTCTACTGGCAGGTACTATAACAGAATAGTTGTCAATGGAGAGGTCATTCACAGCCAAACATACACAAAGACAAAGAAAAGGAACAACTCTGTTGTGATATTGAAAGATGGCAGTATCTTCAAGGTTTCATACTTTCTCTGTGTCAGTGATGACCAACATCACCTATATGCAGTTGGCAAATTTGGAAATTGTACAGTGCAGAAGCTGGTTCGAGGATGTACTGTCAAAATATCATTGACCTTTATGAAGACTGTTCATTTTCCTACAGGATTTGAAAGAGCAGTTGACAGCAATGACATTGTGAGACCATGTGTTTACATTAATTGTGAAACGTCTGGTCCTGTTGTTTGTGAACAAATCAGGACATATTATTGTAAATGAATGAAGCTGAGTCAAATATGTTTCTAGATCAGTGATCTAAAATGATAAAAATTGAGGGGTTAAAAATCGGCTGGAATATAATTGACAGAAAGTTATTTCTGTATATGTGACATGAACTCTGTTGGTGGTGATTTGCATAAGAATTACTTTGACATTTTGGAAAGCTTTATGTTTGTATGTAAAAAAACTGTTGTATATACTAAACTTATATACTAAACTGATAAAGTAATTGTCAAAAATGAAAATTAAATCTGGTGATGTAGGATTTGAAAGGAAAACTATATTGATATGTGAAATATGCAACTGTATCTTGTAGAATACACTCTAATAATAAAAAAGAAAAATTGTAATTAAAATGTGTGCTTGTGTGTGTAGTTTAAATTTTGTGTTTCATCTAAGGCTGAAAATCAGTATACAGGTTATGACTATGATTGACTATAGACATAAGGCTCCACTTAGGACAAGATAAGAGCAAGGGCATGATTTAAGTACAGCCTTATCAGAATGAGCTTTATTGCCAGGTATGTTTACACATATAAGGAATTTGTTTTTGTGACAGAAGCTCCACAGTGCAACAGAATGACAGTTACAAGACAAAACACAGATAATAAAAGAATAAAAATAGAACAATTAAATATTACAATATAAAATTTTGTCGACCAGACAGCAACAGTTCAAAGAAGGGAAACTGGGTAAACTGCACAATGTTTTATACACATCTCAAGAGATGTGGTGGACATTCACATTAAATTAGCATTCTTTCCCTATGTTTTTACATCATGAAAATCTATAAGGCTTTAGTCATATGCAAGACATATATAACATATATGATTGAAAATACATTAATATTATGCATTTTGTGTATGTGGTTTTTGAAGCATATAAGTCCCTTATGATATTCTGTTGGAACATATAAGAATCACAGGTGTTTTTAACAAAACTTTTCCATATGGGTTGTCAGTGTCGTGCGCTTGCTTGGCTCTTTGTTGTGATGAACAGTAAAGTGTGTCCAGCTGAATTCAATTACAGTTCAATTTGTCAGACGGCTATAAAAAAGGTTAATATACCGCGGCAGGAAACGGGGTTCACACAGATAATGGCCATTATGCAAAATACACAAACATGAAGACATTCAATAAACAAACAAACAAAACTTTCATACAACACCTTCTTAATGTATAAATCAACTTTCTAGTTATAAAAAAGGAAAGCAGTAATTCTTGTAATCCCTCCTCGGCAAAGATAGGAATGCTTGTGGCAATCATTGGCTGGAACTAGTGTTCCCGCTAAGATTTGAGCGGATTCTTAAACCGCGCATCTGATGCATCTGTTGAGCGCGTGAACACAATGACCAATCAGCGCCGTTTAAGAATCCGCTCAAATCTTAGGGGGAAATGGACCGAGCGGTATCGCGGTTGGTACTTTTGACAGCACTAGCTGGAACAATACATGTACATACAAGTTTCCACATGAACCCCTTTTGTCAGTGCAACACATCAAGGGACTCAGGCTGTATCCGAAACTGCTCCCCTATACCCTCGAATAGGGCACTATTTGAGGGGACAACCATTTTAAGCAGTGTCCGAAACCATAGTGGACGTTCTCGAGTGCACTCATTCAATTCCACAATGCACCGCAAAAACAAGTGTACAACCGATGTACACTCAATGGCTAGAAATAACCCATAATGCACTGTGAGAGTGCATTATGGGTTATCAAAATTAAAAATACTACGTAGAAAAATAGAAAACACAATCCTCAGGACATGAAGCTGGAGAAATAAATGTTTGTTCACTGTAGGCTAAATGCATGTTACAAAACAAAAAAACCTGTGCATTTAGCACTTGTAAAAACAAACAGAAATCTTATGCATTTGCCACTTGTGTACAGTAAGCCCATGTAAAAATAAAGTACAAAAATATACAAATAAGTGCATTACTCCGCCACAGCATCATGTCTCCGTACTGGGTCAGGCCACAGAACTTCATCCATATCACAGGCCACATTTTGTCTGGCCAGGCAACGGGGGAAAAAACCCCTGGCATGCCGTATCCAGGCTTGGCATGCCTCCACACCAGAGGTGGGTAGTAACGAGTTACATTTACTTTGTTACATTTACTTGAGTAAATTTTTTGGGTAACTAATACTTTTAGAGTATATTTAAAAATGGCTACTTTTACTCTTACTCAAGTACATTTTTAGTGAAAAAACGGTACTTTTACTTCGTTACTGTGGGCGACGCTCCTCTCGTTACTTTATCTTAATGCATACAAGTTAAAAATCCTTCAATTTATTCCAAACGTGCCGTCTACTTTTTTTCTGGGCAATGAGAGATGCCCGTTCGCGAATGATTCATTCTTTTGAGTCGATTCTGTTGGAAGGCTTGATCAAACCAGTAGGCAGACTAGTGAATCGGTTCGCGAATCAGTTTGAATGAATCGTTCAGTTCCCTGCCGCACGCGCGGAGTCGCCTGAAGCGGTTATAACATCAGGAGCGTTGAAGATGTGGCTTTGGATCAACAGTCAGTTGAAAGCAAATATGCAAAGGCTATGGTTTGCTATGAAGATCTTTATTAGACGAACACCGCGTGTGCTGTCGGTTCCACAGGTATAGATTCGATTACAGTACACGATACCATGACATTACCAGTTTGTTGTACATGTACCTTACACGTTAAATACAATGTATAATTTATTCATTAAATAAGCTGTCACAGAGTGTGAAATAAACACCCGCCAAACCCGCGTTAGTTCCAGGAGGAATGCCTATAGACACAATTAATATTGCTATTTTCACAATATTTACGCTTGCAGAAATAAAGGCTACATTTGTTTACATTTTGCAGAACAGACGGAAGAAGATCCGTCAATGTGCATTTGTTTCGTTATGTTCAGATGTTCTGTAGCGGTCACGTGAGGAGTTTTCACTCTTCTCCGTGTCAGAGGTTATATACATTTATAATACATAATTAAACTTTGAAAACTGGAGTAACAGCTGATACAAATTCTGATTTGCATCACTGAGTTAAATTAAATTATATTTTAGAGTCAAATGATCCTTCACAAATCATTCAAATATATTGATTTATTACCAGTGTTGTTGAAAAAAACAAAAACAAAAAAACAGCATATGCTGGTTAGGTATGTTTTGAAGCTGGTATGCTGGTTTATGCTGGTCATGTGCTGGTCATGTGCTGGTCGGACCAGCTTAGGACCAGCTTAAACCAGCAAAGGACCAGCTTAAATCAGCTCAAACCAGCATCCCATGCTACAAAACATACTATACCAGCATATGCTGGTTTTTTCAACAGGGAACAGTTTTGCTGCTCAATATTTTTTGGAACCTGTGACATTTTGTTCAGGATTCTTTTATGAATAGAAAGCTAAAAAAAAGAACAGCATTGATAATAAATCAGGCTGATAAAAATTCTGATTTGCATCACTGAAATAAATTACATAAAAAAAAAAAAACATTAAAAGTATTTTGAACGGCTGTGTGTGTGTGTATAAAAATGTATCTAAATATCTATATATCTAAATAAAAATAGACTATATTCAGTATATGATCCAAAGTAACTAGTAACTAACTACTTGAGTAGTTATTTTATCCGATACTTTTTTACTCTTACTCAAGTAACTATTCAGACTATTACTTTTACTTGAGTAAATATTTCTTCAAGTACTTTTACTTTTACTTGAGTACAGTTTTTGGGTACTCTACCCACCTCTGCTCCACACCTATGTCACCACAGGCAAGTCCCATGGCTTGCAGGAGATTTACCCTGGTGTAAGGTTGGCGTTCATATACCTTCCACCGCCATGAGGAGAAGAATTCCTCAAGGATTTAGGAAAGGGGAGTACGGTGGAAGGCAAAGATTGATAAAACCTTGGTTCATACTGAACCACTCTCTAACCCGGAGGGCTCTGTGAAAACTCAGATTGTCCCAAACAACAACATAGATGGGATGCTTATCCTGCTGCCCTAACAGAGCATCTCACATGTGATTGAGGAAATTGAGGAGCTGGTGAGTGTTGTAGGGCCCCAGGTTGGCATGATGGTGGACAACCCCATAATTGCTGATGGCAGCACATAATGTGACATTGCCACCACGCTGCCCAGGAACACCAACAATGACCTGATGGCCAATCACATTACGGCCTCTCCTTCTCCTTTTGGTGAGATTAAACCCAGCTTCATCCATGTACATGTATTCATGGGGTCTTTCCATTGCATCCAGTTCAAAAACCCTCTGTAGAAATAGATATAGTTTTGTAAGTGATACGGAAAAAGTGATTTAGGCCACTACAGTAAATCGCTACTTAGAGTAATCCACATTGAATGTGTCTGGATATATGCCAACCTGTACATACTGGAATCTATCTTTTCTCTTTGACTCTGTGTGAGTTGCGATCAAAGGGCACTCTGTATAGCTGTTTCATGCGCAGTCTGTTGCGCTTGAGGACACGATCAACAGTAGAGAGGCTGACACTGCTGATACCCTCAAAATTTACATGGTCCTCAATGATCTTCTGCTGAATTTCACTCAGTTTAATGGCATTGTTCTCATGGACCATATCAACAATTAGGGTCTCTTGGTGTGGGGAGAACATACCTATCCTCCCACCCCCATGTGGCAGTCTTTCAATTCTACAAAAAGAGAACACGGAGTTACAAAAAATATACATGGAATACTAGGCCTACAAACAGTTAGACCAACCCTCCATTACAGTACTACAGTACATTGGTACAGTGATGTACTGAAACATATTTACTTACAGTATACTGTGGTACAGTATATAGCATGTCATACAGCAATTGCGGTCAACATTTACATACTGTACTATAACGTCAAAAAAGGTAATTACCTGTTCTCTTCTCTAAATCTTCGGATTATGGTGGACACAGTGAATCTACTGATGTCTGGTTGTACCCTTTGTCCAGCCTCCCTCATGCTCATACCATGGACAAGAACATGGTCAATCACAGTAGCTCAGATTTCATCAGATATTACTGTTCTTTGTCTTCGCTGACCACCTCGACCTCCTCTCACACGAACTCTTCCTCTCAGATTTCTATCCATTGTAGGGCCTCACAAACCAGTGCTCTCTGAACTGGCTTACTGTACATGTTCCCTCACATCATTAGCCACAAATGTGATCAATTTTGAGTTGTTGTGTTCAAGTGGTGATATCTGTGCTTTAATTGTGTTTGACTTTTGTCACCTGTGCTCACCATTATGCAGCACGGGTGCGTCACAATGAAAATGTGTTGGCAAGTTGTGTCTAAACAGGTGAAAAGTGCTTATGGTTTTGCCAAAAGAGTGATTGATTCAATCAGTGGGTTCAGGCAACTGACTGATCGGATACAGCCTCAGTTATAGCAAAACAAAACAAAACAAAACAGTAAGAATAAACTCAAACTAATTGTTAAAGATTGTGTGTACTTGACTCCAAACAAATGTTCAAATAACATGTATCTAAACCAATTAATGTTGTTGTGACTTCTTCAATGCAATTGTGCAATAAACATACAAATTACGATAAAGGAAAACAAAACGGACCTTACCGTAGTTTAGCAAAGCATCCATCACAGTGGTTTGATAATCTATTCATAAAGATGGTCACTTGCTTGATTCCTGAATGAATCAGCCATTTAAACGAAGCAGTTGAATGAATGACTTGCTCTTTAAAGCCCTATTCGGACGGGAATAGTTTACGGGGTCGTTAGAGAAATTTGTGTTTCACAGACGTACTTGGTGATTTTAATCCCGTCCGACTCTGCCACATCTGTGTTTTTCTCACACAACCTCTGTAATAATTACAGAGCAAATTACCTGCTGTTTTTCAGCAAACTCAGTGATCCTCTGAGAAAATGAATCCCGTCCGAATGTGATGTTGTGAAAAAAATCTCACCGGCAATCACAGACGCGTTTCCTTGTGTGTTTTGGAGAACGTGAATTACCGTAGACGCTCTTACCGCGCTCATGTTTGATATATTTGCGAAAAAACAATAACAATAATAAAATCAAGAGCCAGATCACATAAACTGTTAAGACAGGCTACTGTAATATCAGAGTCAGGTAAAATTACTCACGTTCATTTCTGCACTCAATTACATAATATTTTAATTACATATGTAGGCCACCCTTTATGAAAATTACATAAAGGTTTACTACAAATACTGTAAATAACTAAAGTAAAACTAAAGGTACCACTAAAGTTTTGCTATACTAGCCATATAGCTTCACCATGGTATGTGTAGTAAAACTGATTATAGGGTACTAATGGTAATCAATCAGGATGACTTTACACAATGCACACATACAGAGCGCGTGATCTCTGAAACGCCCAGATGTACAAAACAGACCCTCCCATGCACCTCTGTAATAAACACGGAGATGTTAGTCCCGTCCGAATTGGTACATGAAAATCACAGACGTCTGGTGATAAGAATCGAAACTCAAACATAGTTTAGAAAACTAGTCCCGTCTGAAGAGGGCTTAAGACAGTTACTTGCTATCTATCACTGATTCTTGAGACATGGGACAAAACATCTCCAGCAATTGTAACTGCTATTAGATTTAAAAATGAAAATATTTTCAATTGTAACTGTTATGAGGGATTAATAATAGAATGTATTTAACGCAATCATCCCCTTCAATTGAATTTTATCATTATTATATCAAATCTTTGCTATAAAATGGATAAAAATGTTTTTAATTTAAACTGACAGAGTGTGTCTGCCTCCCGAACAGTGTTGGGTAGATTGTTTGCTGCAACTTTTTGAAAAGACGCCATGTTGTTGTTGATTGCTGACTCGCCTCGGGTTTAATTTTTAAAAAAATAAGTTTGCAATGCGAAAAACTCACTCGTATTTTATACAAATATTTTATAACATAAGAGGGGATATTTTTCAATCGCCTGTGGGGACCTTTGTGGGGAAACGCGGCATGCGCTTTTCTGAACCTGATAAGCTTCTCTTCATTGTGCTGGTAAGTTAACGTAAGTTGCTTGTTTTATAAATGTGTTTAGTGTCTTAGCAATTAATGTATTTTATGCATTTGCAAATGATTTGAGCTATTTTATCCTACATCACTAAAGGTCAAAAATCGACTGAATTGATGAATCAACTGTATTTAGATTGATATATTTTTATATCAGACTCAAAGTTTTTGGGTAACAAATTGTAATGACCTCAAAATGGCGGTTTTGAGTCGTATTTCATGATAGAGAATGAGAATGTGCCGTAAAGCTGCACTGTTAAAAATGTAATTTTACAGGAAATTCCTGGCAACTAATTGCCATGAATTTACAGCAGGTAATAATATAATAATATACAGGTAATGTAGTGTTTTTTTAATACAATAAAGTACTGTATTTATACAGCAGTGCTACTGTGGTTATAGTAGCATTATTACAGTAAAATGCCGTAATTTAGTATAGTTTACTGTATATTTACTGCAACTTAGTTGCCAGGAATTTTCTGTAATTTTACAGGAGAGAATTATAATATTGTAATCCAATGTACTGTATTTGTTCAAATAACAATCCTGTTATTTGAAAATGTTACAATAAAATACTGAAATTTTCCATTCAACTCGGCTCCACTGATTGGCTGCACTCAGGAGGAAGCAGCATAAAGCCAGCACTGTCTCAGAGCAAAGGAGAGAGAGAGAGAGGGTTGCAGTTTGTAACCTATCACATGGACTTCTTTTCTCTGGCTCCAGTTAACTGTTTTGTTGTTGAGTGCTAACCATTGGTGCTACTGTGAATTTAGTTGTAGATTTGTATATTTGTGTAGGGTTTAAGAGTTTTGTAAGGAAACTTGTAGGGAGGTGGGTGCCTTTTTCTTTAATTGCTTTTCTCCTGGTTATCTGGGTAGTCAAGGAGTTAGGGAAGATTAATTTTGTTATTCATTTGTTTTTGGTTTATGTATAGGTAAGTTATGCTTAAAATTGAGTTAGAAGTCTTTTGTTTGTTATGTTGGCCTTTGCCCCCTCCTGAAGTTAATGTTTCCTTTTTATCTTTTTCTTATGATTTAATAAAAAAACAATAACAAGTTCTTTTGTTTGGAGTTGTGTTATTGGGGCTGGAGACAAGAGGTCCCTGTGCTTTCTCTCTCCAAAGTTTGTTACTGCTTTGCCCATTACCTCTAGACGACAAGAGGGCTAGCATGTAACACAATTAAAACCAAAACAATGGCAACTTATTCTTTTCTTTCTTTTTTATTATTGGATGCACGTTCACGTGCCTTGTGTTCATAAGAGAAACAGTAGAGACGAAAATGTGGAATAAAATCGTTATATTTGTTTTTCGCAAAAAGTATTTGTGGCTTCGTAAAATTACAGTTTTTAAAATTACTGATGTCACATGGACTACTTTGCCGATCATCTGGCAATGTTTCTGGACCTTGATCGTGGTGGGACCATTGCTGTCTATGGGAGGGTCACAGGGCTCTCAGATTCCATCAAAAATATCTTAATTTGTCTTCTGAAGATAAACAGAGGTCTTACGGGTTTGGAATGACATAAGGGTGAGTAATTAATGACAGAATTTTCATTTTTGGGTGAGCTACCCCTTTAACAATAAAAAGGTGCACATCGTATACTTTTCAGCTAGGACTCTACACAGTTTTGCGAAGAAGTCTTTTTTCAGTCCATGCACCTTCACAGAACACTGATCGCCTCCATTGTCAATAAAAATCTTTTGAATGACCTCAAATGTGTAGCGTAGTTTTTTGGGGTAATCAACATTAAGCAGAAAAATTAGTCCGACTAATAGAGCTACAGCATGAGGGAGGTCTTTGACATCTGTAGCTCCAGCACCACAGAGAAGACAAAGGTGTCATCTCCTTCAGGCATTATGAGAATGTCCACATCCATTTCTGTCGTCACACGGTCTTCAATGTCGGTTTACTACAGTGATTGTATTATCAAAATATTTACTCAGAATGTCAGTTGTTTTATTGAAATAGTGTATAACCCAACTTTTTGCAGAAAATTATGTAGGGAGAATAAGTATCGTAATTATGAGACCCTGCTTGCAAAATGCTGAAGCCTTTTTTGTAATTTACCGTTTTCTACATTAAATTATTATTCATAATGTAAAGAAGATTCTATGAAAATATAACCTTGATATCTTTAATACTGACCAAGGCCATGTCAAAAGCCTAAAATCACAGTGAAATTAACAGCTAAAATCAAACTTTGGCTTTTGTTATCATAATTAGATTATGAAACTATCCTAGATTTCACAGACAGGGTCATGATTAGACATATACAGACCATTATTTTAAGCAAAGGTATAATATTAACATGCAAGTGTACCTCTGCTGACTTGAAGAAATCTGATGAATCGTCGCTGAGGTAACGTGGAAGGCCCTGAAGAACGTCCCTTTTCATTGACGTGGAATCCTTAAAAGAAAAAATGATTAGATTGATTTAGAGTAAGGCTGACTGCTTTATAACTGTCTCTAGTCTAAGTCTATTTAAACTGAACTGAGCTGGACGATGACGTCTCTGAATTCAATAATGAAATGCCTTTAACTGAAAATTGAGTGTTTAATCTTATCATTTTACATTATTGACACACTATTTTCCTATTTGATACTGTAAAGTTGCTTTGACACAATCTGTATTGTTAAAAGCGCTATATAAATAAAGGTGACTTGACTTGACTTGAGTAAGTGTACCAGACTGAAGTATTTCAGTGGAGTATATGAGGGTCTTAAAATATGGTTTCATTGCAGCTTCAGATTGCTTTACATGATTCCAGCATACAGACATGGGTCTTGTCTTTTGAAACAATAAGTAATTTTTTTATGAACATGTATATACTTTTTAATGAAAAATACTTGCCTAGATCTGGCTCTGCTATATGCATTACGTATTTTCCGACCTCATGCATTATGAAATTGAAAAGGTCACGCTGGACATGGGCAGAGAAACTACCCTATTCAACTACCCTACAGAAAAGCATTAAAAACTGCTAGATCTGATTACTTTTCGTCTCTTCTAGAAGTAAACAAACATAACCCTCGGTATTTATTCAATACAGTGACTAAATTAACGAAAAATAAAGCATCAACAGGTGTTGGCATTTCCCAAGATCATAGCAGTAATGACTTTATGAACTATTTTACTTCCAAGATCGATACTATCAGAGATAAAATTGTATCCTTGCAGCCGTCAGCTACAGTATCGCATCAGATAGCACACTATAGATCCCCTGAGGAACAATTCCGTTCATTCTCTACTGTAGGAGAGGAAGAATTGTATAAACTTGTTAAATCATCTAAACCAACAACATGTATGTTAGACCCGATTCCATCGAAACTACTAAAAGAGCTGCTTCCAGAAGTCATAGATCCTCTTTTGGCTATTATTAATTCATCATTGTCATTAGGATATGTCCCAAAAAACCTTCAAATTGGCTGTTATTAAGCCTCTCATTAAAAAACCACAACTTGACCCCAAAGACCTAGTTAATTATAGACCGATCTCAAATCTCCCTTTTCTGTCAAAGATACTAGAAAAGGTAGTATCCTCACAATTATATTCCTTCCTAGAGAAAAATGATATCTGTGAGGAATTCCAGTCAGGATTTAGATCATATCATAGTACTGAGACTGCTCTCATTAGAGTTACAAATGACCTGCTTCTATCATCTGATCGTGGTTGTATCTCTTTATTAGTTCTACTGGATCTTAGCGCTGCGTTCGACACTATCGACCACAACATTCTTTTAAATAGACTACAAAACTTTGTTGGCATTAGTGGAAGCGCCTTAGCATGGTTCAAATCATACTTATCTGACCGCCATCAGTTCGTAGCAGTGAATGAAGAGGTATCATATCGATCACAAGTACAGTATGGAGTACCTCAAGGCTCAGTACTAGGGCCGTTACTTTTCACGCTTTACATGTTACCCTTGGGAGATATTATCAGGAGACATGGTGTTAGCTTTCACTGTTATGCTGATGATACTCAGCTCTATATTTCTTCGCGGCCCAGTGAAACACACCAAATTGAGAAACTAACGGAATGCATAGTCGATATAAAAAACTGGATGACGAGTAATTTTTTATTGCTAAATTCTGACAAAACAGAGGTGTTAGTTATCGGACCTAAAAACCCCACATGTAACAACCTAGAACATTATCTAACACTTGATGGCTGCTCTGTCAATTCTTCTTCATCAGTCAGGAACCTAGGTGTGCTGTTCAATAGCAATCTTTCATTTGAAAGCCATGTTTCTAGCATCTGTAAAACTGCGTTTTTTCATCTCAAAAACATATCTAAATTACGACCTATGCTCTCAACGTCAAATGCAGAAATGTTAGTTCATGCGTTTATGACCTCAAGGCTAGACTACTGTAATGTTTTATTGGGTGGTTGTTCTGCACGCTTGATCAACAAACTACAGTTAGTCCAAAATGCAGCAGCTAGAGTTCTTACTAGAACCAGGAAATATGATCATATTAGCCCGGTCCTGTCAACACTGCACTGGCTCCCTATCAAACATCGGATAGATTTTAAAATCTTGTTAATTACTTATAAAGCCCTGAATGGTTTAGCTCCTCAGTACTTGAGCGAGCTCTTATCGCATTATAGTCCTCCACGTCCGCTGCGTTCTCAAAACTCTGGCCGTTTGATAATACCTAGAATATCAAAATCGACTGCGGGCGGCAGATCCTTTTCCTATTTAGCACCCAAACTCTGGAACAATCTACCTAACACTGTTCGGGAGGCAGACACACTCTGTCAGTTTAAATCTAGATTACAGACCCATCTCTTTACCCTGGCGTACACATAACACACGAATACGCTTCTATTATTCAGATCCGTTAAAGGATTGTTAGGCTGCATTAATTAGATCAACCGGAACCGGGAACACTTCCCACAACACACGGTGTACTCGTTACATCGTAAGTAGAATGGCATCTACGCTAATATTTGTCTGTTTCTTTCCTATGATCAGATGGTGGATCAGCACCAAGAGATGATGTCTGCAGCCCTGATCGTCAGCGGAGACCAGGACACCCAGATGACCCCCGGAGACCTCGATTAAAATACATTAAAACTAAAAATATAATAAAATACCTAATTACATAATACTACTATCGTTAGAACCTGAAACTTTTGAACTGTGGGTGTCGTCTGGTCAGAGGAGAAGTGACCCCCGACTGAGCCTGGTTTCTCCCAAGGTTTTTTTCTCCATTCTGTCTCAGAGGGAGTTTTGGTTCCTTGCCGCTGTCGCCTCTGGCTTGCTCAGTTGGGGACACCTAATTTCTAGCGATTATCGTCGATTTGATTGCTCATATACTATTTAAACTAAACTGAGCTAGACAATGACATCTCTGAATTCAATAATGAAATGCCTTTGACTGAAAATTGAATGTTTAATCTTATTATATATTACTGACACTCTGTCCTCCAATTTGATACTGTTAAGTGCTTTGACACAATCTGTATTGGTAAAAGCGCTATATAAATAAAGGTGACTTATTTAATAGGACCATTTTGAGCCACCCAGAAAAGGGAATGACACGCAAGCTCTGTGTAATGTGCGACTCTACAAACTAGGGATGTGCATCTCCATAACTGAGGCCGATGCATAGCCAACGATACGATACTTTGAAGATACATATGAAGCAGCTAGCGATGCGATACGATTCACCCGTTACGATGCGGTGAGATTCGATTCGACACAATGGAAAAAATATGATCACTTTTATTTCTTTGGTTCAGACAGACAGCAAATCATAAATTAACTTTTGTCTTCTGACGCCTCGAGGCTTGTTTCTTCTTCTTCTTCCTTTATTTAACCAGGTAGTCACATTGAGATATTACTATCTCTTCTTCCATTGGGACCTGGTCAAGACGGCAGCACATAAAGTTTCATACAAAAAAAAAAATATCACAAAGACAGTACCACAAATTACACAATCACAAAAGTAGAGTCTGATCATGAAAAGCAATTACAAGTATCCTTTAAAACATTATACAAAAGACATTTAAAAGTACTCAATGTTGGAAGTGTATCCAGATTAATTACATTTTGCAGTTCATTCCAAGCCCAAGGAGCATAAGCAGAAAAAGCACATTTACCAAATTTTGACAATACCCTTGGAACTGTTAACCGAATACAAGAACCTGATCTAGTACAGCGACTGTTGATATGTAACGTTAACAAATTAGAAATATAAGATGGTAATTTACCTAAGAGAGCCTTTAAGATGAATAAATACATATGTAACTTTCTCCTTTGGTATAAGGATAACCAATCCAAAAATTCATACAGAATACAGTGATGCATCCTTGACTCTGCACCTGTAATAAAACGTAATGCTGCATGATAAACAGAGTCTAGTTTTCTAAGTAAAGAAGTAGCTGCATGCATATATAGATGATCACCATAATCAATTATGGATAAAAATGTACTCTCTACCAATTCTTACGGGCCTTATAAGGGAAACAGTTTGAGACGATAAAAGAAGCCTAGTTTTAGTCTAAGCTTTTTCAGCAACTTATCAATATGTAAATCAAAAGCTAATCTTTCATCCAACCAAATACCTAGATATTTATAGGAGCTGACTCTTTCTATAGATAAACCATTCAAGGTTGTAATAAGGTCTGTTACCTTAGTACGGCCACGACTAAAAATCATATAATTTGTCTTATTTAAATTTAAAATCAATTTTAACTTTAACAACGAGCACTGCAAAACTTGAAAAGCATCCTTGAGTTGCTGTAAAGCTTGTTCTAAAGAAGATGCTGCCGTATAAATAATTGTATCATCTGCATACAAATGTATTTTAGCTAAATCTATTCCATGACCTAAATCATTAATGTAAATAGAAAATAACAAAGGGGCTAAAACGGATCCTTGAGGAACTCCAGTATTTACGTGAAGAAAAGGTGAGTTATAATTTTCAACAGACACACATTGAGTGCGTTCTGAGAAATAATTTTTAAACCATTTTAAAGCAGCTTCACTGAGACCTATATACCCTAGTCTCTGTAACATTAATTTATGATCTACAGAATCGAAAGGCCGATAAATAAAGCAGCACAAGACTTTTTACTATCTAGAGCAGTTATAATATCGTTTGAGACTAATGTAGCTGCAGTAATGGTACTATGTCCCTTTCTGAACCCTGACTGATAATCCTGAAGAATATTATTAGCTGACAAAAATTGTTTTAATTGATCGTTTATCAGCGATTCAAAGACTTTTGCTAAGACCGGCAATTTAGAAATAGGACGGTAATTATTTGGATCAGCAGGATCTCCTCCTTTTAATAATGGAGTAACCATTGCTGACTTCCACATTTTTGGTATTTCATTGGAGATAAGGCTTAAATTAAATATAGAGGCTATAGGTTCTGCTACAAGATCACTTGCCAATCGTAGGAAATAGGGCTCAATTTGATCAATTCCTGGTGACTTCTTTGTATCCAAATTCTCTAGTGCTTTATGGACTTGTGCAATAGTAATAGGCATAAAATTAAATGAATACGAAGTACATTTTTTGAACAAACTCGACAGTTTCCATAGAAGTATGTACACCTGGATTAGTAGATTCAGAGGTTGAGCCAGCTGATATAAAATGATTATTAAAAATACCTGCAATAACTTCTCTGCCCTTTACTTCAGTGTGATTAAGGTTTAAATAATTTGGGAAATTAGATAACTGTTTAGGTACTGAAACAGACTTAACCAATTTCCAAAAATTTACAGGATTATTTTGATTTTCATTTATCATAGACAAATAATAAATCACACTTTGCACTTTTAATTAATTTTGTGCACTTATTTCGTAATGCTCTATAAGAAATCCAATCAGAAGAATTATTTGATTTCTTTGCCTTAGCCCATGCAGCATTCCTCTGTTTAATAAAAGTAGAAACGGTATCATTAAACCATGGATTATCTTTACCACGTATCCTAAATCGTTTAACTGGACTATGTTGATCACATATGGATAAGAATGTTGATCTAAAATAGTCCCAGGCCAAATTAAGATCTGGTATACATGAAACACCCAAAATCACAGAAATAAATATCACGTAAAAAAGCTTGTTCATTAAAATGCTTGAAGTTTCTCTTATAAATAAATCGTGTTAAAAATCTAGGAGTTTTACAGTTTCTCACGCAGACAACTGCACAGTGATCACTAATATCATTACAAAAAACTCCAGATGCAGAATACCTGTGAGGAACATTAGTTAAAATTAAGTCCAATAAGGTTGATTTGTCCAAATCCTTTTGATTGATCCGAGTTGTTGAGTTGATCAGCTGTACCAAGCGGAGAGAGTCACAAACTTCCTTAAAAGAGTCGGAGAGCGACGATAACCAATCCCAATTCAAATTGCCAAGTAAAATCAATTCATATTTAATCAAATCATGAAAACATTCTGCAAGTAAAGTGCATGCTTCACTTGAAGAAGATGAAGGCGGGCGATAACATCCAGCCACAATAATATCAGAGCCAGAAACCAAATGTAGCCTAAGCACCAGCAATTTACTTTACTGAATGACTGTATGCAGGAACAATTTAAATTAGACTTCACATAAATTGCGACTCCCCCCTCCTTTTGTTGCACGATCAGATCTAAAGACATTAATATTAATCATATCATTAGTGACAGATGCTTTTAACCATGTCTCAGTAAAGACTATTATGTCTGCATCAGTCGTATCTGCCCAAATTCTTAAAGAATCCATTTTATTTATCAAGCTACGCACATTTAAAAGAAGGAACCGCAATCCATTTGAAGATTTAAGTTCATCGGGGGTTTGAAGTTGGGTTAACGCTGGGCCCGGGTTGGGATGAACATTACCCGATAAAAAAAAAGCAACATGAAAACCAACCATGATCTCCTCTTTGAGCCCTCGGCTGCATCCGCGCCACAAGCAGGCGTCGCACAGGCCGACAATCTCCCCTTCCCACGAGTCCACAAGCAGCGCAGTCCACGCGAAGCCTCTCCAGGAGAGAACAGCAATCCACGAGACATATCTCTCCAGGATAGCCGGAGCATCGGGCCTTGATTCCAAAGCAATCCCGATGCAGTTCCAGCATACAGATCTGGTCGCTGTGGCCGATTACAAAGCACAGATATCTCATGATTGCTCGCGTTATTAGCAGTATCATCCACGCCACCAAAAGACACGCCAGTCCCAGGGATCCGAAGGATCGTATAGCAGCACAAAAAAATAAATAAATAGCCATTCTTCTCTTTAAAAACGCTTTCTGACCAAATGCAACAATAAAAAAAGGACGTAAAAACACTTAATATATGCAATGAAAAGCACTTCAGATCAAACAATTAAAGACAGACCAGTGCACATGTCTACCAACAAGCCGCCATCTTGAAGAGATGTCTACCAACAAGCCACCATCTATTTGAGAGCTTGCATCCAATTTTCTGCAATCCTGCGTGGATATTCAGACTCTGAGTTTGACATCCGCCTCCTGTCAATTACACTGTCGGAGAGGAGAGAGTGAGACGCAGCTTGTATCGGTGTAAAACAAGTTTACCAAATAGACCAGGGGCCTGTTCCATAAAACAAGATTAGAGTACAAGCCAAGCTTATTGTTGGTGGATTCGGGTTTCACAAATCAAACTTAAAGTTCAAACTCAGTTACTCTGGCAACTTATGCTGGGAAATTAACCTGGTCCAGGGCAGGCTAACTGTCAGGCTAAGTCTTAGTTCATGCTTAACCAGAATACCGTTAATACTCACCTGCTGGTAATTTCATGCGGTTTTAGTTCACTTAACCACTATTAATAAAATAAATAAATAAACTTTACTAATAAATGTAAGAAATTATAAGGTACAAAAACAATAAGAAATGTAAAGTTACGTGTTTAGTTGGTGAGTTTGGTTGATGAGTTTGGTAATGAATTAATTAAGTGTATAAATAGGGAGCTGAACTCGTTTCCAAACTTAACCATGGCGTGTGCTTTCATTGATGAGGTGGTGGATGAGGGAGCTATCATCGTGCGAAGGGCATTTCAGAGAGAGTGAACTTTCAGGCACAGGTCAGACCCATTGGCTTTTCATGACAGCTACCTGTATGAGCGGTATAGGTTCTCAAGAGATGGGATTGCGTATATTTGTAGATTGCTGAGCCCACACATTGCACATAACACATGCCGCAATACAGCGCTCACAGTCCCGCAGACGGTGTGCATTGCACGTCGCTTTTTTGCCAGTGGACCATTTTTGTACACAGTTGGAGATGCAGAGAATATCAGCAAAGCATCGCTTTGCTGCTCTGTACGAACTGTATACCTTTCTTTAAAAAGACTCAATGGGTTCATCACATATCCTGGCCACAGAGCAATTCGTACCATTAAACATGCCTTTTATGGAATAGCTGGTAAGTTCAAATAACTGTATAAAACGTGGAAACATTTCTTGACACGTCACACTTGGCAATATCAGGACGTGCGCACCCATGTGCGTATTAAGTGTCCGTCTGGTCCACATGAAGCAGACTTTGTAAATAGGAAATCAGTACACAGCATCAATGTACAGGTATGGTCCCACTGAGATGATATTGAAGGCTATACTGTAGCACTGATTGTTCTGTACTAAGCTGGGCACCAGTGTTCGGTTCATTGCAATTAAATGTAGTTATGATACTCATGTTTTATATTTCTTATATAATTACAGTGTAGTGACCTACGTGTTTAATTTTTGTTTAGATGATCTGTGATGCAGATTGCATCACAAATGTAGAGGCCAAAAGGCCAGGCTCTGTGCATGACTCCAGAATCTTTCGAGCCTCGTCTGTCTACCAGCAACTGGCAAGGAGGTATGCTAGTCACTTAACGAATGGCAAAAAGTCTTCAATTTAATTTCTACAAAAAAGATAATAATAAAATAAATCTTTCTATGCAGGTGAATTCTCAGGAGTTTTTCTGGGAGACAAGGGGTACGCATGCCTGCCTTACCTCTTGACTCCCTATCAGGAGCCCCAGACAGAGGCACAGCACAGCTACAACATTGCCCATGCACGCACAAGAGGTCGTACAGAGATGCATTTGGGCTCATACAGTCAAGGTTCCAGTGCCTGAAGCACCTCAGAGTGACTCCACCGAGGGCATGCGGCACTGTAGTTGCTTGTGTAGTGCTCCATAACATTGCCTGTCTGAGGAGAGAGAAGCAACCAAGGATTGTTGCAGAGGAAGACTGGGGCATTGAAGCAGTATATTTGAAGAAAATGAAACAGGCAGAGTTATGAGACACATATGCCAATAATTATTTTGCTTAATATGGTCCAAACCATGTGTAGCCTTCAATTTTTCACTGGTCCCTCAACTTTCCCCTTAATTTAACAGACACACAGAAGTCAAAATCTTTAATCTGTCATTTTCCTTTATTCAGAGTGAAGCTGCCTGTTAGGGGTGAAAACATACAAATAAATGTTGTGGAAAATGATCAAAATGTGTCTTTTTTTTCTTCTTTTTTTTTTAATGGCAGTTCTACTTGCATTTTTCTGTAGTTGTTGAATTTCCAGCTCCAACTTTCTCATCTTCAGTTTTTTAGACTGGATGTCAGTATCAATTGCTTCCATTTGTTTAAGGAGGTAGCGTTTATATACTCCTTTTATGTTTTCTGGGTTCTGTAGCAACATATATTTAAGTTATTTCATTGAATGCTCTTGGCACATTGTTTTCATTTCTTAATACTCACTTCGTCACACGTGGTCCCAGACTGAGAGGGCTCTAGAACTGTCAGCATCCTTCAGCCAATAATATCTGAAAACACATTATGATCACCTTATCACACATGTCCACTTTTAAATATACAATACAGTATCACATGGAAGCCGTGACTACCTCAGGCATCCTTGAACAAAAAAAGATTGTATTTCCATTTAATAATCACGAATATCTTAAGACTTACCCATCTTGCTCTCGCAGAACGGTTTCCTCCCGTCACCGATTAGCCACTTTGACACTGACTTTTTTGCCTCGTTTCTGGTAATTTGGATAAGAAAAACATTTTCAAGCTTCCTGTAAAGCACATAAAAAGCAATAAAGTTAGATTAAATTCCATATTTAAGCACTTGCAATAAATAAGCAGTCATCTCCATTTAAAAAAAAATTCAGGACGTATGATAATGGTATCGGATATAATGTTCTATCATAAATGATTTCTGTGTAAACAAGGGCACAGGGCAACATTTAAAGGCATAGTTCACACAAAAATTAAATTTGTCTCATGATTTTATCACACGTCAAAATCCGTCTATCTGAAATTTTCTTTTAAAAAATGATCATTTTTATTATAGGTCGTTTTCATTGCCATTGCCAAATAACTGAAGATAAACATAAGAGCATGATCATTTCAGACGGTTTTTGCATCTGATGTCTTCATTTGTTCTTATTTTATTATCACTTCATTTGTATTAGTGTACTTGTCTTTAATAAAGTTTGAATTTTATTATAAACTGAGTTTTGTGATCACTACACCACAAATTAAAAGTTACTTATCACTAAAATAAGCAGTACACCTGGTTCATATTCTCGTAATTTGGGGTATTGCTTATCCAGATATGGACAATTATTTGCATACAAACTCAACTCTACAGAATAACCTCTGTTTGCACATGAATGTTATAAATAATCCAACAGCAAGTAAATATACCTTATACATAAATTCACATTTGTTGCAATTCTATCAGGTGTTTTAAGTTGCCCCTTACTAAGGTTTTGATCCCACTGCTGTTCACGACTCCTCTCCTGTCCATTTCTAAATCACATGACAGAGCTGATGGACAGAGCTCCAATTATAGGGGGGGGGTTTGCCAAGTTTTTTATGAATGCACTTAAAAGATGCAAATGAATTGGATGGAAGCCTGTCTTTTGAAATCAATGCATAGAGTATATCACAGAGCCTAACAATAGTGAACAAAAGGAAAGTGATTCATGGGACGTTCCATATGAGAATGATGGATCTATTTTCTTTATTAGTGTGTAAAGAATGTAAACATACCTTTGGACAAATTCAAGAGTGCTTGAGGCCTCTTTAGGAGACTGCAGGTCGCTCCATTCAAAAGATTGATATGGGGCTCCATCACAATCGTTCTTTCCATGGACATCATCCACTTATCTGCGCTTAGTGTCTCTCCTGAAATGCATTAACACAATATGATAACTAAAAGAGCACTAGAAAGCTGCACTACATAAACACATACACGCACGAGTGGCGGTGTTGGCATGATGGGCGAAAGTACCAATTTTATCAGCTGGGAGACAAAGTTATGGTATGGTTTTTGCTAATTTAGACTAGGCTTTTTATGGATGCTATAGGCTTATGTTGAATTACAGTCTTTCCTTTCTTCTATGTAACAACAGGACTTAAAGCAAGGAAACTTTATGTGCCTGAAATAGGTTCAGGGTGCAATAAAAACAAAAAAAGTACCCAATATAAATTTGGCTGCTCTCCCCTTCAAAGTAGTCTCCTTGTGCAGTGATGCACAGTTCTCAGCGCTCCTGGCTTGGTTGGAACGCTCCCTGGAAGCCTCGCTATTTAAGCCTATGCAGCTTAAATAGATGTGTTTTGGATCTCCTCTACTGTCAAAACGGTGACCCAGTTTTCATTTCTGAAAACTTGCACGTTTTCCATGCGCTGTGAGTGTGTGCGTTGTCACATTGGAGCACGCTGGATACGCTTAGATCCTCTTAAATCCTCTGAAGCAGTTTTCAAAGGGGATAGTGGCCAAAATTAAATCAGGTATATTTTAACTTTTTATAGTCACAGTCTCAATACTTTGATTTCACCTCATAATTATTTTTTTAATCTAAAATGGCCGTGCACCAGAATTCCGGTACAGTGCCAAAAAATCTTAAGCCCTGTAATAAACCTTAAGAAAATAAGGGAAGAATATACCTTGCACAATTGACCTATCGGTAAGCCCCGCCCCCCTTAGTAACTGTTGCTCCCTCGGACAAACAAACGGAGCTGCTCACTGTCTTACAACAGCTGCAGTGTGAAAACCATGTCCCACGATGTTTTCACACAATTTTGGACACAGAAGGCCACCAAATGGAAATTAAATATTCCATGGAGGGACTTATAAAATGGTAACTTGAAGGAGGGTTTACAGATCACAATGCAAGAGGAAGAAGTCTCATATTACCTTCGTGGTCATCACGATCGTGGATAACAACATGCAGGATCAACAGTGTTCATGTATCGCAGGCTACGTTTAAATTCATGTACATTTAACCAGTTTAATATGGAAAGGCACTGAAATGTAGACCTTCGTTTGTGTGTTTTTGACCTACACTGTACAAGACGCGAGAACAGTCCGCTATTTAGGTTTGTTCATTAGCATGGACTCACTAACTTTAACATTAGCTAGTTTTAGCCAGAGATACCTTGCTAAAGCACAAGATAACATTAACGTTCTGCTTGAGCAGATGTAAACTGTAACTTAATGGGTGTATGACGACCAGAGAATGAACGTTTTTGTCTTCATTTGTATTGGGGTGAATACTAAGGGACATTTTGCTCTGTTTTGTTTGGATTCAGGAAATGTAATAAATTGCATCTCCCATCCTCTCAGGATACCTGGAATCAGTGACTGTGTTTACATGCCCACGAATATTGCGATTATTTCCAATAATCAGAGTAAGGACTTAATCGTATTTTGATGTTTACATGTCAAGAGCAAAGCTCTTACTCCCGTTTACATGCAATTTCCATTATTCGTATTATTCCCTAAGAATTGTGGTTAATTTTTTTTACTGCCATTACTCACATACCCCACTGGACAGCACAAATGATGGACTCAGAAAGAGCAGTGTTACTGGTTGCTGTTTTAATTTATGTACGTCTAATGCAGAATGATTTTGTATGGCTGTATTGCACGCTTTTTCGGCGCCATAGAAATGTGATGGAATTTGTTTGCCTACACTGCCGTCGCGTTCTGCTCGCCCTTTCTGGATGAGGGTCAGGAACAGAGACTCCTGGCAGCTTGTTGTGTTTTCCTCAGAATGCAATGCTTTCTTCCCCTCCATCGTTTCTAATCCCCGTATTATTATAGGTGCGTGTCACGTTATTCATATATGTCACAATATGTCTTTTTCTGGATATCAACAGCTATGGCAGAAGGCTAAGGCAGCGGTTCTCATACCTGCCCTGCACTTTTGTATGTCTCCCTTATCTAACACACCCGATTCCACTCATCAGCTCATTAGTAGAGACCGCAAGAACTAAACTGGGTGTGTCTGATTAGGGAGACATACAAAATATGCAGGGCAGGGGGTCCTCCAGGACAGGTTTGGGAACCAGGCTGGGGAATAAATAAACATTTCAAAATGTATGACCAATTACACAACAAATATTATGCTAACTTACAGAATTAAATAAAGATACCAGCACTGACGTTTAATTAAAGGTCCCATGGTATGAAAATTTCACTTTATGAGGTTTTTTTAACATTAATATGAGTTCCCCTAGCCTGCCTATGGTCCCCCAGTGGCTAGAACCGAGCCCTGGGTATCCTGCTTCTCCTTTGAGAAAATGAAAGCTCAGAAGCCCAGTCTGGAATCTTCCCTTTATGTTGTCATACGGGGAAAGGTTACCTCCCCTTTCTCTGCTTTGCCACCCATGAGAATATGAGCTACTACCGTGCGAGGCCAGCGCAATATTTGTTTTTCCTCGAGAGACATCATGGCTTGCAAACGAACGAAGCATGACAGTTGCTCAGTGTTTGGATGTACAAATGAACACCAAAGTATTTTTTTAGTTCCTTCATCCGAGCCTATGGCTAGCATTAGCTACATGAAAATAACTGTAACAGCATACATAAACAAACCAACTAAAGTACCGTATCCAGACACAATATTTTAAACTAACCATTCTGAGACATCCTTCTGTAGCCGCTGAGTTGCAACTTCTTCATCCGGTGCTTCTCCATCCGGATCAGATTCTGGGTCAAACTGAAAAGCTTGAATGACTGTGTGTCTTTGAGCCATTGCGATACATCCACTGTCAACATTAGCGCAAGCTGGTTAAAGCCACACACCCACCCTCCAGCTTGCCCCGCCTCTCTCCTCCTCATTAGCATTTAAAGCTACAGACACAGGAATGGCACGTCCTAAGGAAAGCTCATTGTGGGACTGGGTCGTAGTGGCTGAAATTCTGCACAAAGGCTGAATTTTGGGAAACAGACTTCAGATACAGTATTAGGGACCACTTAGGCCTATATAAAAGCATCAAAAAAGCAGCACGTCATGGGACCTTTAAAGCCCATATTTCAACTGACGATTTCTTGTGTTCATGCAGTGACCATAACATCTACAAACTACATTACTGTTGCCAATCATACTAGTGTGCAAACCACAACTTCAAGACACCTGATTAAAAGACAGTAAAACAGAAGTCAAAATAACGTTACAATAGCCTGTCCGGCAGCATGTGTAATGCAATTATAACCTGAGCTAAGGAAGCTGACCAGGCTAATGCTTATTTTTACAATCTACAGGCTAACGTTAATGATGCTAACATTATTTGAGCTGTCGTCATTGTGGTGGTTTTGCATGTGGTAACGTTACCTTTTTCCGTATCACCTCCGTCGAGGTTCCAAGTGAGTAGAGGAAAGCCAAGGAGATGACGTTTAGATATAATCAACATCCAATCAGTGTCTGAAATAATCCAGCTAGCAGCCGGTGTGCAGCTGATCCTGCGGTGTGTTACAGCTGCTGCCACTCAGTTTACCTTTTCCTTCGGTGTTGACCGGTCAGGACCATGGTGAAGTTAGTTTTAAATTGGATAGAGTAAGAAGACGCCATTTGAAACTAACTTCAGGTCAGTTCAAGAGAAATCTGGAAATATATCACTGAAATATACCAAAGGAAACGATCAGCACTTACTCAGATCACCGGTATTAACATATCCATAGAGTTATAAAATAGATTTTATGTTACATACCTGAGACGTGTTCAGGAACGACAAGGAGAGATGTGACTGGATGGGTTTGTGCCAGGGTTACTCCAGCCAGGTTTTTGTTGTTGGTACGCTCTGCAGACTTGTTGTTCTTGTCTTTGCTACCCTGGGTACCGACTTTTTACCAGTAGTCCTTTGCTCCAATGCAATCCTTTTCCACCATTGACCCAACTTTCAACAGCTGCTCAGGATGCGGTTCACCAACTCCTCCTCGGAGATTTCAGGCTTCCAATTTAAAGGTGACATAGAATGGAAAACTGTATTTACCTTGGCATAGTTGAATAATAAGAGTTCTGTACATGGAAATGACATACCGTCTGTAACAGGGCTGATGAGACGAGAGGCGTGCAGATCCATTTGCAGACTTTTATTGGCAAGAGACATGGTCATAACAGGCAGGGTCAAACAGGGGCGAACAGGTATAACATGGGCGAGACAAAGAGTCAACAGAGGCAAGCGTGGGTCGGCAATCGGCGAACAGTATCCAAAGGGGCGAGACAGGAGAGGTAAACCGAAACGTCAGCGATAGTCCAGGCAGGGGAAAACACAATCCAACAAAGGCAAGGCAAGGCAAACTAACGGGGCTCTGTAGGGCAGCGATAAAGCATACAATACTCAGAGAAAGTCCATGGCTAAATACTGTGTGCAAATGGGAATCAGCTGTGTGTGATCAGTGCAAGGAGCTGTGTATCGTTAGTGCAATGAATGATGGGAAATGGAGTCCATGTGATGTGTGGTGTGAAAGTCCATGTGGTGAGCGGGTGACCTCTAGTGGTGAATGAACGGGAGTGCAGACCAGATTCATGACACCGTGAGCCTCAAATGCCATAGTTTCCTCCTCCTTATGTAAATCTCGTGAATAAAAAAAGTCCACTGAAAATTAGGCAAATCAGAACATAACACTGACTGTGACGTAACAGTCGGGATCACTAATAGTTACACCCCGGACATTTGCATATATCCACCCATGTTCTATGCCAGCCACCAGCTGAACCATCAGAAGTTCTGCAGGTATTGTGAAGAAACAAGCAAGGACAACAGAAAATGGCAGATCATGGAACTAAATGTTCTGTTCCAGGCTGTGCAGGGGACGTGAAGTGCAGGGATGGATTGGTGTCTTTATTATAATAACGCGTTATAATAAAATAACGGGAGCCACTACAGGGACATGGTTAGCTCCTTGCTAGCGGTAGCCAGTTACATTGCAGTACATAAGATTCCATTTACCACATAAACGGAGTAAGGAGAGATGACTGAGGATGATGGCGATTGATTAACAGATCCTGAGCACCACTGACAAGCATCTGATCTTGTAAAATGTGTGGTAAATACTGCTGCTCCATAGTATAAACATAGTTCCATAGTTTGTGCAATCGTGAATCTTGAAAGCGAAAGTGAAAGTAAAAAAACGATTGTGCATTTGAAAGCAGTTTCAATGCCCTGAATATTAATAAGTGGCTCCCTAATGCCCACATTGTATATACAGTATAATTACCCGACGATATAACTGCGAGAGAAAGTATTGAAATATATTCCTTCCTGCTGTGAGCTACTGAAATGACCCACACTGTGAAACAGCCCATCAGAGCAGAGCTCAAAATTGTTATTTATGACCCTTCCAAATAAGTCAATAACAGACCACTTCATTCTAGGGAGAAATCCTAGGGTTGTAAATGCACATGTAAAACCGTTTCTGGATCATTTTTGCCCTTACCTAAGCCACATACCTTCTATGTAGATATCAGAGAACAATTTAAAATATTGTATCAATGCATTCTATGGCACCTTTAAAACGAGGGTCCGGTAGTATATAAGTCGCTCAGGCATTGTCGTGGCTGCTGAACTAACGTCCTTAGATTCCCCTGCAATTCTGAGAGGTAATTGCCACAAATGTTTTTTTTTAAGGATTGCTAGTCTGATAACTTAGCCTTCTCTGCTTTCCACCAGCTCAGAGCGGGTCCCTTCAGGACTATACTCGAGGCTGGGGAGAGGCCTGATCTCCAGAAAGTTCTCACACTGCTCGATGAGGTTGAGCACCTTCGCTGTCTCGCAGGGGTCGCTAAAAGTGGGGAACTCTAGGTGAACGGGAGGCAGAGCACAGAATGAAGATGAACCAGTCATAACTGAGGAGGTAAGCACGTTAGGTGTGTGAGTATGCACAGGAGGAGTAATGCCATAGGTAGTATTTGAGCTCTGTGAGTTAGACTTTTCTTTTTAGAAATCGACATTGGGGTCTGTGGGCAATGGACAGGAGAAATGTGGGAGGAAGCTGGTGAGTAGGCTCGTAATCTGGAGAGGGTGGGAGTACTTGTGAGTTTTATTTTTTTCATTTGACTTTCCCATTTAGCATCTCTCCTAAGAAAACAATCTATTACGGCCCTTTCTAATTTTTCCAATGGGGAAAGTCCTCCAACCCAGCCAAGCTAGCGTCCATGGCCTGCCTGAAACTGGTCTCCCGATTAAGTCATAAGTCACCTTTATTTATATAGCGCTTTTACCAATACAGATTGTGTCAAAGCACTTAACAGTATCAAATTGGAGGACAGAGTGTCAGTAATATATAATAAGATTAAACATTCAATTTTCAGTCAAAGGCATTTCATTATTGAATTCAGAGATGTCATTGTCTAGCTCAGTTTAGTTTAAATAGTATATGAGCAATCAAATCGGCGATAATTGCTAGAAATTAGGTGTCCCCAACTGAGCAAGCCAGAGGCGACAGCGGCAAGGAACCAAAACTCCCTCTGAGACAGAATGGAGAAAAAAACCTTGGGAGAAACCAGACTCAGTCGGGGGTCACTTCTCCTCTGACCAGACGACACCCACAGTTCAAAAGTTTCAGGTTCTAACGATAGTAGTATTATGTAGTTAGGTATTTTATTATATTTTTAGTTATATTTTTTAGTTTTAATGTATTTTAATCGAGGTCTCCGGGGGTCATCTGGGTGTCCTGGTCTCTGCTGACGATCAGGGCTGCAGACATCATCTCTTGGTGCTGATCCACCATCTGATCATAGGAAAGAAACAGACAAATATTAGCGTAGATGCCATTCTACTTACGATGTAACGAGTACACCGTGTGTTGTGGGAAGTGTTCCCGGTTCCGGTTGATCTAATTAATGCAGCCTAACAATCCTTTAACGGATTTGAATAATAGAAGCGTATTCGTGTGTTATGTGTACGCCAGGGTAAAGAGATGGGTCTTTAATCTAGATTTAAACTGACAGAGTGTGTCTGCCTCCCGAACAGTGTTAGGTAGATTGTTCCAGAGTTTGGGTGCTAAATAGGAAAAGGATCTGCCGCCCGCAGTCGATTTTGATATTCTAGGTATTATCAAACGGCCAGAGTTTTGAGAACGCAGCGGACGTGGAGGACTATAATGCGATAAGAGCTCGCTCAAGTACTGAGGAGCTAAACCATTCAGGGCTTTATAAGTAATTAACAAGATTTTAAAATCTATCCGATGTTTGATAGGGAGCCAGGGCTAATATGATCATATTTCCTGGTTCTAGTAAGGACTCTAGCTGCTGCATTTTGGACTAACTGTAGTTTGTTGATCAAGCGTGCAGAACAACCACCCAATAAAACATTACAGTAGTCTAGCCTTGACGTCATAAACGCATGAACTAACATTTCTGCATTTGACGTTGAGAGCATAGGTCGTAATTTAGATATGTTTTTGAGATGAAAAAACGCAGTTTTACAGATGCTAGAAACATGGCTTTCAAATGAAAGATTGCTATCGAACAGCACACCTAGGTTCCTGACTGATGAAGAAGAATTGACAGAGCAGCCATCAAGTGTTAGATAATGTTCTAGGTTGTTACATGTGGGGTTTTTAGGTCCGATAACTAACACCTCTGTTTTTTCAGAATTTAGCAGTAAAAAATTACTTGTCATCCAGTTTTTTATATCGACTATGCATTCCGTTAGTTTCTGAATTTGGTATGTTTCACCGGGCCGCGAAGAAATATAGAGCTGAGTATCATCAGCATAACAGTGAAAGCTAACACCATGTCTCCTGATAATATCTCCCAAGGGTAACATGTAAAGCGTGAAAAGTAACGGCCCTAGTACTGAGCTTTGAGGTACTCCATACTGCACTTGTGATCGATATGATACCTCTTCATTCACTGCTACGAACTGATGGCGGTCAGATAAGTATGATTTGAACCATGCTAAGGCGCTTCCACTAATGCCAACAAAGTTTTGTATTAGTTCTACTGGATCTTAGCGCTGCGTTCGACACTATCGACCACAACATTCTTTTAAATAAAGAGATCAGATCAGATGATAGAAGCAGGTCATTTGTAACTCTAATGAGAGCAGTCTCAGTACTATGATATGATCTAAATCCTGACTGGAATTCCTCACAGATATCATTTTTCTCTAGGAAGGAATAATCTCTAGGTGAGGATACTACCTTTTCTAGTATCTTTGACAGAAAAGGGAGATTTGAGATCGGTCTATAATTAACTAGGTCTTTGGGGTCAAGTTGTGGTTTTTTAATGAGAAGCTTAATAACAGCCAATTTGAAGGTTTTGGGGACATATCCTAATGACAATGATGAATTAATAATAGCCAAAAGAGGATCTTCTGGAAGCAGCTCTTTTAGTAGTTTCGATGGAATCGGGTCTAACATACATGTTGTTGGTTTAGATGATTTAACAAGTTTATACAATTCTTCCTCTCCTACAGTAGAGAATGAACGGAATTGTTCCTCAGGGGATCTATAGTGTGCTATCTGATGCGATACTGTAGCTGACGGCTGCAAGGATACAATTTTATCTCTGATAGTATCGATCTTGGAAGTAAAATAGTTCATAAAGTCATTACTGCTATGCTCTTGGGAAATGCCAACACCTGTTGATGCTTTATTTTTCATTAATTTAGTCACTGTATTGAATAAATACCGAGGGTTATGTTTGTTTACTTCTAGAAGAGACGAAAAGTAATCAGATCTAGCAGTTTTTAATGCTTTTCTGTAGGATAGGGTACTTTCCCGCCAAGCTAAACGAAATACCTCTAATTTAGTTTTCCTCCAGCTGCGCTCCATTTTCCGGGCTGCTCTCTTTAGGGCGCGAGTGTGCTCATTATACCACGGTGTTGGACTCTTATCCTAATCTTCCTTAAGCGTAAAGGAGCAACCGCATCTAACGTGCTAGAAAAGAGAGAGTCCATAGTTCCTGTTACATCATCTAGTTGTTCTAAGCTATTGGATAAACTGAGGAACTGAGATAAGTCAGGAAGATTATTTATAAAGCAATCTTTTGTGGTGGAGGTAATGGTTCTACCATATTTGTAACAAGAAGTTGGCTTTACAGCTTTAGCTATATGGAATATACAGGAGACTAGATAATGATCTGAGATATCGTCGCTCTGCTGCAAAATTTCAACCCCACTAACATCAATTCCATGTGACAGTATTAAATCTAGAGTATGATTTCGACAATGAGTAGGTCCTGACACATGTTGTTTAACACCAATAGAGTTTAAAATGTCTATAAATGCTGATCCCAACGAATCTTTTTCATTATCAACATGGATATTAAAATCACCAACAATTAGGACTTTATCTGCAGTCAGCACTAACTCCGAGTACAAACATCACAGAGGATTTATCATTAACGCTTGTTTCTTTGGATAATGTTATATGGAGCACCATTACTTCAAACGAATTATACTTGAAGCCCGACCTTTGAGAGATACTGAAAATATTTCTATAAATTGTGGCAACACCTCCCCCTTTACCTTTTGGACGCGGTTCATGTTTGTAACAGTAATCTTGGGGTGTAGACTCGTTTAAAGTAATGAAAAGTAATGAAATCATCTTGTTTTCGCCAGGTTTCTGTCAGACAAAGCACATCTAGTTTATGGTCAGTGAACATATCATTTACAAAAAGTGCTTTTGAAGAAAGGGATCTAATATTCAATAAGCCAAGCTTTATCAAGTCTTTATCTGTATTATATTGTTTTTTTTATTTGTTGAACATCAATTAAATTGTTACTATTACATTGGTTTGGATGTTTTCTGTATTTTCTGTATTTTCTAGTTCTTTTTCTAGTTCGGGGAACAGACACAGTCTCTATAGAGTGATATCTAGGTGAAAAAGTTTCTATGTGCTGAGAGTTAACTGACTTCTGTGACGTGAGGCGGCTAGCAGACGATCGGTTTAGCCAGTCTGTCTGCTTCCTGACCTGGGCTCCAGTTAGTCAAGTACAAACTCTAAGACTATGTGCCATATTTCTAGAGAGAAGAGCGGCACCACCCCAGGAGGGATGAACACCATCTCTTTTCAACAGGTCAGGTCTGCCCCAAAAACTTATCCAATTGTCTATAAAGCCTATGTTATTTTGCGGGCACCACTTAGACATCCAGCCATTGAGTGACGACAGTCTGCTATGAATCTCATCACCCCGGTAAGCAGGGAGCGGACCAGAGCATATTACAGTGTCTGACATCGTACTTGCAAGTTCACACACCTCTTTAACATTATTTTTAGTGATCTCCGACTGGCGAAGTCGAACATCATTAGCGCCGACGTGGATAACAATCTTACTGAATTTACGTTTAGCATTAGCCAGCACTTTTAAATTTGCCAAGATGTCAGGCGCTCTGGCTCCTGGTAAACAATGGACTATGGTGGCTGGTGTCTCTATTTTCACGTTCCGTACAATAGAATCGCCAATAACTAGAGCACTTTCATCAGGTTTCTCAGTGGGTGCTTCACTGAGTGGGGAGAACCTGTTTGATGTTCTGATCGGAACGGAAGAGTGGTGTTTTGACCCGCGACTATGCCGCCTCACTGTCACCCAGCTGCCCTGCTCAACCGAAACCGAACAATGTACAGGACTCCCTGAACTAGTCGCATCCAAAGCAGTATCTATAGCCCTCACATTCTTACTATCCTCAATTAAAGTTTGGATGCGTGTCTCTAATTCTAAAACCTTCTCTGTCAGCCTAACTATTTCCCTGCATTTATCACATGTGAATCCCTCGCTGCTGACAGAGACAGATAAACTATACATGTGGCAAACAGTGCAAACAACAATAGCAGGAGAAGAAGCCATTACTCACCGTGATTGATGAATGATACCAACTTAACTTACCACTTACCACTGTTGTTTGATGAGCTTGTGAAAAACGGAGTGAGGAAAAAATAAAAATAAATAAATAATAGGCGGGAAATGCAAATGGAACCGCGAGTTACAAGCTAACGGGCTAACAAGCTGCACTCGCGGTTTTAAAAGCGAACGATCAAATTAGTTAGATTAGTTTGAAGGATAGCACCTGAAATATGGTGGGAATTAAATTATATGTTATCACTTTAGAAAAAAAAGGAGTGAAAGTAAGGTAGAGATTCAATAAAAAGCGAAGCTACACGGAGCTACAATCACAAACCTCTCAGCAGCGTGCAACAGACTGAAGCAATCGAATTCAATCGATTCAATGTACTGTCCATTGACTGTTTGAAATCATGCTCTAGAGTTGGTACTTTTTGAATGAGAGCCAATAAATCCACTTTTACCTGTGCTACGTCTGCTTGCATTGTTTGTACCATTCTAACATTTAAAATACAACTCCCTTCATCATCAGACTGCTCAGAATCAGAAATGTACAATGAGCTAAGCATGGATGTTATTTCAGCAGAAGGATTGTGCCTGGTCACAAACGGACCTGCTGTAAAATCCACCTCTGACTGTTCAACATTATCTTGGACATTTACAGGTGTGCATGGGTTATCTGTTGTCACATTGTTCACAGCATTAACATCAGTACCCGCATCAGTAACAGTACTGTCTACATCCATATTTATACTCGTACAAAAAAAAAAAAAAAACAATAGAGGGGCCCCGCCCTCTTTAAAATACGGTTGGAAGATTTGTACAAGAACCAAGAAAAACACATACACCATCAAATAAGCTAAATCCAAAAGTGTATTATACAACAAATGTTCATTTCCCAGGTTGTTACCTCTTTATTCCTTAAACTGCATAGGTACATTATTATTACAAAAAGGTACGCTGTGAATTTTTGGTTTCCTTACACTGTAAATTGTGGGCTGTAATCTAAAGCATTACCGGCCTTTCTGACTGTATTTCATTTCTTCATTTCTTTATTGTATTTTCTCATATATCTGTATTACCCCTGACATGTAGGGATAGACGTACAGTTGTTGTATAATATGTTTTTTTCTTATTAAAGTAAAAAAAAAAAAAAAAAAGATTTCTGTGAGTGTAGTTTCTGCATGAGGACGCCCTCTGGCATTGTGTACTAATGAAACATTACATTTTTGGTAAAAATATATACTTATCTCTAAACAAATTTGAAGGAAACGTATGCAGATCCATACATTTTTCTCCAGTGTTCTCCCTCTCTTTCTCTATGGAATCATAAGATTTAATAATAAAATGTAACATTTAAAAAAAATACTGTGAAAATGTTTATCATAATTTAACAGGCATACTTTATTATAAAGCCTTTCTAGGCTGTAAGGTCTGCACCGCTATGGTTCCATCCTCCTCGGGGTCTGATCCACGGCCCAGGTCCTCCAGTGTCCCACGGTCTGCCACTGCTCCATGGTCCACGTCACGATTCAGGTCCTGTTCCCCTGCATGGGCCTGGCCCTCCATCCCTCCATCCCTCTGCTCTACCACCCTCCTGGACTTTCGGGGTTCTGTTATGTGTAGTTTAGGAATCTGGAGCCGCCTTTTTTGAGGAGGTAATATGTAAGGTCTGTTTTAATAACCCTGCTGTTGGTTAGTGTTTTAGTTTAGTCTGTTTGTTTGTATTTTTGATTACACTTTGTTTAATAAACTGCACTTGGGTTCTCACTACGCTTGCCTCCAGTGGACGAATCATTACATAAGCCCCCTACCCTGCAGTTTTATGTAAAATAGAATGAAAATAATCATTATTATACTTATTCTTAAATAGTAATATTTCTTATTTTGTTAAAGGTTTTATTTAATTAATATAATAACATATGATATTATAAACTAAAATATAATTAATTTTATTATATAACATTGATATAAAAACACAATTTTGGGCCAAATTGTGCAGACATACAAAGCCCTGCATAGAAATATGTTTCCAGAGATGAGTCTGATTTAATTGATTGTTTTTTTCTCCATCTCTAAACATGTATGTGGGTCTTGAAAAGAAAAGAAAAGAAAAATGTAATAAATCTTAACTAGTTAATTGATTTCCACAAAATATAACAACATGCAAAAAAGATAAGTTATAATCTGGCATGAGAAATAAACAAATGTGGTCATAACGTTGTGCCGTAGGTTGCTGAATGTCACATGTCTTACAATTCTATCTTGCTACAATGTTGCCATAGTAAAAATGGAATGCGTCACCAACATAAATGTGTTTGCTGAGGGGCGCTCTTACTTCTGTTTAGCAACTTTGTCTCTTTTTCATTTTTTTAAACAATTTTCTTGTATAACAACCTTATGCTAAAATGGGCTTTCTCTCTCTCTCTCTCTCTGTGCTGCAGATCCTCTCAAGCTCTGTCAGGTCGGACCGTCAGTGGACGGTCATTTTCAGGTGACTCCAGAGATGTTCAGTAGGTTCAAGACTGGGCTTTGGCTGGGCCATTCAATGACTTTCAATTCACTTGGACATGAATATGAGTCATCCTTGAGTAGCTTTTGGTGTTTTGTTTATTTATGTATTTATTTTTTCCCTACAGTGTATACTATACTATACACTGTATAGTGTTATTAGTTACAAAATTAAAAAAAAAAAAAAAACAACAGATGAGTGTTTGTTACAGCATACAGTAGCACAAACACCACAGCATCTCCATTTGTCATAAATGTTACACTAAACCTTACATGCACACACATAAACACTGAATCAAAAATGAAAGAACATGAATGAATCACACAAGCAAAAAAAAAAAAAAGCTTGCGGTAAGGCAGGAAATATCTTGTCTGACTGGGGATTTCACAAGTGCACTGACATAAACAAATAGAGCTTTAGAAGTAGTAAGAAGAGACTGAAATGGCTAATTTTAATTGAAAGTAATGAAAATAGGCTTAAAAAGTTGTGTAAACTGACAATAACAATAATTTGGAGTTTGTTTTGAATTGAAGAGATTAGAAATTATACTTAGCAATTTGGTATAAATCAATATAACTGTATTAGTAAAGTGGCAAAATTACGTATTGAAAAAAACATTTTCTTATTATCTTTATCTTACCATGTTCTTTCCGAACCATTTTCATTTCCATTTTATATGTTATATTGAGCCAATATACAGTTCACAATGAGCTTTTCAGCAGGCTAAAACCACGTGTGGGTGCATTTACTTTTATTTCAGTTTTGAAATGTGCAGCACATGGGGCCGTCCCCTCATTTTTACATTCATTGACCTTTATGACTGATTTCATAACAGCACATTACTAATACATTTTGGGTTTAGTGATTAGACTAATATTAACCAAATTCCACACTAGTTCTGACAAAGTGAAACACAGCTTCTTTACATATGATAAGTGTTCTGTTACTGTGATTTAAAAATGTGATCTGCTTGTGTGTTGATGCATGCTGCTGTCTATCAGATCTCTGGGTTTAGTTGTCTCTCTGTCTGTCTGTCCAGTAGTCCATCTCATGGTGTGTGTGTGTAGGTTCAGTCAGTAAGTGAGGTATCACTGTGAGGTATGTCTTAAGCTTCTTGTGACAGAGAAATGATGACTGTCTTCACACACATATACTCACGTTAAATGTCAGTTATTAGCTGTTTCTGGAAGCCACTGGGGCTAAAATATTTGCAGCGTGTGCAAATGTGTGGGCAGTGCGTCTGAGTGTGTGTGTGTGTGTGTGTGTGTGTGTGTGTGTGTGTGTGTGTGTGTGTGTGTGTGTGTGTGTGTGTGTGTGTGTGTGTGTGTGAGTCAGAAGCAGAGCTCAGAGCGGCTCTCACATGTGTGTGGGCAGCTTCCAGATGGCTCCTCCAGCAAGCACACAAATGTCACTCTGATAACAAGCTGAAAGAAAACGAGAAAAACAAGTTGTTGGAAGCCTATAGATATTCAAACACATACACAACACAGAATATGAAATATTAGCACAGAAATATACAGGGACAGATAAAGATGACACCTGTAAACTATACAAATACTGTAGTTCAAACACAACTATTTTTTATTTTACATTAAAATTAATTCTCCAAGAGAGTAATAATATTAAATAAAGAGCAGATGAAAAAATCTTGGTAACCTTCGTTCCCTGATGGGGGGAATGGAGATGTTGTGTCGACGTTCTGACACACTTGGGAGCCAGACACCTCTGGCATCTCTGAGAAAAGGCTAATGAAATTGGTGAGCAAAATTTGCATAGCTGGCCATGCCCCGGACATCCAGGTATAAATAGGCCAGCATGGCATTTGTGCACTCATTTTGTTCTTAGACGTCAAATAGCGGCAGTTCAGAGTTGTGGCATAAGGGACCATCAGGGAACGACGGTCACCATATGTAACCAAGATGTTCCCTTTCAGTTACTCCAACATTGTTTTGAATTTCTGACCTAGGGGTCCCTATACTAAACGCCACAGCTGCTGAACTGCGTTACGAGTCCATGGTGGTGCAGATGTTGACAAGCCCAGCGTGCCAAATGCACCTCTCCTCCTCATGACCTTCCAAGACTTAGGACCTCCGGGACAGCCTCCATATAAGGCAGAGGTCATATCCAACTGGAGCCTTTTCTCATTCTGAGAACACAAGAAAAATAATGGTTGAAAGTCCTGGTTGTAACGTCAGGGAAGCGTTCGTTTCCTCAAGTGGGAAAAGAACACTGTGGAGACCACATCCCAACTGAAGAGAAGGTAACACGTGGAGGTGCATCCTGCTACATAGGGAAGATTTCTGTGGTGGGCTCCACACCAGGGGAGAACTACCACGCACATAAACAAGTGACAGACCTGGGCATTGTAAGGCCCCCGGGCCACATCCGGCCCTCTGCCTATCCTTGACCGGCCCGCGTGAGGTAATTAATCAATTAAAATTCAATCGCAAATAGGTGTAATTAGGTGCATGCAATACAACTGCACTGCGTTTATTTATTTATTTATTTTATTTACATATGCCCATGCATGTGGCCGTATCTCAAATGTGTTCACGATCATGTAAGACAGCTTTCAAGAAATGTGAGTTTGCCATTAGTCCTTAAATATGTTAAGTAATGTTAAAACTTTTTTTTTTTTTCTGACTTCAATATGCAGATGTAAACTGTGAAAATGCAGTCTTATTCGCAGTCTAGGCTATAGCATTTTTTAAATAAATATTTGTAATATTTTCACCATATTTTAACCTGTTTTGTATCTTAATAATTTTATAGCGACATCCGTTAAATCTTGATTAACAACAACTAATGATCAACGAATTGGAGCGGCATCGGTCCATTAGATCATTTAAACATCAAATAGCATTCAATTTATAGGTCATAACTGCATCTGTCTCAGATCTAGACTGGTGAAGATTAATTTTAATAAATATGTTTGTGCAGAGTAGTGTTGTGTTCGAGTCCACCTAAGTTGAGTCCGAGTATTTAACCAATCAAGTCGAGGCCGAGTCGGACTCAAGTCTGAGTCCAAAAAAACACTACTGTTTATCAGTATCTAAACCTTGTTTTAACCTTAACTAGAAAAAGGCAATGCCAATTTAAATGTAACAAAAGCAAACCTCTATTGCAGAGCCCTGCGCGGGCCTAAAATTTAGGCCCTAGCACGGGCTGTGTCCGACAGCTTATCAGAATTACAGGCCCATTTTTCCCCCTTCTCCCAAAACAGCTTATACTACTGTTTCAGTTTTGTATGAAATGGAAAAGTGATTGTATTTCGTTTCATTGTTTTATTAAGTTAATTTAGAAAAAAACATTTGGAGCATTTTTTTATTCGTTAAATGTAAGTTTTTGTTATTTAAAGTAATGACCAGCAGCAGACAATGAGTTGATCATAACCTATGTTTGATCAATTTCGCTGGAAACTGTGGAAGTGGAAGCTGAAGCGCGCTTTACAGGACGTGCCAGAATGATCGCTTGCATTGGAAACATTTCAAAATACTCTGCCATTTTTGCTTATAAAGGTAAGAGTAATAGGCTATGTTGTTCGGAACTGTAAAGGGTCTACTTTTATTTGTGTGCGCTCACATCATCAACAAAACGTGCTTTTATAAAATAAAGAAGGAAAAAAGCAGTTTTGGTTTTGAGCAAGCGGAGCGCTTCTGAAAAACTGAAACACAGCAAATACTTGCCTCATTGACTTGATAAATACAGTAACTATAGAAAGCTTTGAATTACTACTTCAAAACAAAATAGTTCGAATCAAAAACAAAATCTATTTCATTATAAAATCCCTAAAGATGCATTTCTCTCTAAAGGTGCATCCAATTAGGAGACGGCGAGTCAGGATCATCATCAAATGCATGGATGATCCAAAATGCCGCTTTTCCCAAAGCATTGGGAACTTTTAGTAACTCCCCGCTCTCCAACTTCTCCCTGATGCTCTGCACGGTCAACTGTCACCTGTATGCTAATGAGTGCGTATGCCTATATGTGTTGAGTAGGTGATGTATAATATTTATAATATAATCAATATTTCATACAGTAGCCATGTGTGCTCTGCGCATATATGGGCAGAATAAAAGGAGAGAAGCTAAATGAGCCCGAGTCCGACCCGAGCCTGATCTGTGTAAAAAAAAAAAAGCCTGGCCCGGCCCGAATGGACTCAGTCACCCGTTGGGACCCGACAGGCTTGCAGACCTCTACTCTATTGTATCTTGACATTTTGATTTTACATCATCTCATAATTAGTAGGGGTGTAAATCGGGTGGTTCGTCACGATACGATATCGATTCTCAGACCCAGAGATACGATATTTGCAGATACCTCAAAAAATTCTACGATACGATTCGATACGATACAGGAGTATATCCATCGATATTTCAATATTATATACCTATTTTAAACAACAATCTACATTTTTATTAACTCACAAATGCAACACAAAATATATAACATGAATATTTATCTGAAATTTTCACATCCTGTACCTCAATTGGGACGTTCACAACAAAAAAATTGGCCTATACACTTTTTTAAAATAATAAAGAATATAAACGATTGGAAAAACAATTCTGGCTGCTACTATGGGCTCAGTGCTAAAAATCTTTTCTACAGATAACAAAATTATAAGCAATAGCAGAAAACAAATACAATAGAACAACGACAAAAGTTCAATAAACACTTTTGCTTTTGAGGTTTTTCAGCTCAGTCTAAAATCAATTTTCAGGTACGCTACAGAAATGTAATAATCAAATGTAAAATAAGGTGGTGACTGAGGTAGCTTGGTGAATGGGACCTGAAGAGCACTGCTTGTCTTTGATTGTGGCTGTGTGTTGTTTTGGGTTTTATATGACAAATGGTTAGACCTTAGTCAGGGTAGACGGCATTTTAAATTTGTCCTTGGATGAAAATGAGTCTGTGAGGGATAGATACAGTCATTACAGTGGCACACTCATAAAAGCCCTACATGTACTTTCCATAACTCACAGCCAACGCACAACTATTTTATTTTTGAATTTTGAATTAGTAAATTTCAATATGTAAGGAATAATTGATGACGGGCCGTTGAATTATTAGAAAATAATGCACAGCCAAGGTGGTTTTTTACCCATAAAACTATTGCTGCAAAGATTTATTTTCAATTATTTTTCTTTGAAGCTAGAAGCTGCCATCATGTTTTTAAAAAAAATAATAATTTCAAAACAACAGGAAAAACTAATACTAAACTAATGTAACTTCCTAATTATTAATTACAAGCAAAACGATAAATAAATGTAGCTATTAATCAAAAATACAAATGAAATGTTTTTAAGTTTTTCAGATGGATCTAAATAGCTAGTATATGCTACTACAGAAATAGCCTACTGCAGACATTTAATGAAGCTCTAAATAAAACACTGCACAGTCTTATATTAAGATATAACTGACCGCATTTACATGAATAGTCTCCAAGATGGGCATTTTGACAATAATTTCCGTGTAAGTGTGTAGCAATAGCCTGCAAAAGAGAACTTAATTCGGCATTCGCACACTGGCTGAGAGAGGCACTTTCAGTAAGCACGCTTTGGGTGTATGCACACAGAAACCCGTCAGCTTTCAAGTACTGGACTAGACATAAAACACATGCAAATACTGAATATCACTTTCGTGATAATGCACGAAGTAAGTGACATTTCCGTGAACTGTCCCTGGATTCCGAGTCATGCATCCGAGTCTGTGACAAGTCCGAGTCCGCTGAAAATTGTACTGGAGAGTGGACTCGAGTCCGAGTACCCCAACTCTGGAGTGTGGAATGCACCTACTGCATGACCGGGAGGCAAGGCGCTGGCGCGATCCCTTGCATTTTTTCCTGATAATGAAACAAATCAGTCTGAAATTTTATTTCTTTAAACTCATAATAACAATAAAACATTGTGCTTTTGAAAAATAATGAAAACAAGGACGTGCTTTCTGCCATCTCTGTTTCTGGAAAGCATCACAAAAAAGAACCAAAACTCAGTGTATGGTTGCCTCACAGACATGAAAAATATATCTATATAAATGTTATCTATTTATAGAAATGTCTACTTTTAAACAAAACAAAATCAAATACTCCCTGATTATGTAATCGGTATGAAGGTTGCATTTCTCTCTAAAGGTGCGTCCTGTAGCCTTCTCTGGAGATGAGGGTCAGCATTGTGAATTTCATATTTGCAGCCAACTCTTTTGCATTATTAGCTTTAATATAAACATGCAATTAGTTAATAATTGCTTAAATGAATGACTAGTTAAGTTGTTGGGGACAGCCCTATTAAATACCCACTAGACATCTCTGTTAAAGGGGTCATATAATGTTACATGCATTTTTACAAGTTGTTTGAATTGCAGTGTGTGTACACAACCACCCTATAATGATAAAAATCCACCCAGTGTTTTTTTTTTTGTTTTTTTTTTTTGCAATCTCGTTAAATTTTTACCCCTTTCTCAAATCGTGTGACGACACACGGACGGAGGCCCCTCCCACGATTGTTGATTGACAGCAGAGTTTCATCACAGACTGCACTGGTGTCTTACCTCAGACCCGCCCTGAGTGAGCTGTCATCAGTTGTTTAACCGCTGGAGCAGATGTAGACAAGAATGACTCCTGAGCGATTGAGGTGTTTTGTTGTTGGGTGTAATAACGAACACAGCAGTCATCATTTACTCCCTTCATCTGAGTGGCTGAAGAGGATTAGGTTTGGTTATGAAGGGAATGCGCCCTCCATCTACATAAATGCCTCTATGTTTGCGCAAATCATTCCTGATCCAGTTTCACCTCCAGAAGAAGTGAGTACAAGGTGTTTTAAATGAAACTTTGCAAATGGCCTCTCCTAATAATGTGCTAATTAGCGAGTTTCACTATGAATGCGCTAAAGTAAACAGTCCCTCAGAGAGCGGCTCTGAAGAGAGCGGCGGAGTCAGCAGAGCTCATTAGCATTTAAAGGAGAATGACACAATACCTCTTGCTCTGACAAGAGCTGTTTTTGACAGGGTGAAAAAGGTGTTTTTTACACTACCAATGAGAAATTTTAACCCTCTGGGCTCTGAGGGTGTTTTGGGGCCCCCGGAGAAGTTTTGACATGCCCTGACATTTGTGCTCTTTTCAGTTGCTTATTGTTACCGTGCACACAGCAGGGAGGAACGAGGAACACGGACACGAGGATAAACTTCAAAATAATAGTCTTTAATAATGACATCAGGACAGGGCAAGACAAGGCAAGGCTGAGACAGACAGGAACACCGGGGAATAACGAGTAGACCAGACAAAAGCTAACTAAACAGGCAGGAACTAAATACACATGACAATTACTGATAATGACTAAAAAACAGCTGGACAAGACTTAACTAATAATCACACTTAACAAGGACCGGAACAAGACCAAATATGGACACAAGAGGCGGGAACACATGACACACACAACTGAGGACGTAACACTTATAAACATTTGGTTTCACTTTATTTTGATGGTCCCTTTAACACATTCTATTGACTATAAGTAATGTTGCACCTACATTTCTACTGACTCTCATTAGAGTGTTGGTAGTGTATTAGTTGACTGGTAGGGTTAGGGTTAGATTAAGTTGACATGTTCTTGCAAAGTTACTTATAGTCAGTAGAATAGCTTTTGGGAGACCAACACAATAAGGAGTTAGTAGATATGAAGCAGACAGTCTACTAATACTCTTATGAGAGTTTGTTGACATGTAGTTGCAACATTACTTAGTGTCAACAGAATGTTCAAAAGGGACCATCAAAATAAAGTGTTACCAAACATTTTAATGACTAAAGTCTAAAAACACTGTGTTCAGCACAAACTGGGCTACAATAATATGTGAGCAGCTTGTACGCACATGATTGTGTTTTTGAGAACGTTTATGCATGGTTAGAAAAAAAAACATTTTATTTCAGTAACTGAAATAAGGCCATAAAACACATACAGAACATTTGTTCACAAGACTTTTGAGAACTGGATCTTGTAGCCTAGAATATTTGCTTCAAAATGATCTGAAAATAATCTAACTCACTCATTCAGAGAAAACAATATATTGATTTAAATTTTCTACGTCACTTTTTGAGTGGAAAGTCTCTATGCGAGAGGACGTGAACTATCCTGGATAATGCTGTGACTCACACCTGAGAAGACAAAGGCCTGCATAATGAGCTCCATAATGAGCCATTCAGTCAGGTGTGTGACTGAGAGGGAATTGCTACAAGAAAGAATGTGAGGGAAAAAGAAATGTGTATACATATAACTATCACATAAAATAACTTGAGATTCACTTGCGAGTGCAGTTAAACAGTTTATTAGGAACAAACACACAAATAAACAACAGAAGAGTCAAGACATCGTGGGTGCAATATCCAAAATATACAAAACAGTGGCAGGAAACTGGAAACCAGGAAAAAAGGAGACAGCAGAAACTGCATGAGAAAACACAAAACAGGCGTGAGCAACACAATGAGCGGACAAAGACAAAGCAAACATGGTGACCATACATACACTACCAGTCAAATTATTTAAACAGTAAGTTTTGTAATGTTTTTTTTTTTTTTAAGAAGTGTCTTCAGCTCATTTATTTGATCCAAAGTAAAGCAAAAACTGTGCATTATATTTATTATAATATATAGGCCTTCATATTGTTACTATTCAAAATAAATAAAGCACCCCCCCCCCCACTAAAATTAATAAATAAATTAGTGAGCATGTTGATAGTCTTATCAGGAGCAACTATATTATTACATTAGCAATCACCAATATTGCCCACATGATATTATAACATAGATGCACACATGCTTTGCATGTATTATCATACAATACAAAAACAACATTTTATAACTGAGAAACTAAATTTTTATTGTTAAGCTTATTATAAACATGTTTGAGCAGGTATTTGCAAACAGAGTAGGCTACTTCACAGTAAAAAATGGTCTAAACTTTCTTATACATTACTTTTATATCATTGTTTATAGAACATAAACTATCCTCACTTCTTGCAACATTTAAATGCAATGAAAGTTTGCCTATCATATTTCAAAATGTTGCACTCGATTTCACACATTTTATTCTGGAGTTATAGTTTGGGAAAAGTTCACCTAGTAAATGCGTTCAACTTTGTCACAACAACACATTATTGAATGCCAATAAGAAACATTACTTACTTGGTATAAAATATCTCCTCCACCGCCGGCTCCAGCTGCGCTCGCATTCTGTTTGTGAGGTAAACAAACCTCTCAGCGCGTCTTCTGGTGGTAAATACAACTCTTTTTCCTCTCAGCGCATTTCTGAGGTAAATACAAGGCGTATTCCTCGCAGCGTGTTCTTTCAAAACTGAAAAGTATCCGAGATGAACGCGTTGCTGCTTTGTTTACGGTGGTGTGGGCGTTTACATGCCGCGTGGCTCGAGTGGAGATTTGTAATAACAAAAGCGCGAGCAGCGCGTGGGCGTGACCTAATTAGAGATAATGAGACCAGACGGAAAAACTGGACATGTCCTTGGTTTCATACGGATTACTTTATCATAGAATATTTGTTTTCGGTAAGACTTACGTCATTTAACAGTAGACGTGTCACGCTTTCTATAGATATGTTTCTCATGTCTCTGTGTGAAGTATTTGCTGAGTTACAGTTCATTTTAGTGATGTGTTTCAAAAAGCAGTTCGCGGAGACAGAGAACACAGAGAGCGCACCCTGTTTGTTTTCTTTATTCTTCAAAAGCACAAAGTTTAGTTGTTATTATGAGTGTATACAAATAAAAGTAGACCCCTTACAGATTCGAATGGTGTATTGCTCTTATCTGTACGATCAAAAATTGAGTAATTCAAGCTCATTTCAGCCTTATCAGGAAAATCTGCCTCAAAACGCATATACGCGTCATATTTTCTTGATGACCGCGAAAAGAACTAAAAATACTATGTAATTTTTGATCGTACAGATAAGAATAAGGTATCGTTTGAAACTGCAAAGGGTCTACTTTTATTTGTGTATAGTCATAATAACAACAAAATAATGTGCTTTTGTAAAATAAAGAAAATATACAGGGTGCACTCTCTGCGTCTCTGTCACCTCTCTTGACAGACACATAAATAAAACAACCTGAATCTCAGAGAATACTTGCCTTAAAGACATGAGAAATATATGTATAGAAAGCTTGAGATGTCTACTTTTAAATTAAGTCATGTCTAAAACAAATATTCTCAGATTAAGTAAACCAAGGCGACGTCCAGTTTTTCCTGTCTCAACTCACTATCTCTAATGCAATCACGCCCATGAGCCAATCGTGCTTTTCAAATTCTAAACATCCACGTTAGGGGTGTCCTCGAATCGTCGACAATTCGATGCTTCGATTCGAGGAGCCTGATTCGACTCCCAATCTCACAGTCGAATATTCGCGGGGTGTTATGATCATACCATTTTGGCTATATGGGGGTGCTCAGTGTCTGATTTCACATCGAACTATCGGTTTTCTCCCAATAAGTTAATATACAGCCTATTATGATAATGCTGTAAATAAGAAACTTAAAAGAAAGAAGCTTTAAATAAATATTTTAACGTGCATGAATAAATCCAACTTCCCCTATTAAAATTTCACTTTCTAATCCGTCAACGACAGAGGAGCATTCTTGGCGGCTGGGATTTAAATCTTTAACAAGACTCAAACTGACACAGTCAGAGTGGAAGACTTTGTTTTTTTTTCTCGATCAGGTAGGGTATATTATTTAACTCGTATAAGATGCCTTTGGTTGAGTTACGCTACAGTAAAGCGCTTTGTAGTACGGTGATTATCTCTTCAGCGCGCGGTGCGAGCAGGACAAAAATGCAGAATATTAATAACTATGACTGGCACTGTCATATACTGTACATAGCATTATAATGAGAACACTGTTATAATGAAACGCTGTGATTTTTTTTTTTTTTTTAGTGTTCAGTTGTTTCTGCATGTTATTGCGTGAAGAACGCGTCCACGAGTTCATTCAGAAACGCGCAGACACGTTCATGAGCATTCGGAGCATTTTGTGCAGATAACCTATAATGGTAATATTCATGTTATGTTATATAAATAACAAAGCGTATTCTATGTGAGATAAATAAGTTAAATCCCATTGATTAAAAACCTGCTATCATCTGTTTCATTCTACTGGTCATCTTCAGCACGCGCAGCTCAAAACAGAAATGCAGAACGTTATAACTACGATCATATATATATATATATATAACCTTATAATGAGAGCACTATTGTAAAAAAAAAAATTGTGAATTCTTAAGGGTTTTGCTGACGTTTAATGTTAACTATCTTTTAATCAAAACATAAAACATTATTTACCCCGTTAGTATTTGCGAGGCATCCGTTACACATTTTCCCTGTGTATTTATGACTGTTGAATGTCTGACTTGACTCTTGGTAATGTATTTTGCCCCGCCCCCAAATATATGATTCGACTATCGGCATGATTCGAAAATTCCGATTCGACTATGAAAATCCTTAGTCGGGGACACCCCTAATCCACGTGAGACGCGCGTGCATGTAAATGCCCACATCACGTCAACAAACGTGAAGAGTTCATCCTGGCTACTTTTTTGTTTCTGGAAGAAGACGCGCTGAGAGGAATAACCCAGAATTTACCTCAGAAGAACAACACAACGCGATGCATCGCACAGCTAGATCCAGTGGAGGATATCATTCTGATGAGTAGCCTAAGATTACTTGCATCTGTTGTTAGTGTTATTGTGACATAACTTGTACACATTTTACTAGTTAGACTTTTCCAAAACTATAATTCCTGACTACATGTATGAAATCAAGTGAAACATTTTGAAATGTGTGTCATTTCATTGTCTAAATGTCTCTCAACGACAGGATGTTTGTTTAATGTTTTATAACATATAAAACCACAAGATATGAAAGTAGTACGAGTGTTAACACTATGAATGTTATTAGAGTCTAGGAATGTTTGGCACAAAGGTGTGTTACTGTTCAAGTCTCAGTGTTCAGATCAGTATGGTCAATCATGTGTCCTTGACCTTCACTGTGTATATTTTTATTACACTATGTTGTAAATAAAATAAATATAATAATCAAAAAGCCACATTATTTTATTCTCCTCACACTCTTTCCTACCTGCCTCGGTCACATTCATATTGATGGCCTATTATGGGAGGCCCTTTGTCTCTCAGGTGTGAATCACTAAATATTCATGGCCACTGTCACTCTCTTGCATACACCTTTCTAACACAAATCATTGTCTTCCAAAAGTTAAATTTATGTATTGTTTCCTGTGAACGAGTGAACAGAATAATTTTCATATCATTTTGTAGCAAAAACTCTAGTCTACCACATCCAGTTATCATTTTAGTTTTTCACTAACCATGCATAAATGTTGTTTTCTCAAAAACACAAACATGTACATTCATGTTGGTTACATATTTTTGTAGCCCAGTTTGTGCTGAATACAGTGTTATCCTTTTTTACATTAGCCATTAATATGTTTTTAAGATACTGAAAAAAAAAACAACAAAAAAAAACTAATGTCAGGACATGTCAAAACTTCTCCAGGGCCCCAAAACACCCTCAGACCCCAGAGGGTTAATAATGTAAAGCTGCTTTGACCCAATCTGTATCGTTAAAAGGGCTATATAAATAAAGGTGACTTGACTTGACTTGATTTGTAACACTGATGAGAGCAGTCTCAGTACTATGATACAGTCTAAATTCTGTCTGGAAATCCTCACAGATACCATTATGAGAGTTCACTTATGCTAGATTCTCACTCGTAATGGATTCTTGTAGCGAATTCCTCCGCTAAACTCAGCTACATAAGGGAGTGCTTTGAGTGATGAAAGGGTAGTCCAGGGATCATAAGAAGGAACTGAACTGGACTCAATAAGGGCACATTGCCACCTCAGATAGGGGAAGATGCTAAATACAAGCTCTACACTCTATCAGCCGCCTGAGTTCTAGTGCTCAAAAATCTGGATGAAACTGGTTTAATTTGCAGATTGTAGATGGTATTAAGTCCAACTGACTGAAGGGCTCAAACGGATCTCTCTGTAACGTCTAAAGGACCACTGTGAGATCCCAAGAGGGAATGAGGTGCAGCCTTGGTGGATGTAACCTCCAGGTGCCTCTTAGGAATCTGATAACAAGATCATGCTTCCCTACCAATCTGCCATCTAAAGTGTCATGATTTGTTGCAATAGCAGCCATGCACACTTTAAGTGTAGAAGCAGACAGGTGCCTGTCCAGGCCCTCTTGGAGGAAGTATAGCACAAATCCAATGCTACATATCCGAGGATCCTTCCCATGGGAAGAATAACAATTCACGAAAATACACCATTTCAGGTTGTATAGAGGGGGTCCTAGCCTGCATAATGCTATTCACCACCTCGGGTAAAAGTTCTCTGAGTTCCTCCTGGTCGTGTCCAGGGTCCAGGGTCCAGACATGAAGGTTCCAGAGATCTGGCGTGGCTGCCAGATTGTGCCTTTCCCCTGAGAGAGAAGGTCTCTCCTCAAGAGAATCAGACAGGAAGGAGCTGATGCCAACAGCACTAGCTCCAAGAACCAAGTCTTGCTGGGCCAATAAGTTGCCGCAAATAAGAGTAGTTCCATGTCCTCCTTAAATTTGCAAAGAGACAAAAACACATGTTTGCATAGGCCCCTGGGCTGGCTGTGCGCCAGTGTGTCCGTGCCAAGGGGGCCTCGTTGCCAAGGAGCCACACTGGGCAATGAGTGGTTTCTTGTGAGGCCAACAGATCTATCTGTGTATGAACGAATCGACTCTAAAACAGCTGGATCATCTTGGGATGAAGTTTACTCTTCACAAGGGAGAGTTTACTCTTCTCTCAGTTGACTTGAGAACCCAATCGGACTAGGTGGTCGAGGACCGAGGACCAAGTCCCTATGTGCACAAACCAACCCTTCACGAGTGAGCTAAAATGAGCCAGTCATCGAGATAGTTGGGAATGCAAGTGCCCAATTCCCTGAGAGATGCAATGGCAGCCTCCACGACGTCTGTGAAGACGCAAGGAGACAGGGACAGCCCGAAGAGAAGAACTTTGGCAAACCTAAAAAAATAGCCTGTCGCCCTTGTCCCCAGCGATGAACAGTTGGAAGCTGCTGCTTTGGGGTTGCAGGGGTAGAACCTGACCCATGCCAAGGCAGGCCTCCGTTTCTTAACCGTGGATAATCACTGTGCAAAGTTTTCAGCATTGTCGCCAAGAGACCAACCTGAGAAATCAGGTTGTAGAGAAAGCGCACTTTTGCACATTCCACATCTTTGCCAGATTGAGCCACAGGTGGTGCTCCTGAACTGCTAATGTGGACATTGCCCTCCCCAGAGCAACTCCTGCATTGTGAAGGGAAGTTCTGGGAAGAAAGGAACTGGGGTGGAGCACGGCTGAGTGTCACGCTTAGTCTCCAAGAACCAATCATCCAAGCGAGAGCACTCAGGACAGAGTGGAAGAATCCACTCAAGCTTGATGCTCTCTGCTGCCCAGGTAAGCAAGCATGGCTACCATCTCAGGCAGGCTCAAACAAACACACAACACACAACACCTGGAAGTGCCGGATTAGTCACATTATGCGCTTCCAATCAGTCAGACCCACCCTCCAATGCTACGCAAGACAACTCATCCTCATCAAGAGGCCTTGATCGAGAGATCGAACCCGCATTGAAGCAGGCTTTTAAACTCACTCAGAAAATCTACTGGTCAACACACGCAGGAATGGAGGAATGAGAGGTCCGCGGAAATTCATCTGGTGGAACTGCTCCGGCAACATCTCCTTGATCTCATTCAGTGCACATTATTGAGGCCTTGTAACCGGAAATAGAAGGGCCAGGACGAGAAGCAGCTGAGGTGACTCACAGTCTTTTTAAAACGAACATGAGCTGCGAGCACAACATGCTGATAGTCATGTCCTCACAAGAAGGAGATAAACCATCCACAAAAGGTGCTTCAGCACTGAGATCCAATGTTGAGGAGATTTGAGAGTTGAATGAAATGCTGCTGCTCAAAGAGAGAAATGTTGCATGTGGCACCAAAGAACAGAACAAGTGAGCAAATGCCACGCTGGCCTATTTATACATGGATGTCCAGGGCATGGCAAGCTATGTAAATTTTGCAGGTGTCTGGGCTCCCAAGTGTGACCCCTAGTGTCGAAACTTTGACACACCATTGAAGTGACTGACTAAAAGGGAACTGCTTCTCAGATGTTTCTCCTGATGCCACCCGCCCCCTCCTCTAGTGTTGCCAATGTTGTGTTTGAGAGATTGTTTCAGCAATGTATGTTTTCTCAGACTTGTCAAGATTTCAAAGTCTGAAAAAAATAAATAAATCAGAAATCATAATTTGGGCTCAAACATTACAAACACCATAAATTGAATTTCTGCAAAGTTTTACAATATGCACGCATAAGAAGAAAACAAGGTTAAGAAGTGATTGATTAATAAGATGAGTATATGTGCATGATCTGTGTTTATGTCTTATTATGGTAATATACAGGTAAAAGTATGATTAGCAGTTATACTCAGTGATGTTGTGTTTGAGAAAGGCAAGCAGTGTTTAGTGTGAAATGCACCTGTGCTAGTGCTGACACGGCCGCATGGCTCCTACTGTTACATAGTGTTCAACGTGATCTGTGTGTTGGGGGAAAAAAACAACACATTATCCTGTGAAAACAGAGATGTGAAATGATGTGATTCAGCATTAATTGGCTAGAATCAACTAGAAACATGGCTGTGAGGCATTAAGACATCTGTGATACTGAGTACAGCAGCAGTCACTTCTGTTGTGCTTTACTAAAGGGTGAACTGCAATTTAGGGGTGGTTGACCATTTTTTTTCTTTTTTCTAGGCTTGATTGTGTTTAGTTGCATACTAACATATGCAGAGTGCAGTCTAACATATGTTAATGCTTCGATTAAAAAAAAAAAAAACATTATTTTTCACATAATTTACCTTTATTCTACACCGCTCTGTCCCTTTTCCAATAAAAGCTCCGATGATTTCCTGTTTTTATGAAGCCCCTCCCTCAGAAATACACAATGGGCTCAGACTGGTTTGCTGGCCCAGTGTGTTGTGATTGGCTAAATCACCTAGTGCGCGTTCAGAAATGTCACGCCCCTCACCTCAGAATGCGCTCCTGTTGTATTATTGTATCGTCAATATTGCTCATCAGTTTGAGCCTGACTTAAACCCAGAGAATATAATTGAATAAGATAGCGCAGAACCTATGCAAGCATGACTCTTACAGGACGCTTCAGAATTGCATGTTTTTTTGTTAGTTGGTGTGTCATACTTTTAGATATGTTGTTATTTGTAAATGCTACTGCTTATGTTAGCGTGTAATATACAATTTTATCCTGATTAAAGCTGTAATACAGCAGAGTACTTGATTGCCTTGAAGCATTTTAGTAAAGTAATCGTTTACTTTGTAACAGTAAGAAGTGTTTGCTAGCAAGTATTGCTCGCTACCACGGCAACAGAATGCACATCCATGTTTAATGCTTCTCGTAGCTATGTAAAAAATATCTGTCTGTCTATACACATAAAGTGTATAATTGGAACACAGTTCATTGAAGGAGCTGACAAGCTGATAATCTGAATGAGAGAGAGAGAGAGAGATGCAGAGCAGAGCATGTGCATGCATGGAACATGATTAATAGGGATGCAACGATACCATTTTTTCAGAACCGATCCGATCCCGAAAATTGTGAGTATCTGCCGATACCGATCCAATCCGATACCACAGCAGTTTTTATAAATCAATGTAGAATTTCTATACTTCTCTGTGTTGACCTGATCGTCACTCTTTTGTGTTAAACACAATCTACTACATATAGATAACTTCATTTTAATGAAAAATAACAAATGAAAAAATATATAATCATAATCTATGACATGAATACTATTATAAACTAGATTAGTGGATAATTCAGCAGCAAAAGATACTCTAGAAAAATCATGGGTGCACAATAATTTTATAAAACTTAGTGAAACATTTTTATTTACAAATAAAAGTGAATAAGTGTACGACTAAATCTGGTAAAATGGTACACATTGCTCTTTGTATTGTTGTAAAATACATTCATGAAAAAACAAACAAATGCATTTATATATAAATATATACTATACAATTAAAAGACATTTCTTTTAAATCTATAGCACAGTAATGAAGGCAGCGACATATGATAGATAGGACAGAACAAGAAAGACTATTAATTATCTTTCATTGCACAAAAATATTATAAAATGAAAGGCTCCAATAGAGAGCGACACAAAGTGCTTATGCACATCCCGAGAGCAGAATGATGCTCTTAAAGCAACACAGAGTCACAGCGCGCAGGCTGCACAGATCTCCGAGTCCGCATAGAAAAGTTCAAAGTACAAAGGGAAAAGATATTGATGTGTAGTGTATTAAATCTGTGCGTTAGTTTATTAAGCCTTTTCTTTTAACAGTTTTAGACCTCAGTTACTGTGCGCTCTTGGAGAGAGTTCGACTGTAGTAACCGAACGTGACACGCAGTTTGACGCTGAATGGAGGATGACAGACAGACGCAGCGGAGAGAAGAGTTTACCAGAACTTGAGTTTAACTACTTAAATATTCATCTGTACCTCAGATTACACTATGGAACAGCTTCAGAACACTTGAAATATAGTGCATGAAAACTTTATGGTGCTTTATAATGTTTTTGTGCCTTTCGTGGAGCTCAACAATAACACAGAATAGTATACGCACAATATTGGATCGGATTTGGATCGGTCTCTTCTGACCGATACGCGACCCGTAGAAAATGACCATATCGGAGCCGATACCGATCCTGAGTATCGGATCGATGCATCCCTAATGATTAAGAACCGCTGCTTTAGAACATTGATTTTGAAACTTGTGAATCCTTTGGAATCATTAGACAGAATCGTGATGCATATATGAATAGATTTTTTTCGTGCACCCCTAGTTTTGACGGCATGGCAACAACTCTTCCTCTTCTCTACCTCGCCCCCTTTGTTGCATGTTCCCAGGGGTGGGGTTTTATGTAAATTTCTGGGTTTGTGATGTCACGAACCCAGGAAGTAACTCGTTGTAGTCCCTATGAGCCATTTTTGTAGGCATTAAACCGCCATAAATTTTAAAGACAATATCTCTATTTGCATTGAAATTTCAGCATCGTAACTTTGCTGAGTCATGCTCAAACAGCAACATTACACACTAAACAATTTAAATCACAATCAACCAACCCTTTAATATTAAGTTTAAAACTTATAAATACATTAGTAAAATGTAGTGCTGTCAATCGATTAAAAAATTGAATTGCATTAATCACAGTCATGGACTGTGATTAATCGCAAATTTAAAATACTAGGATTTACCTGTAAATGTGTTGAAAAATAAATGCATGACAAACTAGTTTAAGGAAGCAGAACCTTTCACACTTCCGCCAGGTATAAGACATAATCCTTATTATTCTTTTGTTTTTATTCAGCCATTATCAGCCTTTAAAATGGCAATGAAACGTTTACCAAGCCACATCGCTTCAATCCCAGTATACATTTACCCAACTATTATCAAAATTATTTCTAAATAAATAAATACAACAAAACATTTCTTGCGACCGTACGTGAAGTATTATGACAAAATGCATTATGAAGAAGAATTTGACCTGTTCTGCAGCTGCATTAGAGCTAATATTAGCATCATGCTACATAAGAACTCACTTCAAACCACCATCGAGTGTTTGTAATAACTTCTTTTTACAATCACATGTGGAATTTGGTGGTTTACTGTTGTTAAAATATGTTATTTATAGCTTTTTATATCGCTGCACAAATTAGCATTTCAGATGCACACATTCAACTCAAGAAAATCACATACAGACCATATCTATCGTAATCGAGTGTTTATTATCTAGGTCACACTTTATATTAGGTGGCCTTAATTACTATGTACTTGCATCAAAAAATAAGTACAATGTACTTATTGTGGTCATATTGTATTGCAAAACACTATTGCTGCTATTGAGGTGGGATACGGGTACATTCAGGGACAGGTTTGGTGGTATGGGTAGGTTTAAGAGTGGGTCAACAGAGTAATTATAAATGTAATTACAGAAATTAATTACAGATGTAACTACATATAGGTATTTTTAAAAATATAAGTACAATGTAAAAACATGTATGTACACAATAAGTGCATTGTACCAAATGATTAATTCAAATGTAAGTACACAGTAGTTAAGGCCACCTAATATAAAGTGGGACCATTATCTAATATAATCTATAGTGGCTTTTGTCAAGTTTATTTCTGCTGTGTAAAAGCCAACATGTATGCTCTGCTGAAACTCACATTGTTTGTGATGTTTAGAACCGCCTCTCCATTCTTAAATTGCCTGGGATACATTCCAAGTATAATACACATTAGTAAAAGAATCTATTTTAATTGTTATTTGTCTATATACACTTTGGGCGGTCGCGGTACATTAAAAAAGTAGCCCAAAAAAACGCAACCCATGACTGTAATTTTTCCCGTGACTGTATTTTCAAAATAGCACATTTATGCCATTACCCTGGCAACACTGGTGCTGTACCCTCATCACACAATGATAGATAACCTTCTACGCTGCGATGATGGGAAGAAGTTGGGGTCAAACCTTATCAAACGATTAATCTGCGCTAAAAAAATATTAACGCGTTAAAGTTTTTTGATTAATCGCATGCGTTAACGCGTTAACGTTGACACCCCTAGTAAAATGTAAAGTTGTTTCTGTTAACATTAACATGAGCATGATTTATTTTTTTTTAACATTAAAAAATAAATAAATGCTGTAAAAATACATTGTTCATTGTTAGTTCATATTGGTTAATGCATTAATTAATGTTAAGAAATGAGACCTTATTGTAAAGTGTAACCAAAACATTTAATGATCTGTTAGCATTGTTTTAAATGAGTTTTTAAATTATCTATAAGCATTTGTAAAATAATTATATAAAACTATATTACCAGTACAATACATATTAACTTATTCTATGTATTTGTTTGTCATTCTAAATCAGGTTTGCCCAACCCTGTTCCTGGAGATCTACCTTCCTGCAGAGGCCTGAACACATCTAAAGCATACAATTCAGTTATAATCAAAGCGCCACCTGCTGGCAACAGGAAATGACTTATTTTACATGAACTTAAACATGTAATGTCTGATCTAATCCAAACTTCACATTTGGTAAGAGTCCTGGCCTGAAAACATCTACATGCCAATATTCGCTTGTAATTTATAGCGCCACCTTTTGGCAATAGGAAATGTCATGTTTTACACTTACTCAAACATGCATTGTCCAATCTGCCTTAAATTTCTTGTTTGATAAGAGTCCTGGTCTAAAGACACCGTAAGGCCAATATTCAGTTATAAATTTTCCCAGCTGGCATAACCAACCTTCAACGTTTAAATATGGTTGAAATAATGTCAGTTCTTGTTTCAATGTTGAAACAACGTTGATACAATGTTTAATGTTAAATGGTTGAAAAAGATTAACAGAAACACTTTACAAGATCTGCATATTGAATCAACGCAGTGGTCAGTCCCAAATTATTTTATATTTGCCTATTCAATTTTTATTTTGAGCGAATTTGAGCTGTTACTTGTCAACAAAGAACAAAACCTGGAGGAAGGGTCAGATGTGATCTGTGAGGTCCTGCAAACATACGGGTAAAATCAGGTAAGAATATTGCTATCTTTATTACCTCTCAAAAATAGTGAAGCATACAAGAGTTTACAAATGGGTAAAGGACATGTAGCTTGCAAAAGATAAATACCTGTGTGTGTGTGTGTGTGTGTGTGTGTGTGTACTGCCTTATCACAGATGTTTTGTTGTTGTTGTTGTTCTGTTTTTTTTTTTTTTTTAACAACTGTTCATTGAATCTTTTTCTGGGAACAGTAGTATAAAACAAAAAGCAGCTGTACACGTTTAGAACCCATCCCTTGGTAGACTTTAAAAAAAATAATAATAATAATAATAATAATAAATTAATTATAATATTAATAGATAAATAAATAACAATAAAATAATTTTTTACAAAGATTTTAGAAAAGATGACACAGCATTAAAAGCTGAATGCCATGAATTTACAGTTTTCACATTAGATCCATGTATACGAGAAGTTCCATCGAGATGTCCAACAAATACACAGTCCAGGTTCATCTGTCCATTGTGTAGACAGGAGGATTCCAATGGTTGACTAGCTGCAACCACTGAATGGTTGCTGCTTTGAGCACAGCTTATAGTAAACATCTTTGTTGGACGTGTAAGTTTGACAATAATCAAAGGCTTCTGCTTTCCTGTCCCAAACATACAGTATCTTGAGTAACAGAAGGGCCATCTGGCATTCCTAAAGGCACAGGGGTGCTGATAGTGATCAAGGCCTGTGTACACAGATGTGTATATATTGGGGGTCTACTAATTGTCACACCTTTTGCCCAGTGGGTGAAGCTGTAATCTGCTGATTGGTCAGTTTGAATGTCTCACATTTGGGTTTTAGTCACATGGTCAAGGAAGGGATAAAAGAAGATTGCAACTGTTGCACTGTCTCTTTCCTTTGCTGCCTCTTTTCTTAGCTGGAGCCTGACTTGAGTTAACTGAACTGACTTGAGCTGTAGAATTACATTATTGACTTGATAGAGCTGCTTTACCGCAGAATGTGAATTTGATACTATTGTGAAGCTGCTGTGAAGACAGTTAAATATAATGCAATTTAGAAATAAAGTTGACTCTGACTTGGCTTGCATTGCATGTTCATTATAGATCAGGGGCGGAGCCAGACATTATAAACATTAGGGGCTTAGCCCAAATGTTGTTGCCCATTTGGGTGAACCAGTGGGGATTTCTTTAAGACTGCAAGGGAAGCTCAGCTTCCCCTATAATGTCAAAAAATTAATGGTCAAATATGTACTATTGTGTTAACATTTTATTGACTAAAAATGCGTTAGAACACGTTCATCTCGAAGACGAGTTCGTTCAGAATCAGCTACATACAGCAGGTCGGAGTCGGACTCGATTTCCTTCTCATACATTCCCGTAGCGTCAGTGTATTTCCCCGTTGAAGCCGAGCGTCCATTAACTTCAATGGAGCTGCTTTGAACAGTTTTTTTCAGAGCTTCGAAACTAGACGGTCATTGGATAAATGCTGCGATTATGTCCCGCCCCTGGATGCTCAGCGTCTCTGGGGGTGAATGGAGGAGTGGGCGGGCCTTGACGCCGGGCTTCTGCGTGATGATTGGAGGGTCTGCATCTCCTTTTGATTGACAGCGATTTTGTCCTATAAAAAGTCGCTGACGCTGAAGCTATTCGAGCTCAGTCCCATCGCGGCTTTGCACTTGGTTCTTATCAATCATTATATATATATTTTTTATTTATTTATAATGTTATGTTTTAATATACATGCTGCTAACTCGGAAATTTCAAGATATGCGAGCAAAAAATGCTCCTGATACTTAGGCAGAAAGATTGCTGTTTTTGTTTCGTTTGTGTTTGTGTTCTTGTTCGAATCCAAATCCACGTTGTCTTGGGCGAATCACTGATTCACTGAGCCATTCATAAAAACATGATTCACTCCTGAATGATTCAGCCGTTTTGAAAGAATCATTTGAATGACTCAGTGATTCAATCACGACCGTCTGCCACCTGCTGGCCGTTTTTAAGTTTCCCGTCTAAATGTAGGCGTATTACATTATTTTCCTACATATTTCTATATTCAGAATTTAGTATTTAAAACATTAATCTCATAACATTATTCATGCAATTATAAATACAGTCTAAATGAATAAATGCCACATCTAAATGTCACTTCATGCAGCTTCTGTGCAGTGCTCAGATGAGTTTTGTTTAGATCATTTCATGGATAACAATAGCCAGTCATTCATTCACATTAATTAAGTATTCAGAGAATAATATTGTCTGTTTCACTTACATCTATTTATTTATTAAATTTTGATTCATTTTGTAGAACTGAATTATAAATTAAGCTGGTATAGTATCGTAAGACATTTTTATGGTATCGTGACAACTCTATTATACACCACATTCCTTGTTTCAGTTTAACCTAATTCCCACATTTCCTCCGTCCAGTTTAATATCTTTTTTTTAGATTATTTGTTTGTTCATTCATTCATTCATTCATACAGTAGGCTAGTCCAGCGTCACTGGAAAAGGCGCCCAGCTGGTACGACAGGGTCACAGAGCATTTTCTTAAAAAGGAACGTAGGGCAGAATTTAAGTATAAATAAATGGACAATTTTTATGATGTGGGCCGAAAATGAGCTTCCCCTCTTTGAAAGACCAGCAGCCGCCACTGGGGTGAACTAACCCTAATGTTTAGCTGACAAATGTGTTTAAGTTGAATCATGCAATAATGGGGTGGTCTAACTGCAAATCGAGGATCTCCAACAATCTGCTTCAGTTTTCTTAAGTGGGTACATGAGGCCAACAGAAGAACATTTACTGTATTAATATTAGATTTCTTAAGGGAGTAGCATAACAAGATGCTTGATTGTAAAGCGCTTTGGGTGTACGGCAATACACAATAAAGCGCTATATAAATGCATTATTCAATCATTCATTCATTCAAGATAAACACTGGCATACTGGGCTGTACGCAGGTTTTTATAAATACTGAGATCCCAAAATGGAGATTGGTAGGGGGCTTCGGGGGCATGCTCCCCCGAGAAAAATTTGATTTTCCTGACTTACACGTGTGCATTTTAAGATGTTTTAAGGCTTATAAATTGGATAATAATATAGGTTTAAAACCAAGCAAGTGGGCAGTAGTAGCATAAATTATTTTTCAAGATAACAGATTCTTAAACATGAGAATCAGATTAAATGTTCCAATGAATGATCCACACTACAGACTGTAAATAGAGAAGATATAGTTGTTTGTTTATGAATTTAATGAACTCAAGTTATAGTTATCCTGGTAGCCTTCTGTAAAATCAAGTGTCTAAAATGATTAAACATGAATATTATGTTTTATATTTTTAATTCACACTAACAGAAATTAATCTTTTCCAATAAGTTTAAACTGTTTTTTACATTTTATGGCCATTTTTACCTTTTATGAAGCCATTTTTTTTTTTTTTTCTAAAAGTGTCCATTATATTTTGAGTCAAATTCTTACATTTAACGATTGAATTAGAATAAGACATCTGGGCTGTTACCAAGCAAATTAAATCAACACAGAAGCTGCATCTGAAGTGGCATTTTAGATATATTTACACACTGTTTAATGCAAGACATGAATGCATTTAACTGCAATTACAAATGCATAAATAATGTTTTGATATATTAAACATAAAACGTTAAATACTATTATTTGAAATTATTTAAAACATGAAAAAAAGGGGGGAAAAATCGAAATGTGAAATTAAAACCTCCAGTAGGTGGCAGCAAGTCACTGTTAATAAGTGAGTCACTGCGATTGAACCGAATCATTTAAACGGTTGATTCATTCAGGAACAAAACAGGTTCCTGAACAGGTTTAGGTGTCTAAAGCGTAAGTCTCTTGATATTAGCCTATTATTTATTGAACAGTTATATAAAATCAATATCACATTTGTAACCATGCTGATTTTTTTAAAAGTAAAAACAGCACTCTTCATGTGATATTTATTAACAAAATGAAATTATATAAATATATACATTTTCTGCCCCCTTATCTTTAATTATGTGATCATTCTTAATGGATATTAATAGACTGAATCACGCAGTCGCGCATGCGTGCACTCTGTAGGTGTGTTTTATTTGGTTTTTGCCATATACTAGATAATGTCATGTCTCTCGAGTTCAGTATTTGCGCTAAACATGCGCAGATTTGGCTTGCATGAGCTTGCTCAAGACATTAATGAGTGAACATAATTTACAAAAAGTAACCAGCTAGGTAAAAATGCTTGAGGTGAATGAGATGAGACGAGTGACGTGCTGAGTGATTGACAGGAGGCGTGGCTATGTAGGACTGCCGTGTGTGACTTGAGCTCACTGCCTGTCGGAGAGGAGAGAGAGAGAGAAAGCGCAGCTGATATCGGTTTATCGATCATGCGGGAACGCGGCATTGAAACGTTTTAAATATTTCTGTATAATAGGTGTTGAAAAACTATATTTTTGACAAAACTATTAACAAACCCAAAAGATTCGGGGCTTCTGAAAAAACATTCGGGGCTCGAGCCCCAGAAGCCCCCCCCCCCGCTCCGCCCCTGTTATAGATAGATAGATAGATAGATAGATAGATAGATAGATAGATAGATAGATAGATAGATAGATAGATAGATAGATAGATAGATAGATAGATAGATAGACAAACACACACACACACACACACGTTTGTTTTTGTGAAAAGTGGGGACATCCCATAAGCGTAATGGTTTTTATACTGTACAAACTGTATGTGCTATTGCCCTACACCAACCCTACACCTAAATCTACCCCTTACAGGAGACTGTCTGCTATTTCGGATTTTCAATACACTCCATTCTGTGTGATTTATAAGTGTTTTGAAAAGTGAGGACATGGAGTAATGTCCTGAAAAGTCATCATCTCCTTGTAATACCTGTCATACCCTTGACATTATACAAATCTATGTCCTAATTTGTCACAAAAACGCATGCGCACACACACACACACACACACAGACACACAGTATATATATATACTGTGTGTGTAGAGTCGGTGTGTGTAGAGTCGAGTCGGTGGCCCTCCCCCTTATTATCATCACCACCCCGTCCCTTATTCGCCGCCCTTCACCAGGCTCCCGACGGGAGTGGGTGTGTGAGAGGAGGGGCATGGGAACAACGTGGGCTGGCAGCGTGTGATGAGGCACAGCTGGACTGAATGAAGCCTCATCACCGCCGCTGTTAAATGCCAAGTGCGCCTCTCCTCGAGAGACTGGTCTCTTCCCCCCTGCATGCACGCTGGTATCCTCGTGGGTCCAGGAAGGGTGCGTTGAGGGACGTCGCACCACCAGAGATGTGAGCCGCAGGATCCAGAGTCAGGATGAAAGCCGCACCCGTATTATGGCCGACGGGCCAGGATGCCGGGCCATTCACGTCCCGCCAAAGGCCGAGGAAGAAGAGGAAGAGCCGCCGCTCAGAAGAAGCCGCCGCCCCTCGTAACCGGACCAGAGCGGGAGCGCGTGCGGCCACCGGAGTCCGCCCCTTGCCTGGACCCTTCCTCCTGGAACACTGCCCTCCTTCACGAGCCCCGCAGCACAACGAGGACACCAGATCCACCCTGTTTCGCTTGGACACTTCTTCCCCCTGGTAACTTTATTTTATTGATTTTTGTTTAATAAAACAAACTCACTGTGCCACACCCACTGTGTCTGTCGTTGGCTCCTTCCGTCACTATATATATATATATATATATATACACACACACACACACACACACACACACACACACACACACTGACTATGCATATAAGCCAAGTCAGATGTATTTATAAAACGCTTCGTACAATATAGATACAATGTAAACAGAAATGCAAGGGAATAAAAATAATTTATTTCTAAAAAAGAAAAAAAAAAGAGAGTTTCGATTACTAAGTGAACAAATGAAGTGTTTTCACACATGATCACTGTGTGTAGGTCATCAGTAAATGAGTGTTGCATTAAAATGGCAGTTTTCCAAATTAAACAAAAGAGCTGTTAGTTTCGAATGATGTGTGTAACGTAGAGAACAGTGTTAAGAGTTTTGCAAAAAGTTTGTTTTACAATATCAAACTGAGTTTAAAGCATGTAATGTGCTTGTAGTTTTGCAGACTTGGTCTAAAGGTTAGGTACAGTATATGAGTGAATGGTTTCACTAAGTGGGCCTCAAGTATCACTTTTAGTGCCTAAGCAGTTTTAAAAAACTGTTATAGAGAGCCAATGCAGTGTTGACAGAACCAGGCTAATATGGTCATACTTCCTGGTTCTAGTAAGAACTCTAGCTTCTGCATTTTGGACCAACTTGAGTTTGTTGATTAAGCGTGCAGAACAACCACCCAATAAAGCATTACAATAATCTAACCTTGAGGTCATGAAGGCATGAATTAACATTCCTGCAACCGGGAAAACTTCCCATAATGCACAATGTGGCTGTTACATCATAAGAAGAATAGCACCTACGCTAATATTAATCTGCTTCTTTCTTATTCCGAGGTCACCGTAGCCACCCGATCCAGTCCACCTACAGCCCTGAATGTCAAGTGAGATCAGGACAACTAGATGAGCCCCAGAGACAGATCCCCAGTGAAGACCTCGTCATCTAGATGGCAGTCGGCACAAGACCACAGGAACCAGACAACTCCTCTGTACAATCTGACTTTGCTGCAGCCTAGAATTAAACTGCTGGTTTCATCTGGCCAGAGAAGAACTGGCCTCCCGACAGAGGATGGTTTCTTCAAAGGTTTTGTTTTCTACATTTCTGTCACCGATGAAGTTTTGGTCACTTCCGGCTTGCTTAGTTGGGGACACTTTATTTCCAGTGATATCATCAAATTTATTGCACAGATACAATTTTAACTGAAAATTGGGTGTTTACTGTTGTCCTTTTTCATTATTACACACTCTTTCCCTATTTAACCCTCTGGGGTCGAAGCCTGCACTGGTGCGGTCTGTCTCATATTTTCTTGATTTTCTTGATGATCCGTCATTTTTGATCGTACAGATAAGAATAAGGTATCGTTTGAAACTGCAAAGAATCTACTTTTATTTGTGTATAGTCATAATAACAACAAAACAATGTGTTTTTGTAAAATAAAGAAAATATACAGGGTGTGCTCTCTGCATCTCTGTCACCTCTCTTCACAGACATGTAAATAAAACAACCTGAATCTCAGCAAATACTTGCTTTAAAGACATGAGAAATATATGTATAGAAAGCTAAGTCGTCTAAAACAAATATTCTCCGATTAAGTAAACCATATGAAACCAACGCGACGTCCAGTTTTTCCCGTCTCAACTCACTATCTCTAATGCGATCACGCCCTTGAGTCGATCGTGCTTTTCAAATACAAAACATCCACGTGAGACGCGCGTGCATATAAATGCCCACATCACTGTAAACAAACATGAAGAGTTCATCCTGGCTACTTTTTTGCTTCTGGAAGAAGACGCGCTGAGAGTAATAACCCAGAATTTACCTCAGAAGAACAACACAACGTGATGCATCGCACAGCTAGATCTAGTGGAGGATATCATTCTGATGAGTAGCCTAAGATTACTTGCATCTGTTGTTAGTGTTATTGTGAGATAACTTGTACACATTTTACTAGTTAGACTTTTCCAAAACTTTAATTCCTTTAAAATCAAGTGAAACATTTTGAAATATGTGTCATTTCATTGTCTAAATGTCTTGCAAAGCCAGGATGTTTGTTTAATGTTTTATAACATATAAAACCACAAGATATGAAAGTAGTACGAGTGTTAACACTATGAATGTTATTAGAGTCTAGGAATGTTTGGCACAAAGGTGTGTTACTGTTCAAGTCTCAGTGTTCAGATCAGTATGGTCAATCATGTGTCCTTGACCTTCACTGTGTATATTTTTTATTATACTGTGTTGTAAATAAAATAAAAATAATAATCAAAAAGCCACTTTATTTTATTCTCCTCACACTCTTTCCTACCTGCCTCGGTCACATTGATATTGATGGCCCCAGAGACAGATCCCAGAGGAGAACTGGCCCCCCGACTGAGCCTGGTTACTCCCAAGGTTTTTTTCCTCCATGCTGTCACTGGTGGAGTTTTGGTTCCTTGCCGCTGTTGCCTCTGGCTTGCTCAGTTGGGGACACTTAATTTCCAGCGATATTGTTGACTTGATTGCACAAATACTATTATAACTGAACTGAGCTGGATGATGACATCACTGAATTCAATGATGAACTGCCTTTAAATTGCCTGAAAATTGAGTGTTTACTATTGTCCTTTTGCATTACCGACACACTAATTTCCTATTTGTTACTGTAAAGCTGCTTTGACACAATCTGTATTGTTAAAAGCGCTATATAAATAAAGGTGACAGACTTTGACTACTGCTGTGCTGTTGGGAAATGTCAATGCCTGTTGATGCTTTATTTTTAATTGATTTAGTTACTGTATTTAATAAATACCTGGGGTTAAGTTTGTTTTTTTCTAAAAGAGACAAAAAGTAATCAGATTTAGCAGTTTTTAATGCTTTTCTGTAGGATAGGGTACTTTCCTACCATGCAATACGAAATACCTCTAGTTTTGTTTTCCTCCAGCTGCGCTCCATTTTCCGGGCTGCTCTCTTTAGGGTGCGAGTGTGCTCATTATACCACGGTGTTGGACTCTTATCCTTAAACTTCCTTAAGTGTAAAGGAGCAACCGTATCTAAAATGCTAGAAAAGAGAGAGTCCATAGTTTCTATTACATCATTAAGTTTTTCTGAGCTATTTGAAATGCTGAGGAATTGAGATAAATCAGGTAGATTACTTACTAAGGACAAATGTGCAATTATTTTATTTATTTTTTTATCGACTGACAGCACTATGTATATTTTATTATTATATATTATTATTAAATTATTATTTATCTATGGAATTTCAGACATTTTTATTCCTTTGTTAATTTTTTCTAAAATAAATAAACCAAGAAATAAACCAACTGTTGACTCACAATACAAAATCATTCTGGTGTCATTTATGTAATCTACGGCTGTGTATTAAATGATTGAAGAAATGATGAAGAACCAAACAATGTGCAGCCCTCTTGAAATCAGGAAAGTTGCATGTGTGAATTGCGTCTGTGCATTTCTGTGAGTGATGTGTTTGTGTGTGTGTGTGTGTGTGTGTCAGTGAAAACAGCAAAACAATATAGTATCAATATAAAGTTAGTAGCAAAGAAACATTTTAATACTGTGTTATCTGAGAAAAAAGGGAAATTTAATTAACTTTATATAAAATGTTCCCTTTTCATTTTAAATTTGACTGGAATGTGTTATTAAAGTTCTGCGAATGTCTTGACTGGTGACATGATCAGAGATTGCCATCTCTTCCTTACCCCCTTCCCTGTCCACTTCATCTTCCAATTATTCCAGGTCAGACTCCAGCATTTCACTGCTGCACAGAAGCTAGGTTCTGAGTTCTTATAAAACAAAAAAGGTGTGAACAAAAAAGGGTCTGAGATCACTTCAATGCTGAAGAGATCCAAAATAGAACCGGTTCTCTTTTGAGTCCACTATATTGTGGACACCGAGAGGACTGAGGTCACTTTCGGCTTGTTCCCTTTCTGGTTCACTTTAAGTGAACTGGATTTGGTTCCTTTAAAACTAACTATGTGTGGAAAAACACCCTTAAAGGGACAGTTCACGGAAAAATACAAATTCTGTCATTAATTACTTACCCTCAAGTCAAGTCAAGTCACCTTTATTTATGTAGTGCTTTTAACAATACAGATTGTGTCAAAGTAACTTCACAATATCAAAATAGGAAAATAGTGTCAATAATGTAAAATGACAAGATTAAACACTCAATTTTCAGTTAAAGGCATTTCATTATTGAATTCAAAGATGTCATCATCCAGCTCAGTTCAGTTTAAATAGTATCTGTGTGATCAAGTCAACGATATCGCTGGAAAATTAGTGTCCCCAACTGAGCAAGCCAGAGGCGACAGCGGCAAGGAACCAAAACTCTCTCTGTGACAGAATGGAGGATAAAACCTTGGGAGAAACCAGGCTCAGTCGGGGGCCAGTTCTCCTCTGACCAGACGAACCCGCAGTTCAATTCCAACCTCAGCCATGTCAGATTGTGCAGAGAACTCATCTGGTTCCTGTGGTCTTGTCCTGATGGCTGTCTCGGTGATGAGGTCTTCACTGGGGATCTGTCTCTTGAGAACGCAGCGGACGTGGAGGACTATAATGCATTAATAATAAAGCATTACAATAGTCTAACCTTGAGGTCATAAACACATTAATTAACATTTCTGCATTTGACGCTGAGAGCATAGGCCGCAATTTAGATATATTTTTAAGATGAAAAAAAAAAATGCAGTTTTACAAATGCTAAAAACGTAGCTTTCAAAGGAAAGATTGCTATCAAACAGCACACCTAGGTTCCTGACTGATGACGAAGAATTGACAGAGCAGCCATCAAGTGTTAGATAATGTTTTAAGTTATTACATGTGGGGGTTTTAGGTCTGATAATTAACACCTCTGTTGTTCCTAAACCTGTTTTATGGTGCTTAATTTCCAACACCTTCTACCTTATTTTATTTATTCTCAGGTAAGGTAAAGTAAGTCAAATCTGCCCTATCTCATAAGCATCTGAGTTTTCATGCTTACAAAATAGGTCACAGAAGACTTCTCCATGGTCTGTTCTGCTCAAGCTTAGAAATCAGAGTCTAACAGAGTTGAACAATGACAACAATGACGTCTTCAAATCCAATACTGCTCACAAATCTCATTTCACTTGGAAAATATCACATTCATGTGAAAAAAAAATGACTAAAGGTAAGCCAAACTTTGAACATTTTATAAAAGAGATTAAACAATATGGTGCTACATTAGATAAAATTAAGAACAAAAAAGCAAGAAAGACCTATGAAGCTTTTTGTTACTTTAAATTGTTGTAATTTTACCCCTGGCATGAATTGTTGCACTTTACACATGAATGTTTATTTGTTTTTGTATTTGTTGTGAGTTGCATATGCTTTTACAAACCTTTGTATAATTTTTGCATAATAATAATAAAAAAATACTGCTCACAAATCTGTTTTTAGAGCAGTAAAATCTTTTTTACTGTATAGCCGCAATGTTATATTTAGTCACATTTAATAAAAAACACTGATAAAAGCAAATATACCCCCACTTTATTGGTATTTAAATATGTTGAACTTTATTCTTGAACAGATGCCCTGTATTAAGCAGTATATAAAAAGTGTTTCTGTTGCTCATGAAAACATTTCTGAAACATCTGTGCATTTGACAGATATTGCATGTTATTCACTTCATCTGTAATAGGAGTATGCAAACACCGTGACAGCATCACTACCGGGAGCAGAAAGTGTCCGACTTCACATCTTCGCTTTCAATTCCGCCCCCGACTGCAAGTGGCTACTCCCGCTGATAGGTCTGTGCGGCGCTGCATGAAGTCGAACACACCTAATGAGAGACAGGACACATGACTAGGACAACCAATAGGCTTGTCTGAGATGAACTACACTAGCCTGCCACTGGCTGGCGAGAGTAGCCGCTTGCAGTCGGGGCGGAATTAAAAGTGGAGACGTCAAGTCGGACACTTTCTGCTCCCGGTAGTGATGTTCTCACAGTGTTTGCATACTCTTATCACAGAGGAAGTGAAATAAATGCAATATTTGTCAAATACACAGACATTTCAGAAACGTTTTCAACAGAAGCAACAGAAACACTTTTTATATACTGCTTAATAGAGCGCCATCTATTCATGAATAAAGTTCGACATAAACATATTTATAATATTTAAATATCAATAAAGTGGGGGTATAAATGCTTTTATCAGTGTTTTTTGATAAATGTGACTCAATATAGCAGTGCGACAACACTTAAAAAGCTTTACTGTTATAAAAACACAGATTTGTGAGCATTATTGAAATTGAACTGTTAAATGTAACACACATGCTTGTCATCACAGAGTCTGACCAATGGAAATAATGTGTGTTGTCATCAAGGCTTTCGCAGCTGATTTTGAGCATCTGAAGCGCCTGATCTAGGCGGCTGGTCTCGTTTTGCTCTCGCGGTACTTTGATGGGACATGTGATTGCAAGGTGACTGCAGCGCCGATCAAAGTCGGACAAATGTTCTAACCAGAATGCATTGCTTTTGACAGGCAGCAGCTGATCTTTGCAGTGCCACATAAAATCGAATAAGCCTATTGAGAACATGACACATGAACCAAAGAACCAATCAAAACATGACATATACACAAGGCAGAAATATATGAGGAATAAAGGAATCACATGACAGAACATGACTGTGGCCAAACTACAAAATAAAAGACATGAAAACAATGAACAAGAAACAAAACCCAAACCCTCCGTTACAAGGCGCCGACTCAGAGGATCTGCAGTGAACGCCACTGTCCCTGGAGGATCAGGGGACGTGTGTGCAGCCCAGACACACAATATGGCGACCACCATGACAGGAAGCACTGTGAACAAAGTAACGACTTCTGGGACAGGTAATGCTGAGTCCGCTGGGCTTGAGTGCACTGAACTGCAGTGCCTGCTTCACAAAGTCCCAAAAAATTAATTGAGTCCACAGCAATAAAAAAAGATTAAAGAATTGTCCGAAGTCGCTGCAGATAGCCTTGTGACACATGGGTGTCCCGAGTTCGAATCCCGACTCGAGGACCTTTCCCGCTCCCACCCAAGACGCAGACACGGGGAATATATGACAACCTGAACAAGCTAATCAAGGTCTTCAAGATTACTAGAAAGTTACTGGCAGGAAAGTTTGATCAAGGTTGGATTAAGTGATTTTTGTTTGATTTAAATTAACAGCATAGACAGCAGTTTGTACATTACGCAGCTGTCACACAAATCTAATATACACATACAATTTCTTTCCTAGCTGTTTACATTCACAGACATAACCGTGTTTATATGAACTTTTTTATGTTTTCGACAACCAGATTTCTGTGTGGATATGTGCACTCAGAAAACAGTGTATCAGAATTTTTCAATGATATGGCTTTAAAACGCATGCAAACAATAAACTTTCATGATGTCAAAGAACTTCAATATCACGTGAGCGAGATAAACATGATAATCAAAACCAAACAGAAGCTTCCAGGGCACTCTCTTCTGGAAAGGGGGCGGGGAGCAGCAGCTCATTTGCATTTAAATATACATGAACGAAAATAGCATGTTTTTTGCTTTTGTTAAAATGGTCATTTTCCGCATGGAATAATAAACGATCTGTGAGTATGAAACTGCTCAGTCACATTCTAGGAACATGTCTGAGACTTATAATACTTTCTGAGACTTATATTAAGGAGCATAGTAGGTCCCTTTTAAGGAAACAGGAACAGAACAGATCTATAAAGTAAAAGTCCATATAACAAAACATGAGCACAGAACTATTACAGAGGTATTTTTTAATAAATCCAAACTCAGAGCACCTGTAAAGTGTTTACTGTGTTTAATTGAGCCACACAAAACACTATGAGCCATGTCGTTATTTTGAAATGCGCAGTTTGAAATTTAAAATTATACTAAGCAAATCACAGCTTCCTGTTAGCTCTAACGTCACTAATAGAAACGTCCAACAATGTAAACCAATGTGGACAATCTCCCTGAAAGAACGCACAAAGATTAATGGCTAATATTGTATAATCAATAGTCATACTGTGCTGGGAGAATAAAAATAAAATACAAATAATTATATTACACTAGATTCCCCTGATTATTACAAACCATGGCTATTGGTGTGGCTCATGAGTTGCTCCCTAAATCAAGCAAATCACCTTTTCCATTTCAGTTAGGATGCTACCTTCAAGTTTAGCTGCCTTTTGTAGAAAGCAGACAGTGAGCAGTTCACTGGGGTGTGAAACAGATCTTTTCTCATGCTTTCTCAATTAGTTGACTAGAGAACGTCCTTAAGGAACATCTATTGATGGGTCAGAGACACAGCATCCATGTCCTCTGTTCTGCTTGCCTTCACCACTTCCTCAGAAAGTGTGTGTATGCATAAATACAAGCTGGGAGCCTTCATGATTGTCTGGCTGCTGACAAGGAGCGTGTGCGTGTGTGAGCAGTCAGATAATGTCACAGTGTGACAGAAGTGAGAGTGTTAGAGACAGAGAGGAAATGAGAATAGGCCCCAATGCTCACAAGAGTACACACACACACACACACACACACACACACACACACACACACACACTCAGCATGTGACTTGGTGACCATGTTCTAGTCCCACTAAACGTGACACAGTGACATTGCATAAATCACTGAAAACTAGCTATTTTCAATGTACACCAGGTTTGTTTGACTCACCATACCCCTAAATAAATAAGCACAACTCCATAAGTCTTTAGACCCCTACCTCAGTATACTTTGTCGAAGCACATTTGGCAGTGGTTCTGTTATTGGTTTAAGCTCTGACAGGTTGGAAGTTGTTCCGTCAGAGGACTGTAATTTCCAGTTCTCTCCAGGGATGTCCAGGCTCTGGCTGGATCACAGCAGGACGCTACCACCAGACATTTTTTTAAACTACTTCCATTTCAGCATGATACTTTTAGTGCACAATGAATAAAGAAATAATCAAGTCAAGTCGATGCAATTTATATAGCGCTTTTACAATGCAGATTGTGTCAAAGCAGCTTTACAGTATTAAAAAAGGGAAATAGTGTGTCGAAATAGTGTGCCATTCCCCTCTGGCCAGACAACACCAGCAGTAAATAAATACTTAAGTACTGTTTTGTCTTTTAATGGAAAAAATGTTAAAAACTGTAATAAAAAATAAAATGATTTTCAGTATGATTAGAATAGTTTTTTGTTTACTTGTTTATTTTTATGACTTCATAGGTAACGTTGTAGTTGTACAGCAAATGGGAAAACCTAAGAGGACCTTCATACACGGGAAACCTCGGCTTTTTAACTTTAAACTTTAAATCAGCATCAAGCATGTGAGGGATAAAATGGCTTTAAAGCTGACAACATTCTAGTGTAGTAGTTTACAAGCAGTGATCCACAACAAAACTAGAGTTCCTTTTACAACTAATTATGATTTTACTATGGTCAGATAAGTAGTTAAAAAGTTAAAAAGCAGGGCATGTGGACAAGCTGCAAGCCGGTGCATGTGGCACTTATAGCCAATGGTACAAGCTGCTGTACGGATACATGTAATGCAGCAGCCAATCAAAGCAGGGCTGGGAGGAGGAAGTGGCCAATGGGGGGCAGGCAGTGGCGGTACATTCCCCAGCTCTTAAGAGGTTAATGAGCAAAGCTACTCGGCTTCCTGCCAGCACGTCCAGCAGCTCAGAGACGTTCCCACAATGAGTGAAAGCTGTATCACGACAGGACTAGTCTAATTATACACCCACAGAGAGAGGGAGAGACAGGAGGGGGTCACAAAGGGTGAGCGAGCTGAAGTGTGCGAGTCCCTGCGCGCGTGTGTGTGTGTGTGTGTGTGTGTGTGAAACCAAAAGAAAGCAGAGCGAGCTGTAGAGACAGAGAACGAACGCTCGCAGCGGGTGAGAATACAGAAGATACAGCACAAGAGTGTCTAGGTGAAGACAAGATAAGGAAAAAGACAGTTTACAGCATCATGCTGGATATTTCCGCCTGCTGTGCTGCTGCTGCTTTCCCATGATCACTCAGTGTATTTCTCACCATAAAAAGACACCCAAAGAGGTAGGACACTTTTGAATGTGTGTGCTCATGTTGACAAGTGTGACAGAGTAAGTGTTACCGAGTGTCTTCGAGACATACGGGAGTGTGTGAGGTATGTTGTGTGGCTATTCAAGCAAAGTGTGTGTGAGTGTGTTCTTCAAAGTCACCAGCTTTACATTAAAAGCACAGAGACAGGGTTCGTGATGTACCACATTTAGAGGATAGCGCTGAAATTGTTGGAAACAAGCAAGCTGATGCGGCCTCAGCCGCTCTCAAACAAGGCATGACTGATCAGTGTGTTTTGTTTTACAGTTCTGCACTGTCAAAGTGAAACATGCACTTCTTATCGTATGATCTATTTCAAACTGCTCTGAGCCTTTAAATGACTCTCCCTGGCGTAACTTCATGCAGTAGGTTTAATTAAGGCATATTTGAGATTTATAACCTAAATCTGACCATCATCAGGCATTCAGGAAAACTGCCCGGACAAAACATTTTTTATGAATTATGTGTATATATGTTGTCGTTATTATTATTATACATTTCTTTAAACTTGATAGCCTTTTATTTTATATTGTTCAAATGCACAGTATATAATGCAAATGTCACTTTTGCATAGTGATTTGTTTTTTGAATCATTAAAACTTCTAATCGGATTAACGTATCTTAGTATTTTTTTATATTGGGATATCTTACAGATTTTTTTTTTTTTTTCAAAATATAACATACTATAGCTGTCAGTGATTCTCGGGCAGCTGCTGCCTCTTTAAGATGTCTATTTTTACAGTAGCATTCACACACACGTGTGTGAGTGTGTGTGTGTGTGTGTGTGTGTGTGTGTGTGTGTGTGTGTTTGAGAGAGAGAGAGAGAGGTGGAGGCAAGGAGCAGGAGTGAGTCTGTGGGTGTGTGAATAGAGTAATTCTTCTGGTTTGTGCTTCTCTATTACAGACTTAGGCTGTCAAGTGTCTGCTGGTTAGTTAATCGTTCATTCTGCAGGTTAGTCCAGTCTCATGACTCACTCATAAAAGACTAAATGTTATTTGAATCAGTGATTTGTCTTGTTTTCCTCTGCGTGTATGTGTGTGTGTGTGTGTGTGTGTGTGTATATATATATATATATATATATATATATATATATATATATACAGTCATGGTCAAAAATATCGGCACCCTTGGTAAATATTATCAAAGAAGGCTGTGAAAATTAATCTGCATTGTTCATGCTTTTGATCTTTTATTTTAAAAAATCTAAGCTTTCATTGGATAATAAGAATTTAAAATGGGGGGAAATATCATTATGAAATAAATGTTTTTCTCAAATACACGTTGGACACAATTATTGGCACCCCTAGTAATTCTTATGAGTAAAATATCTCTGAAGTATATTCCCATTCATATTCACAATTCTGAGCACTCCAGGGTGAACATGAAATTATCCAGCCATGGCTTCCTGTTTCACAGAAATATAAATAGGAGGGAAAACAAAGCCCAAATTCCCTTAATCATCCATCACAATGAGAAAAACCAAAGAATATATTTCTTCAGCAAAAGATAATTGAGTCAAGTCAAGTCAAGTCACCTTTATTTATATAGCGCTTTTACCAATACAGAGCTTCACAAATTAGTGAAGCGGCTTTAAGAAAAGAGCTAGAGCAGTGAAAATCCCCATTTCCATCATCAGGGCAATAATTAAGAATTTCCAATCAACATAAAATGTTAGGAATCTGCCTGAAAGAGGACGTGTGTCTATATCGTCCTAATGCACGGTGAGGAGGAGAGTTTGAGCGGCTAAAGACTCTCCAAGGACCACAGCTGGAGAATTGCAGAAAATAGCTGAGTCTCGGGGGCAGAAAACCTTTTAAAAAATCAGCAAACAGCACCTACATCAGCACATGTTGTTTGGGAGGGTTTCAAGAAAAATTCTCCTCGCTCATCCAAAAACAAACTCCAGCATATTCAGTTATCAGACACGACTGGAGCTTCAAATGGGACTGGCTTCTATGATCAGATGAAACTAAAAAAAAGAGCTTTTTAGCAGCAAACACTCAAGATGGGTTTGGTGAACACAGGGATAAAAAGTACCCCAATGTGTACAATGAAATATACTGCTGTATTTTTGATGTTGTGGGGCTATATTTCTGCTGGAGGTCCTGGACATCTTGTTTAGACGCATGGCATCATGGATTCTATCAAATACCAACAGATAAAAAATCAATAAGTGACTGACTCTGTTAGAAATCTTATAATGGGCCATGTTTGGATCTTCCAACGTACAATAATCCAAACACAAACCTCAAAAACAACACAAAAATGGGTCACTGAGCACAAAGCCAAGCTTCTGCTGGTCATTCCAGTCCTCTGACCTGAACCCTGTAGAACATGAGTGACCTGAAGAGAAGAAGCTGTGAATCTAAAGGGTCTGGAGTGATTCTGGATGAAGGAATGGTCTCTGATCTCTCGTCAGGTGTCTCTAACCTCGTCAGGCATTATAGGAGAACATTCAGAGCTGTTAAACTGGCAAATGGAGGATTCAAAAAGTACTGAATAAAAGGGTGCCATTAATTGTGGCTAATGTGTATTTGAGAAAAACATTTATTTCATGATATTTCCCCCCATTTTACATTCTTATTATCCAATGAAAGGTTAGATTGTTGTGATTTTTTTAAATAAAATATCAAAAGGATTAACAATGCAGATTAATTTTCACAGCCTTCTTTGATCATATTTACCAAGGGTGCCGATATTTTTGGCCAAAACTGGAACACAAACAAAACTGTTACTGAGTTTAAAAAGAAGAAAATGTTTTAGCAGTGCACAATATAACATTGCATAATATAATGAAATCATGTGTTTTTATTTTATACTGTAAGTGGTAAAGTATTTTCATTTTAAGAGATAATACTCTTATTTTATCAGATAGAGGAATGCTTTTGGTAACACTTTAGATTAAGGAAAATATATTCACCATTAACTAGCTCAGTAAGTTTTATTAAGTTTTTTTTTTCTACTTTATTTTTTTCTTTTCTAAATAATAGTTAGTAAGGTAGTTGTTAAATTAAGAGGTATGAGGTGGATTAAGGTGGATTAATCTAGAATATGGTCATGCAGAATAAGACATTAATATGTGCCTAACGGGTACTAATAAACAAACAATATGCTAGTAATATGCATGCTAATAAGCAACTAGTTAATAGTAAGATTTGGTCCTTAAAAAGAAAGTGATACCATTCTTTTATACACACTAGTTTATTGTTTTAGAATAATGACTCGTTTATCACTGATGTAGATCCTCCATTTTGTTTTAATCCAATCATTTCACACAACAATTAATTCATTCACGCATTTGCTTACTCATTTGTTCGTTCATTCATTCATTCATTCATACATACATTCATTCATACATTGCATGCACATTATTATTATATTAAAACCAGTGATGAGAAGGATACTTTGGAAATGTAATAGGTTACATATTACAAGTTACCCTACTTAAAATGTAATAAGTAGTGTAACTTTTCAATTACTTTATTAAAGTAATGTAACTGATTACTTTTCGATTAGCTTTCTAAATTTCTAATGTTTTCAACTGTTAATCCTTTTCAAACATGTAAACCAGGTAGGGTTAACCTTACAGCAGTACTGAACACTGATTAATCAGACTTTCAGAATCCTTCATCATTTGAATTAAGTTATAATATTTAAATTTTAATGGAGACATTGGTTGCCAAATATCTTCGTTTGCATATAAATGTGTCTTGGCAGTGTGTGGACACAACCACCCTACAATGATAAAAATTCACTCCTTTTTTTTAATCCCCCAAAAACCTAAACAGTCTCAATTATCAAGCCATTTTGGTTTTGGAGTGAATAACGAGCGCTTTCTTCCACCTTCAGTACCACGACTGAGGTGAGACCCTTGAACAAGGCACCGAACCCCCAACTGCTCCACTGCTCCGGGTGTGTGTGTGTGTGTGTGTGTGCGCGCACTTGGATGGGTTAAATGCAGAGCACAAATTCCAAGTATGGGTTACCATACTTGACCACATGTCACTTCACTTTCTCTAAATTCGTTTATGTCTGGCTGCGCAAATCATTTTACTCCAGACTCAAGGCAGGTTTTGTTAAAAAGTTAAAACTCAAGGATGGATCAGTACTTGCACCTCCAGAAGAAGTAAGTCTCATACTTTATGTGTTTTATAATTATTTGCGAATTGCCTTTTGCTCTTCCACAGAAGAGAGGGGCGGGGTGAGCAGAGCTCATTAGCATGTAAAGAGAGATACAACGAAACGAGTTGCTGTGAACAGAGAAAAAGGGTAAAAAGGGTGTTGTTTTTCATGACCACTGAGACCATTTCAAGAAGACCCTAATAAATCATACCAACTTGTGGAAAATGGGCATCCGATGTCCCCTTTGAAACACAGCCACGACAAAATCAGACTTACTTTAAGATCATTCTAAAATTAAATACAGATTTAAAATCATAACAAGATATAGTTTAATAGCTATGATATTGTTTTTGAATCTTTGCATAGCTACGATAGGAAACACTGGAAACTAGCAATGCCTTAGAACCCCCCCCCCCCCCCCCCCAAAAAAAAAAACACACAGTTCATCTTAAAAAAAATAATAAAGCATATACATGAACCCATATAGGAAATATAAGAGTTATCAGATAAACATCATAAATCATATAAACTCCTGAAATATTGGTGTTTCATATTTATGAGCAGTCACTGCAATCAATTAAATCTGTATGTGGGTGTGTGTGTGAAAAAAAAATCAGATGTAACCCCCTTTGTAATCCTTAACATTTTCATAAGTAACTATAATGTAATTTTTTTCTTAGTAACTGTAACTAATTACAATTTATTTTATTTTGTAATTAATTTACGTAATTCTGTTACATGTAACTAGTTACTCCCCAACACTGATTAAAACACTACTTAAAACAATATAATCACAGAATATATAAATAAACATTTTTATGTATGCAAAAACCAAAAAACATTCATATGAATGAAACTGTAAATAAAGAAACATATGTTGGGCTACCATGTGATCAAGAGAGAAATCAAAATCATTTGTTCCACATGTACATGGTGCTCATGTTAACAATGTGACAGCTGTAAGATCACAATGCCATCATGTGCCCATCAAGCATACTAATTCAGGCTAATCAAGGCATGTTTGTGTGTGTGTGTGTGTGTGTGTGTGTGTGTGTTTAAGGCACGTGGTGGCCTCAATGAAGATCTACAGAGATCAGGATTTCTGTAAGAGCGTCACTGATCTGATACAGCACATAAGAGCACTACCTCGTAATCCTGTCTGACCTTAACTACCAGAGGTTTACGTACTAAAACACTATTCGATAATCTCCTTGTGTAAAAATGTGTGATGCTGCCATAACAGAGGCTGTCATCTGAACAACTGTAACATTTCAGGAAAAACACACATACATACTATATATGCACACTGCATACTTCATATGCTAAATGCTCCGGATTGCAATTCTTAGAGCCTATTAAATTTCTTTTTTGCAATAAAAGTTGTCAAATTATCCCCAGTTGTACCATGTAAAATACTTCAGTCTTACACATCTGCAAGCAATCGGATGCTTGTTACGCATCTTCAAGCATTCATATTCTGTCTTACTATCATCAGCAAATCAGATGCATGTCACTCACCGGATTCTGTTCATCGGCCAATCAGATGTTTCACTACATATCTTCAGCTAATGAGAAGCTACCTGTCTTCAGACAATTTATTGGCATATAAATAAAAATGTTCCGTATTTATTTATTAAACAGACACACACACTTGCTTGTGTCCCATACATCTGCCTGTGATCATTTGTTTGTTGGCATTTACACATCATAGAAATCTCTGAGAAGTGTCTTTATTGTGAGCGCTGAGCACTGAAAGCTTGGCCAACCATGTGTACGATTCCACTCATGCGTGTAGTCAATTCTCAACACATGTATGTATCGCACACTTTATGCGTGCATAACCACCTACAAAAATCACTATTGCTGTGTCCAACATTTCTCCCTATATTTTATTTAGTATTTCATATACAGAAAAACAGAAGAAACCGCGATGGGACAAATACATTTTACAGTGAGCTAACAGCTCTGTTCGCCACATTCATCCCCTCTTTCTACCCACAATGACCTCAGATTACGAGCGTATATCGACTGTGCGCGCGCCAAAGAACTATTTCCCGTAATCCCGTATTTCCCGACTGACAAGCTGACAAGTGTTTGGAGCTTTCTTATTTCTGCAAATCATCAAAATAGAGAGAGAATGAGTTTTAAAATAAATGAAGCTATGTGTCACCTTACTGTTTTCTTTCAGTGAAAAGCGAGATTTTAGTACAGACAGGGCACGGGATCCAGGCGCAGCGTGAAGTTTAATTAAATAACATGTATACATATGAAGACTTGTGTCATGAAAAATGTCACTCCTCAACCTCAAACCTTAATCAGCAGCAGTCCAGGATGAAATGAACCGACTCGTGAAAGATGGCTTAGATGCTGCAGCCCTATTTATACCATCAGGGCTCGGCCAGTGCTTTGAAGACAGCTTTACACCCAGAACTCAACTAATCCTGCTTTGGCCTTTCAACTATCAGAGGATTAGCAATGCTATCTCTTTCGCTATCTCTTCTCCTCTCAATGGATCATTGATTGTTTCAGTGCAAGTCAATTTGTTTGATACCTAACTTGTTTAAACTTACTAGCAATATATCAAAATACTCTGCTTCTACAATATTATTCTAATTAATAGGCAAGTATTATAATTATTATTGCTCATACTTTCCCTGCACTGTTTGTGCTACAGACATGACTGAAGCCTCAAATCATGCAGTATATGCATGTATCATAAAGAATGAAAAATTGTACACTCATGTGATTTAATGAGCTCGCAAAAACAGATGTGATGTGTTTTCACCAGAGCCCAGTTATACACAGAATATGGTAACACTTTAGTACAGGGACCAATTCTCACTATTAACTAGTTTCTTATTAGCATGCATATTATTAACATATTGACTGTTTATTAGTTATTATGAAGCACATATTCTGCATGACCATATTCTACATCCCTAATCCTACTTAATACCTGCAAATTAGGAGTTTATTGAGACAAATGACGTAGTTGATATTTTATTAATGGCAAGAACTGGACCTTAAAATGTGACCCAGAATATACCTATGAGCACCAGTCAACGAAATGATGACTACAACACAAGACAACTCACCACATGACATCAGCCCATGGCCCATGGCAAGCAAAAACAAACAAAAAAATGCAAAAGCTTCTAAGTGCCGTTTGAAATATTTTTTTGTTCGGTTATGCCATTAAAGTGAAATTACTGAACCTACAAATAGGAGCCTGATAAAAATGCTCATTAGAATAAAAAAAAAAAAATATATATATATATATATATATATATATTAGGGCTGTCAGTCAATTAAAATATTGTATCGCGATTAATCGCGTGATTGTCATGAGTTAACTCATGATTAATCACAATTTAATCGCACATTTTTATTTGTTCTAAATGTACCTTAAATTAATACTTTTCAAGCTTTTAATACTCTAATCAACATGGGCATGGACAAATATGGATGCTTTATGCAAATGTATGTTTATTATTAGAGAAACCATAGTCAACATAGAGCATGAAGACTAGACAAAAGGTCATAGATGTTGTTCATGTCTATTAGACACATGAGAAAAGAACATAGAAACCCCAGGTTCCCATCACTTCTCTTTCTTTGCACTGAGCAGTTTACTGACACAAACCTGTTTACATTTTTGCAGGATAGGGCAGCTCACTTCTTCTGAACATGCAAAATGTACATTTATTATTTATTATTACATTTGTTTGCCTCTTTGTGCCCAGCCCACATACTGTAATTTTATGCAGCTAAATTTTCAATAAAACTGTTTTCATTGATATAGTATACTGTTTCTGTTGTCAGACAACGGGATGAATATGAAATAGTGACTGAAACGCGACACATTAAGACTCAGCTCTCCCTTCCAAGATGTTAATCTGCACAAAAATCCTGATTTATAATTGAGCCGTTGTCTGATAAAATCAAATAGGCTACACTTAAGGTAAAGACAGTAGCTGTGCTGTGATTTTGGCTATACTTGCATGTAAAATTAGAGAAGCAACATAATATTTGTGTTTAACTGAAAGTGCAGCTCCCCTCTGCCGCTCGCGGAACAGAGCAGAAGCAGAGAGAGAGAGAAAGATCTGTGCAGCGGGAAAGAGAGACCTCGCGCAAATTCTATGCACTGATTCTTCATGATGTGTTGGTCAGGGTTGATCTGCCTTCTGTGGCATCCACTTCTCATTTTCTTAATAAAGACAACAGTAAAATTATATTTTACATGTAAGAGTAAAACCATTAAAAACCCACCCTCACACACACAAAAAAAAAATCAACATTTAAGGTTGTTATTTCTTGCAAAAAAAAAAAAAAAAAAAAACCCGCTACACTGATCAACCACAACATTAAATCCGATAGCACTTTATTTTACAGTACGTGTGCTTCCCTGGTACAAACATGGTAAATATCTTGTACCTACAGGCAAATGAGTGGTAACACAAGGTACTTACCTGAAGTGTATGTACATGATAACAAATAAGAAACACTGCTGTACTTAACAGTCGTATATGCATGGTCATTAGTTTGTACCTACAGACGAGTGTGGGTAAGAACGGTCACTTACAGGTAGTCCCCGTACATGGTAACTAAGATACTTTACTGTACTTACTAATGTATATACACATGATAAATATGTAGTACTTATGGACAAGTTGGTACAAACAGGCACGTCCTTACAATATCCGTATATGGTAACTAGTAAGACACATTACTGTACATACATGGTATGTATATGGTAAATATGGAAAAATATTTTTATTAGGCAGGGTTAGGACTTACCAAGCGTACCGTATATACCAAGTACAGTATGTGTCTTGTTTGTTACCACATAATACCACATTTTTCCATAGATGCTACATATTTACCATGTACGTATCATTAGTATATACAGTAATTTGTCTTATTAGCAGTGTTGGGCACGTTACTTTAAAAAGGTAATTAGTCATAGTTACTAGTTACTTCTCACAATAGTAACGGAGTTACATCATTATTAAAGTAACTAATTACCAGGGAAAGTATCTATTGCGTTACTTAAAAAAAAAAAAAAGTTCAAATATGTCAAATAACTTGCATGCCCCCAATATTAAATATTTTATACGAATGAAATGGACACTAAATAGAATAAATTATCATTATAAAACATAGTACACTAATCTACACTATTTTAATATTTCTGTGGGACAATGTGAGAGACACCTATCAAATTCAATATATTACTGTAAATATTATCAACCAATTATATATATATATAAAGCTTATGTTTGTAAAATGGCATTTATTTTAAATATCTGACACTTAGCATCAGTCAGTCAAGCATTATAATATGATATTATGATAATTTAGCATTATATAATGATAGATCTTTAGTAATTAGAATAACCAAGTATGAATGCATCATGTTGACTGAACTTCGGTGGTGGTGCTTAAGATATTGTCATTTAGTGTTTCGATAAAAAAAGGAAACAAACAAACTAACTAACTAACTAAAAATAATACTGATAAGATAACAAAATTACTACGAATTCTACTAACAATATAAAACGTACTAAGGATTAATGAGCTGCTGGGTTCATTAATATTAATCACACAGCCTGTGTTCGCTCGAACTGATTCGCTGAAATCAAAACAGGGACGATAATAGGTGAGCGCCAGCCAATGAGATTGTCATTTGCGCATTAGCTCCGCCCACTAGCAGAGAAAACGGCAGTTCTTAAAAGCTGAAGAAATCCGAAGGAACTCCGTTATTTTGACAGGAAAATACAAGAAAGAATATCGTTTACATGTAGCGCGTCAATTCTGCATGTTATGAAAGACTCTCTTGCTCTGCATCTTTGCTTGCGCGTGAGGCAAAGCGACGGCGAGCTGTGCGCCTTCACACTAGAGTTTACGGTTCGTCAAATACAGCTACACTGTGCATCCATTCAGATAAACTGAAAAATAAAATGATAATAATATTATAATAAATTATAGTAATGACATTTTTTTTGTCAGTAACAGTAACGGTGTTGTAACGGAGGAAACAGTCATTTGTTTGATTACTCGTTACTGAAAAAAATAATGCCATTAGTAACGCAGTTTATTCCCATCACTGCTTATTAGTTACCAAATACAGATACTGTAAGGACGTGCCTGTTTGTACCCACTTGTCCATAAGTACTACATTTACCATGTATTAGTAAGTACAGTAAAGTATCTTAATTAGTTACATGTATGGACACTACCTGTAAGTGACCGTTCTTACCCACACTCGTCTGTATGTACAAACTAATGACCATACATGTACGACTGTTAATACAGCTGTGTTTCTTATGCGTTACCATGTACATACACTTCAGGTAAGAACCGTATTGACAATGTTTCTAGAACATTGTAAGAACCATATAAGACAATGTTTTTTTCTTGGAAATGCATCTGAAAAAATGCAGTCGTCTTATATTCAGGGTCTCAGGCATCCTCAAATCTGGCCCATTCCTGCAGAGTTTAGCTCTAACCCTAATCAAACACACCTGAGCATGCTAATCAGAGTCTTCAAGACCATTAGGAAATCACAGGTAGGTGAGTTTGATCAGGGTTGGAGCTAAACTCTGCAGCAGATTGGCCCTCCAGGGAAAGATCTGAGGAACCCTGGTCTAGACTTTGACATGTCAATAATACACCCACAACAATAGGTGGCACCAAAAACGCATAAAACGAGTGTGCCATGAAATATGTAATGTAATGTGTGTTGTAAAGATCTCGAGTGAAAACAAAAGAAAAAGGAAAAGAAAAAGAAAAGCTTATAGCAGCACGAGTGAGTTGTGACTGTCAGCCTGATGGGACCAAACTTCCCCTGTAAGTGATTTTAAAACATAAGACAGTGCCCAGATTTGAAAACTACAATAAGATTTCACTTCTACTGTTAATAAAATTTTTCTAGGCTAGTATGAGATGGATAGCCTAAATGTATAATTCATATGGGCTACCTGTTATTTTTATGGTATATCAAAAAGTGCATATTTTTAAATGTCATTTTTGGTACATTTTACCAGTATTTACCATACTTTCAAAACAAAAATTAAAATAGGAAAAATATGCAATATGAAAATAATTTAAGAAAAACAATTGTTTAAAGAGAGAGAGAAAAAAACAAACAAACAAAAAAAAACAACAACAAGATTTTGTTTTCAAAAAGGTGCATCTGGAAAAAGGGGGGTCGTCTTATATTTGGGTCAATACGGTACCTTGTGTTACCACTCACTTGCCTGTAGCTACAAGATATTTACCATGTATGTACCAGGGAAGTACACGCACTGTAAAATAAAGTGCTACCTTAAATCCACCTGCCAAATACTGTATAGGCCAAAACAGCTCTGATGCATCAAGGCATGGACTCCACAAGACCTCTAGACATGTCCTGTGGTATCCATGACCAAAACATTAGCAGAAGATCCTTTAAGTCCTGGAAGTTGCAAGGTGGGGCTTTCGTGTATCAAATTTCTGGGTCCAGAACAACCCATAGATGCTGCCGTTTCTTCCCAAGGTAAATGACTCGCATAAGATTTAAAAATGTGATTCATCAAGCCAGGCAACCTTCTTTCATGGCTCCAGTTCCTTGCACCACTTCTGGGTACTAACCACTGCATATTGGGAACTCTTGCCGTTTTGGAGATGCTCTGACACAGTCCTCTAACCATCATTATGTGGCCATTGTAAAAATCCCACAGATCTGTTCACTGTTCACTGAAATTCAAGAACTTGACTGTTCACTGTTCACAAATATCCCACCCATTGACAGGTGCCATTGTACCTGTATAATCAATATTATTCACTTCACTCGTCAGTGGTTGTGGCTGATCATTGTATATGATTCAGTGTACTAGTAATGCAGTTCTAAACAAACATTTGTGAAAAGTTTGATCATTCTGTCCATGGATCATTACAAGTGTAGCAATTATAAGGAGCGGTCAGCGATTGGCCCTAGTCAAAAGGGACAGTAAATGATTTGTGGTCATTTTCATTTCCAGTAGATAAACAACAGCTCAGCTCTAGAATCTTTACCTTAATTACTAAATTGCCCCAGCATTGCCCTCTACCAAACTGCCTTCCATAGTTTGTCCCCATCCCATCACTTACAGTATAAATAGCTATACCTGTAGCACCCTAGCGTAGCCAGTCAGTCACCCTTATTTATATAGCGCTTTTACAATACAGATTGTGTCAAAGCACTTAACAGTATCAAATTGGAGGATAGAGTGTCAGTAATGTATAATGATAAGATTAAACACTCAATTTTCAATTTTCAGTTAAAGGCATTTCATTATTGAATTCAGAGATGTCATTGTCTAGCTCAGTTTAGTTTAAATAGTATCTGTGCAATCAAATCGGCGATAATCGCTAGAAATAAAGTGTCCCCAACTGAGCAAGCCAGAGGCGACAGTGGCAAGGAACCAAAACTCCCTCTGTGACAGAATGGAGAAAAAAACCTTGGGAGAAACCAGGCTCAGTCGGGGGTCACTTCTCCTCTGACCAGACGAAACCCGCAGTTCAAAAGTTTATATTTCTATTTTGATTTTGTTGCAATTTCTAACAATAGTAGTATTATGTAGTTAGGTATTTTATTATATTTTAGTTATTTTGTTATTTTTTTTAGTTTTATTGTATTCAATCGAGGTTTTCACTGGGGATATATCTCTGGGGGTCATCTGGGTGTCCTGGTCTCCACTGACGATCAGGGCTGTAGACATCATCTCTTGGTGCTGATCTACCATCTGATCGGATACGGACTGAGAAACAGAATAGGAAAGAAACAGACAAATATTAGCGTAGATGCCATTCAACTCACGAGGTAACGAGTACATCGTGTGTTATGGGGAGTGTTCCCGGTTCCGGCTGATCTAATTAATGCAGCCTAACAATCCTTTAACGGATTTTAATAATAGAAGCGTATTAATGTGTTATGTGTAAGCCAGGCTAAAGAGATGGGTCTTTAATCTAGATTTAAACTGACAGAGTTGTCTGCCTCCCGAACAGTGTTAGGTAGATTGTTCCAGAGTTTGGGTGCTAAATAGGAAAAGGATCTGCCGCCTGCAGTCGATTTTGATGTTCTAGGCATTATCAAATGGCCGGAGTTTTGAGAACGCAGCGGACGTGGAGGACTATAATGCGATAAGAGCTCGCTCAAGTACTGAGGAGCTAAACCATTCAGGGCTTTATAAGTAATTAACAAGATTTTAAAATCTATCCGATGTTTGATAGGGAGCCAGTGCAGTGTTGACAGGACCGGGCTAATATGATCATATTTCCTGGTTCTAGTAAGGACTCTAGCTGCTGCATTTTGGACTAACTGTAGTTTGTTGATCAAGCGTGCAGAACAACCACCCAATAAAGCATTACAATAGTCTAGCCTTGAGGTCATAAACGCATGAACTAACATTTCTGCATTTGACGTTGAGAGCATTGGTCACAATTTAGATATGCTTTTGAGATGAAAAAATGCAGTTTTACAGATGCTAGAAACATGGCTTTCAAATGACAGATTGCTATCGAACAGCACACCTAGGTTCCTGACTGATGAAGAAGAATTGACAGAGCAGCCATCAAGTGTTAGATAATGTTCTAGGTTGTTACATGTGGGGTTTTTAGGTCTGATAATTAACACCTCTGTTTTTTCAGAATTTAGCAGTAAAAAATTACTCGTCATCCAGTTTTTTATCTTGACTAGGCATTCCGTTAGTTTCTCAATTTGGTGTGTTTCACCGGGCCGCAAAGAAATATAGAGCTGAGTATCATCAGCATAACAGTGAAAGCTAACACCATGTCTCCTGATAATATCTCCCAAGGGTAACATGTAAAGCGTGAAAAGTAACGGCCCTAGTACTGAGCCTTGAGGTACTCCATACTGCACTTGTGATCGATATGATACCTCTTCATTCACTGCTACGAACTGATGGCGGTCAGATAAGTATAATTTTAACCATGCTAAGGCACTTCCACTAATGCCAACAAAGTTTTCTAGTCTATTGAAAAGAATGTTGTGGTCGATAGTGTCGAACGCAGCGCTAAGATCCAGTAGAACTAATAAAGAGATACAACCACGATCAGATGATAGAAGCAGGTCATTTGTAACTCTAATGAGAGCAGTCTCAGTACTATGATACGATCTAAATCCTGACTGGAATTCCTTACAGATATCATTTTTCTCTAGGAAGGAATATAATTGTGAGGATACTACCTTTTCTAGTATCTTTGACAGAAAAGGGAGATTTGAAATCGGTCTGTAATTAACTAGATCTTTGGGGTCAAGTTGTGGTTTTTTAATGAGAGGCTTAATAACAGCCAATTTGAAGGTTTTGGGGACATATCCTAATGACAATGATGAATTAATAATAGCCAAAAGAGGATCTATGACTTCTGGAAGCAGCTCTTTTAGTAGTTTAGATGGAATCGGGTCTAACATACATGTTGTTGGTTTAGATGATTTAACAAGTTTATACAATTCTTCCTCTCCTACAGTAGAGAATGAATGGAATTGTTCCTCAGGGGATCTATAGTGCGCTATCTGATGCGATACTGTAGCTGACGGCTGCAAGGATATAATTTTATCTCTGATAGTATCGATCTTGGAAGTGAAGTAGTTCATAAAGTCATTACTGCTATGCTCTTGGGAAATGCCAACACCTGTTGATGCTTTATTTTTCTTTAATTTAGTTACTGTATTGAATAAATACCGAGGGTTATGTTTGTTTTCTTCTAGAAGAGACGAAAAGTAATCAGATCTAGCAGTTTTTAATGCTTTTCTGTAGGATAGGGTACTTTCCCGCCAAGCTAAACAAAATACCTCTAACTTAGTTTTCCTCCAGCTGCGCTCCATTTTCCAGGCTGCTCTCTTTAGGGCGCGAGTGTGCTCATTATACCACGGTGTTGGACTCTTATCCTTAATCTTCCTTAAGCGTAAAGGAGCAACTGCATCTAAAGTGCTAGAAAAGAGAGAGTCCATAGTTCCTGTTACATCATCTAGTTGTTCTGAGCTATTGGATATACTGAGGAACTGAGATAAGTCAGGAAGATTATTTATAAAGCAGTCTTTTGTGGTAGAAGTGATGGTTCTACCATATTTGTAACAAGAAGTTGGCTTTACAGCTTTAGCTATATGGAATATACAGGAGACTAGATAATGATCTGAGATATCATCGCTCTGCTGCAAAATTTCAACACCACTGACATCAATTCCATATGACAGTATTAAATCTAGAGTATGATTTCGACAATGAGTAGGTCCTGACATGTGTTGTTTAACACCAATTGAGTTTAGAATGTCTATAAATGCTGATCCCAACGAATCTCTTTCATTATCAACATGGATATTAAATTCACCAACGATTAGGACTTTATTTGCAGTCAGCACTAACTCTGATAGAAGATCAGAAAATTCTTTAATAAAGTCTGTATGGTGCCCTGGTGGCCTGTATACAGTAGCCAGTACAAACATCACAGGGGATTTATCATTAAAACTTGTTTCTTTGGATAACGTTATATGAAGCACCATTACTTCAAACGAATTATACTTGAAACCCGACCTCTGAGAGATACTGAAAATATTTCTATAAATTGTAGCAACACCTCCCCCTTTACCTTTTGGACGCGGTTCATGTTTGTAACAGTAATCTTGGGGTGTAGACTCGTTTAAAGTAATGTAATCATCTGGTTTTAGCCAGGTTTCTGTCAGACAAAGCACATCTAGTTTATGGTCAGTGAACATATCATTTACAAAAAGTGCTTTTGAAGAAAGGGATCTAATATTCAATAAGCCAAGCTTTATCATGTCTTTATCTGTATTATATCGGTTTTTTTATTTGTTGAACATCAGTTAAATTGTTACTATTACATTGGTTTGGATGTTTTCTGTATTTTCTAGTTCGGGGAACAGACACAGTCTCTATAGAGTGATATCTAGGTGAAAAAGTTTCTATGTGCTGAGAGTTAACTGACTTCTGTGACGTGAGGCGGCTAGCAGACGGTCGGTTTAGCCAGTCTGTCTGCTTCCTGACCTGGGCTCCAGTTAGTCAAGTACAAACTCTAAGACTATGTGCCATATTTCTAGAGAGAAGAGCAGCACCACCCCAGGAGGAATGAACACCATCTCTTTTCAACAGGTCAGGTCTGCCCCAAAAACTCTTCCAATTATCTATAAAGCCTATGTTATTTTGCGGGCACCACTTAGACATCCAGCCATTAAGTGACGACAGTCTGCTATGAATCTCATCACCCCGGTAAGCAGGGAGGGGACCAGAGCATATTACAGTGTCTGACATCGTACTTGCAAGTTCACACACCTCTTTAACATTATTTTTAGTGATCTCCGACTGGCGAAGTCGAACATCATTAGCGCCGACGTGGATAACAATCTTACTGAATTTACGTTTAGCATTAGCCAGCACTTTTAAATTTGCCAAGATGTCAGGCGCTCTGGCTCCTGGTAAACAATGGACTATGGTGGCTGGTGTCTCTATTTTCACGTTCCGTACAATAGAATCGCCAATAACTAGAGCACTTTCATCAGGTTTCTCAGTGGGTGCTTCACTGAGTGGGGAGAACCTGTTTGATGTTCTGATCGGAACGGAAGAGTGGTGTTTTGACCCGCGACTAGGCTGCCTCACTGTCACCCAGCTGCCCTGCTGCACAGGCTCAACCGAAACAGAACAATGTACAGGACTCCCTGAGCTAGTCGCATCCAAAGCAGTATCTACAGCCCTCACATTCTTACTATCCTCAACTAAAGTTTGGATGCGTGTCTCTAGTTCTAAAACCTTCTCTGTCAGCCTAACTATTTCCCTGCATGTATCACATGTGAATCCCTCGCTGCTGACAGAGACAGATAAACTATACATGTGGCAAACAGTGCAAACAACAATAGCAGGAGAAGAAGCCATTACTCACCGTGATTGATGAATGATACCAGCTTAACTTACCACTTACCACTGTTGTTTGATGAGCTTGTGAAAAACGGAGCGAGGAAAAAATAAAATAATAATAGGCGCGAATAGAAATGCAAATGGAACCGCGAGTGACAAGCTAACGGGCTAACAAGCTGCACTCGCGGTTTTTAAAGGCAAACGATCAAATCAGTTAGATTAGTTTGAAAGATAACACCAGAAATATGTTGGGAATTAAGTTATATATTATCACTTTAGACTAAAGGGATTGAAAGTAAGGTAGAGATTCAATAAAAAGCGAAGGTACACGGATCTACAAACACAAACCTCTCAGCAGCACAACAGACTGAAGCAATCAGCACTTTTAAATTTGCCAAGATGTCAGGCGCTCTGGCTCCTGGTAAACAATGGACTATGGTGGCTGGTGTCTCTATTTTCACGTTCCGTACAATAGAATCGCCAATAATCAGCCAGAAATGTTTCGCCAAGAATCAGCCAGAAATGTTTAAGTGGGTGGGCCTACATAAAACTGGGTGGGCCAGGTGTGTAGCATATGAAAACTGCATATCAAATTTCCAACAAAAAATACAGCACCAAGGTTCATTACGCGGTACTTCTAAAGCATGCATTAACATGCTAGTGTAATTTGTTATGTTAATGTTCATTTCAAAATTTACTAATAGGACATTATTAAAATTAAAAGTTCTACCTGTTAACATTTGCCTGAGCTGGTTAACAAAGATGAATAAACAGTAACAAATGTATTGCTAATGTTAGTTAATGCATTAACTAACGTTAACTAAAGGAAGTTTATTAAAAAGTATTACCTCAGTGTGAAACAACGAGGCTTTGCTGATGATTTCATAATCAAGTGTCTGTCAGTTCACGCACATCGAGGACCGAAGAAATATGCGCAGCTGCAAATTATGCAGTTTGTTGTGGCGACCAGGATCTAGCACCACGTTTATGTGTTTCTTTCCACAAAGGACGCATCTGTTTAGCGGATCAAACTGTACCTATGCTAATATGATGTTTACACACTTGGTTCAGAAGTTTTGCGATCGATAAATCCAGCATCCACAGGTGGTCTGTCGTGTTTCATTTGTAGACGGTCTGGATTAATTGCTAATACTTTTATTTTTTCAAAAGAATTTATCCGATTTATGTTTGCTTCACTAGGCTATTTTCACATTTAACTTCACAAACGCGCGCATTTTACTATTATATCCTTACGTCGTAAACATGGGTCGTAAACATAACATTGTGGGTGGGACTAACAGAAACGGACAAATCATCATTTTGACAAGCGTATGATGCACCTATAGGAAGAGGGAAAACTAAGAAACGACCTGTAATTGATCATTAAAAACAAGCGTTTAATATTGTTCATAAATAAAGTTACAGTGAAATAAGACGTTTATTAGTATTGTAAAAAAAAAATGACATCCATTTGGAAAATTACAAACTTCTCATAGGGTGGGCCACAGATGAAAGTGGGTGGGCCTGGGCTACGCGACTGCTGTAGCAACTCTAACCCATGCTTTTGCAGCATAGTCCTCACCTGTCTTAAACACACTTTGCTCCCAAATATTATCAGGTATGATCAAAGACATGGCCTACCTTTTATCACCAATCCCTTAAAAAGAGTTGCAACATTCCCTGGACGGTGGGACATTCTCAGTTCCTTCTCTCTCTTGCTGATTTTTTATAAGCATTTGGAAGGCACACCAAGGTTATTTACGTAGTATATCTAAAATAAATGGAAAAAAAAAGAAAAGGAAAAAGTTTTGCCCATCATTGATGAACTCTCTCTATCCTTGGGTGATAGATTTACACTTTTTCTTGTTCTTCACCAAATCTGCAACAAGAGGCATGCACTGGGGCGCTCTGGAGTTCGGCTTCTACATCAGAATCTTCCTAGGCCGTCTTAACATCTTCTGTGCCATTTGCAGATTCTCATTTTATGTTTGGCCCAATCAATCCCCTCAGCTCATTAGTAGAGACTGCAATACTTGAATTGGGTGTGTCCGATGAGGGAGACGAACATAATGTACCGAACATAATGTTCCATATACCAATTACCTTATAGAGCTAATTCACCTACTCGACAAACATTGCTGTGATTGGATAACCTCTTGGCATATGAAATAGGCATTACATTGAAAACGTTTATGACATACTTATAAATACAGATGCTAATATTCAGATCCGCTCCCATTTCATCAGAGGTTGCTGCAATGACTATTGTAGCCAAAAACAGATAAGTCTGTTGGGCGAACAGATGCAATATTCTTGGAATTGGATTAGCTCTGAACTCGAGTCAAGCCACGAGATTTAGCATCTCCTTGTGATCAATCCTATTTACTATTATTCATTAATAGTATGACTGGTTGACTGGACAGGCAGGTGAACTTGTTGGTCTCTTGAAAAACAAGTTGGTCTCTTGAAACTAGAATTTCTGAACTGAGAATCCAGAAAGAGTAGAAGAGTAAATTTTACTTCACTACATCATCTTGTTTCTTCTCTTAAATACACTGAAGCTATCAACATTGACGAGGAGACAATGGTTAGTTTCTTAACGTGTGAGATTTACCCCTTTTCTCAAATGGATATGTGTTTGTCCATTCAACATTATTGTGGGTATGATCAGTGCTGGATGAAGTACCTGAAAGCCACACTTAAGTACAGATATCTTACCAGAAAACGACTTTGGTAGAAGTTAAAGTCACTGTTTAGAATATTACTTGAGTAAAAGTATGTGATATTTTTTTTTCTTTTTTTTTTCTTTAAATATTAAATGTACATGTTTATACACAGTTTGAGCAGCAAGACTGTGTTCAGTTTTAACTCTTTCTTCCATTTTGTATATTTGGGTAATTATAAGAGTCTCTTTCATTTCAACATAGGAAAACATTTCTGGAATCTGCATATGAAGTGCATTTAGGGCTGCCCTCGACTAAAGATTTTTCTGTTCGACTAGTAGTCATTCATTTTAAGCATTAGTCGACTATCAGTCACATGTTTATTAACAAACCATTTAAATCATAATAAGAGTGCATCCTGTTTGCTTTCATTATTTTACAAAAGCTGAATGTTTTGCTGTTATTCTGAGTGCACACAAATAAACATCTTAACAGTCATTACAGATTTGAAAGATGAAAACAGATGAATCTGTATGACCGAAGATGAGGGAGTATTTTAAGAGCAAGTGAGCGCACCGGCGTCTCGATCTGCCCTGCAGTGAGTGCGCTACTATTCAGTTTTCACACTCCACACAGACACTTCAAGAGCGCACATTTTTCTAGGTTAACATCAGATTGAGCGGTCATGTTAAGTTGCAACTACATACATCTTTCAGATGATAAGATGATGATACATCCAAGTATTTGGATGCACTGTATTACCACAAAGACCAGCCGTTAACGATCTGTTCGTCACGGACTGCGTGACTTGTCCACTTCCTCTGGATTTTTTTTTTTTTTCTGCGACTAAGCGACTAATACAATTTTGGTCAACCAAGCCTCTTCTTGTCCACTAATGGTTAGTCGACTATTAGGGGGTAGCCCTAATTTATATGTATTTACGGTTTAATCTAGCTCAGAGGAGACATGGATGCATTTGGAAACTCTGTCCTGTGTGTTGCCAGAGATGCAAAACAGTGCTGTGATCTTTGTTTGGAACTATTTTCATTGGCAAAATTGAGCGAAAACAGAAAATATTGTGTCTAAAATGTAAGTCACTTAATGCAAATTTTATTAAACTTGTATAAAATCAATATTACATTTGTTATCATGCTGATAACCGGAGAAAAAATGGCACTCTTTGTGTGAACTAAGTTAACTACATACATTAAATTATATAAACATAAAAAAATATATATATACAGAGGCACTTTTGCCGTCTACAATTTAGAATGCCTTGAATTTTGATGATTCTAAATGCATTTTAATTGACTAAATCTTGTAGTGTATGCGTGTACTCTCTGTGTGTGTTTTTGTGATATTCTCGATAATGTCAGATCGCACATCGTTAACACAACACTTACAATATTATCGCAGATGATATACTGTATATTGCACACCCCAGCCTTGACTTGAGTGAAAAATGGAATCACACGCAGTTGTGCGTGCACTTGTTTGCACATGAGCAAAGATGTTTTTTAGGAGTCTAACCTACAAGTGCCAGACCACTGATTCGTCAGACCTGGTTTTTGCAGCCTGTGTTCTTCCGACTTTATTATGTAATAAGTAAAGAATATGCTTCAGGGAAATAAAAGTAAATATATACATTTCAATCACCATTATTTATGAATTGCTTTTTAAAATGCAGATTGTGTCAAAGCAGCTTTACAGTATTAAACAGGGAAATAGTGTGTCGAAATAGTGTACCGTTCTCCTCTGGCCAGACAAAACCAGCAGATTAATTATAGGCTGCAACAAACTCAGATTGTGCAGAGGAATCATCTGGTTCCTGTGGTCTTGTCCTGATGTCCGTCTAGATGACGAGGTCTTCGGAGGGGATCTGTCTCTGGGGCTCATCTAGTTGGCATGGTCCCCGATGACATTCAGCGCTGTAGAGGTCGTCTCTAGGTGCTGATCCACCATCTGGGCTGGATACGAACAGGATCCGGGTGGCTGTAGTGTCAATCTGATTTGATCTGGATCAGACTAATATTAGCGTAGATGCCATTCTTCTTATGATCTAGCAAGTACACTGTGTGTTATGGAAGTGTTCTCGGTTCTGGTTGACCTAATTAATGCAGCCTAACAGTCCAATGGATTTAAATATTATAAATGTGTTAGTGTGTTATGTGTAAGCCAGGTTAAAGAGATGGGTTTTTAATCTAGATTTAAACTGACAGAGTGTGTCTGCCTCCCAAATATTGGGAGTGTACACAAATAATAGTTGTGTAATTTTTCAGTCAATATTAAATTAATTAAAGAACTATGAATTTCACTTTGTAATGTATTTTCTTTAGGTTTGATAACTTGAAAAGTAAACTTGAAAGTAACTTGAAAGCAAAGTAATTAGTAATTTGATTGATGCAGTAATCAATAATGTAATCAAATTGCAATTTTAAAGAAGTAATTAGTAATTTGTAGAGGATTACTTTTGGTTACACTTTATTTCGATGGTCCACTTTAGACATTCTACTAACTATAAGTAACTTTGTAACTACATGTCAACTACATGTCTAATTCTCATTAATTTGCAACTACATGTCTACTAACTCTCAGTAGGGTAGGTTTAGGGTTAGTAGAATAAGTTGACATATACTTGCAAAGTTTCTAATACTCAGTATGTTGTATGTTGTGGACCCTTCAAAATAAAATGTTAGAAGATATCAAGCAGACAGTCTACTAATACTCTAATGACTGCTAGTTGACATGTAGTTACAAAGTTACTTACTGTTAGTAGAATGTCTAAAGTGGACTATCGAAATAAAGTGTTACCTTACTTTTTTTTGAGTAACTTACCCAACACTGGCCACGTGACACAAACCAATGGGAAACGAGGCACATGACTAAAGCAACCAATCACAAAGCAGAACAAAAACCAAAAGACCAGATAATAAACCAATAGGTGTGTTCGACTTGAAGCGGTGCTGTGCTGAATGATCAGTGTATGACATCAAAGTACCACGAGAGCGATTCGAAAGCATAGGATCCATCTGCTCTTTTATCGCTCTTGCGGTACTTTGATCATTCTGCGTAACGCCGCTTCAAGTCGAACACACCTAATGAAAGCATGAGACGTGAACAAAAGGATCACACGGCAGGATCACATGACAGGGTAAGGGAACCACATGACTAACCAGGAAACAGGACTAAACTACAAAATAAAAGACATGAGAACACGAACATAAACCAAAACCCAAAACAGGCGTGACAGTAGGTCATTCTACCAGCTAAGAACAGTCCTGGAAAAGGTCAGTGAGCAGGGCTGGACTTGACCAATAAGCGATGTAAGTGGCCGCTTAGAGCCCCGGGGAATCAGGGGGCCCCGTCTGATATTGGTGACACATATTTGGTGATCTATATTATGGAGAGCATCAAATGTTCACTCACTGCTAAAAACGCTGAGCTTTTGTCAGGTGCTGAGTTCTGCGAGCTCATGAATCCATGAATACAATCTAAATAATAGATTCATTGTGCAGTGCAGACAGCTTAATTTAATAAACAGAACATAGTGAGATCACGATGAACTGAAGTGAATGACAGCGTTTAGTGATTATTGAGGGAGAAATCTTTTTTGTAAACTGAATGAAGAAGGCTACAACTCATTAAATGGACAAGTGCAAGCATTTTTTTTAATATATACTGTATAATGTCTTCTCTTGTGATCCAAAAAAAAGGTAGTAGACTATAAACTATGAGAGAGAGAGAGAGAGAGAGAGCAAGCAAAATAAGTGTTAGGCATAAAAGAGCATATAGTTATTGTGTTGGGACTAATGGTGTGTTCACACCAGACGCTAATATAATTATTCGCATGAGTAGATTACATACAAAGTCAATGCAAAGATGCGAATAGAGGCAATGCATTTGCCACAAATGCACGATATTCGCCTCAATCGCGTCTTCCACGCAAGTTCAAAAGTTTCAACTCAAGCGGAAAATTCGCACAACGCGTAATTCGCGCAAGCCAATCAGCGAAGAGCTTCTTGACACGTCCGGTTGAATCAGACAATGGAAGAGAGCATTATTGTAGCTGTCTGTTATTATATAGGTATGAAGCATAGAAAACAATTAGGCTAAAATCAGTAGTAAAAATAATAATAAAAATGTATATATATAGTAGTAAAATGTAACACACACATTAATACAGGATCCTACCATTACTCATCCTCCTCTGGATGGTGCTGTGAACCCAGACACGTCAGCGTTTGACTTTCCACCATATTTGGGACTATCACAACAGGTACAAAACAGTGATTGTAGTTACCGCCACCATAGTTGATCGTGCTACATTTTTATTCACGCGAGTGACACGAAAAACATCCCGCGAGTAATCTAGAGCGAGTGACGTGATGCACATATTCGCGTCGTGTCTGGTGTGAACACACCATAAGTCCTCCCCTGTCTGTGAGAGTGATTTTGTGAATGGCATCATGAAGCGTTTTTAACTGAACTCTGACCCAGGAGTCACCATTTTTTGTTTGTTTAATGCCAGTTTACATTCTTACTGTATATCATCACCTGAAGTGGTTGTGCAATTATTATTTTTTTTATTATTATTATTTTTGAAACAGAAAAAAATTGAAGTTCTGAGAGAAGAGTTTCAAGTTATAGAAAAAGGTGGTTTGTGGAATTAAGAAACAATAACAGCAGCAGCAGCAACAATAACAAGCTTTTGGAAAAAAATAATCCATGAAAAATCATGTCATCTTTTTCCAACTTTAATATAATGTTAAAAACATCAGAATTCACATACCAAACAAATATTTTAAAGGGGAAACAAAGAAAATCTAAAATTACCTGGCTAAAAGTGTGTACACCCTTGAAATTGATTTGAACAAACAAGAAATATACAAAATACAAGGCCTTAAATATACTATGGCAAACAAGGAGACTGAGTCTGGTTTCTCCCAAGGTTTTTTTCTCCATTCTGTCACAGAGGGAGTTTTGGTTCCTTGCCGCTGTCGCCTCTGGCTTGCTCAGTTGGGGACACCTAATTTCTAGCGATTATCGCCGATTTGATTGCACAGATACTATTTAAACTAAACTGAGCTAGACAATGACATCTCTGAATTCAATAATGAAATGCCTTTAACTGAAAATTGAGTATTTAATCTTATCATTATATATTACTGACACTCTGTCCTCCAATTTGATACTGTTAAGTGCTTTGACACAATCTGTATTGTTAAAAGCGCTATATAAATAAAGGTGACTTGACTTGACTTGAATAAGAACTATAAAACTATGAAAGTCCAAACAAATAGGTAATATGTACTGTAACATAGAACCTTAAGAACTTAGGAAAGTGAACAAAAAGGAGGGTGGTGGAGCAGTGGTGAACCAAGGGGGAGGGATGGAGGGCCAGCCCATGGGGTGGAAGTGGGCCTGAACACAAAGGCATAGCAAGGAATCAAGGTGGAACTAGAGACCAAAGTAAAGCTGGCAGAACTAGAGACCACCAGGGAGGTGCCAGTGGAGCAGGACGACACCAGGGTGACACAGGTGGAGCCGGATTTGAAGCAGAGCCTGAAACCAAGGCAGAGGTGGTGGAATAGGGACCAGGGTGGTGCCAGAAACCAGCAGGGGAAAGCAGGAAACTCACACAGAGGACCCGGTGGAGATAGACACCAGAGCAGCAGCAGAGCAGGAGACCAAGGTGGAGCCGATGGAGCTGAAGGGCAGAGATGACAACCAGGGTGGAGCTAAAGAACACAGATGATCAGGAGATAACAGCTGGCTGAGATCATGATAGAGCTGGCAGACCAGGGCTGACTTCCACTTTGCTTTCAGAAACATTTGCAAACTGACCTAAGCACTTCCCATCGGGCGAGTCTATGCTGCCATTTTGAAATGCGCTCCACTTTGTGAACTGGAGGAGGGATATTTATATGTAAGGGAAAAAATGTATTCCGGAAATGCAGAACCAGAAGTTCACATAATTTTGGCACCTGTATTACAAAAAGCTGGCAAACACCGTCAGGTCTAATCACATGGGTGTATACATAGCCAGAGCATGTGTAAGGCTGGGAAAGGCTTAGCCTAGTCTTCCCCTGGCCATGGGTTGGAAATGAATGGGGGCTTGGGACAAAAATGCCACCACATTTGTCAGAAGATATCCTTGCACAACTGAACTAAATCTTTTATAGATGTCATGAATAAAGTGTAAACGAAATTAAAGTGTCAATTGTGGCGTTAAAGGTAGATCTGCTCATGTCGCATCATATTTCTTTTTACAAGTCTTTACAGTGTTGCGCATTATAACCAATGACAATTCTGCTTATTCTGTTTACAATTCTGCTTAAAAGCAATAGCCAATCAGGAGGCGTTCAGATTAGTTATCACTGAAAGGCTTGATTTTTGTTACTAACTTTGGAAGAATACAGGTCCTGGAGGGTGAGCAGTGTGCACTGGCATGACAGTGCGCACAGGGAGCACAGTGATCCATTCAGCAGTCTGGACTGTCCATTGTAGTTTTCTGATGTCTTATTTGGTCTCTGCATCCAGAATGATATAGATATACAGTAGATGAACACAGGACAAACTCGATGGAAGCCCATGCTGGGGTGTTCCTTCTGAAGTTCACTATCATTTACACTATTTTTAGCATGTTCCGCTCCAGGTTATTATGACTGCATCAGACAGCCTGACATTCAGTCTCCTGTCTGTATGCAGGAGTCTCATTGTGAAATAAATGCTTTCACTAGTTCATGTTGGACATCAGACATCAATCAGACATCAGAAGACTACAGAGGTTCAGACTGCTGTAAGGATTATTGGTGCTCCCCTGCCGAACCTCCAAGAACTGCTTACATCCAGAGTGAGGTAAAGGGCTCAGAATATCACTCCGGATTCCTCACATCCAAGCCATCTCTTTTTTTAACTTTTGCCGTCTGGCCGGCGTTAGAGAAGCACCGAATACCAGGACAGCCAGGCACAAAAACAGTTTCTTCCCCCAGGCAATCTACCTCATGAACAGTTAAATGTTCCCCCATTCTGCAATTAAAAAATATGTGCAATAACCTTATATTTATTTGTTACCACCCTACATCCTAATACATCCCTACATCTTATTCTATTATATTCTTATTCTATAGCCAACATGATCTCACAGAATTCCGTGTAATGACCAGGGACTTAATTAACCCCCGAATCTGTGGTGGCATCACGGAATCGCCGAAAATTCTGTGTTGAACTCACAGAAGTGATACCAAAGCCAGTGACAGGCATCAGCCGTGCTCCATGCACGGGTCCACTGCTTCAACACTTTAAATAGGAAACCCTTAGCATCAATATGCCGACGCGATACTGGGAAATTTATCGTCATCATTATTGTTCAGAACTGGGTAGGTTTAGGGTAGGGGTGGGGTCAGGTACTCCAGTGAAAGTATTAATTTATATACAAAGTATAACTGCATCGGAGTCACTCTTTTTACGTGGTCCGATGCAGCGCTGGTGTTGAACCAGTGAAGCCGTGCATAGACCACGGCTGATGCCCTCTGTGAGCCCATCATGGAATTTTTGGCGATTACGTGATGCCACCACAGATTCGGGGGTTAATTAAGTCCCTGGTCATTACACGGAATTCTGTGAGATCAGGTTGTCTATAGCACACCTGTACATACATTCTATTTAATTTTTCAATTTATTTTTCAATTTTTTGTTTATTTATTTAAATGTGTATTTTATTCACATCTTATTTTTAATATCTGTGTGTTGTTGTCTCTGTGTATTGGAAGCCTGTGACACTAAAACAAATTCCTTCTATGTGCAAACATACTTGGCAAAAAGGTTCTTTCTGACTTCTGACTTAAAGAAGTACAAATGTACAAATCTGTATTGATGAATATTGAAACCGTGGCATTAATATTGTTAGTAAAATTGTCATTGTTGGCCCACGTGTTTCTGTTCATGAGGTTTTATATATTGCTTTTATATTTTGTATAAAATGGCTATGTTTAGGTTTGAGGGAAGGGTTAAGGCATCTAAAATGTATCTATAAAATGGTAAACCTGCAACTATAAAAATATGTTTATGGTTTTAAAAATTGCAAATACTTTGTTTCTTTTCTTTAGTTCATAATCCCACTACTTAAGAAACATACCCTTAACCCGTGTCTTTTGGAGAACTACAGACTGGTCTCCCTTCTTCCTTTCATTCCAAAAACACTTGAACGAGCTGTGTTCAACCAAGTCTTTCTCACACAGAACAACCTCCTGGACAGCAACCAGTCTGGCTTCAGGATTGAACATTCAACCGAGACTGCCTTGCTGTAAGTTGTTGAAGACTGGCAAAAGCGGATTCCAAATCTTCAATACTTTTCTTGCTGGAACTGTCTGCTGCTTTTCACACGGTTAACCACCAGATCCTCCTGTCAACCCTATTAGCAAAGAGCATCTCAGGAACTGCACTCCAGTTGTTTGAGTCTCACCTCTCAGATAGGTCCTTCAAGGTATCTTGGAGAGGAGAGGTGTCCAAGTTGCAACATCTAACTACTGGGGTGCCTCAGGGCTCAGTTCTTGGACAACTTCTTTTCTCTGTCTACATGGCATCACTAGGTTCTGTCATTCAGAAACATGCCCTTTTCCATATCACTGCTATGCTGATGACACTCAACTCTACCTCTCATTTCATCCTGATGATCTGATGATAGCTGCTCGCATCTCAGCTTGTCTAACAGACATTTCTTGCTTGATGAAGGACCATCCCCTTCAACTGAACCTTGCCAAAACAGAACTGTTTGTGGTTTCATCAAACCCATTGTTTCATCACAATTTCACCTTCCAGTTAGGCACATCAAGCATAACTCCAAAAACTAAATAAAAAGTTATGATTCAGCTGACTTTCTCAGACCACATTGCTAAAACTACCTAGTTCTGCAGATTTGCTTTATTAAACATCAAGAAGATCAGGCCCTTTCTTTCGGAACATGCTTCACAACTCCTTGTTCAGGCTCTTGTTCTGTCCAGGCTGGACTATTGCAATGCTCTCTTGGCAGGCTTCTATCAAACCTTTACAATTAATCCAGAACGCAGCAGCAAGATTAATGTTTAATGAGCTGAAAAGAATGCACGTCACACCTCTATTTATCAGTTTGCTCTGGGTACCAATTGCTGCTCGCATAAAACTCAAGGCATTAATGTTCACCTTCAAAACCAGCACTGGCTCTGCACCCCTTTACCTAAATTCATTACTTCAGACTTATGTGCTTCTAGAAGCTTGTATTCTGCAAGTGAACAGCACATTATTGTGCATCCCAAAGAGGCACAAAATCACTTTCAAAGACTTTTAAATTAAATGTTCCCTCCTGGAAAAATGACCTGTCCGACTCAATCTGAGCAGCTAAGTCCTTAGCCATCTTCAAGAATCGGCTAAAAACACATCTCTTCCATCTTTATTTGACCCTCTAACTCTAATTTTATTCTTTAAAAAAAAAAGCATGCCCCTTTTAGATTTGCATTCTGTTCATTTACTAACTGCTTGTTTTTCTTTAAAAAAAAAAAAAAAAAACCCGAAAAAACCTAACACTAGCTTCTCTATTAGTTTTATTCTTTTTGTATTCTATTAGTTTTCTTTTTATTTATTATACAATTAAAAAAAAAAAAACCTTGCTATGTGTACTGCATTAAGCTAACTGAGACTTGTCATAGCACTTGCATATCTTTGCTCTTTTATTGATTTTGATTGCTTCCATGTAAATGTAAATATAAATATATAACAATGTTTCAATTTTAGATGGTGTCAATATATCCATATTGTAAGTTTCAGCATCTGTCGATCTATTCTGTAAGGTAAGAGTACAGCTTTAATTAGAAATTTGATGTATAAATTCATGTGTCAGTTGAATGATTCACATAATGCTATTATATTATTGTTGTCAAAACCTAGGCTCACTGTGGTGCAATATCAGTCACCTATGAGAAAGCATTGGTAAAACTGTCTATTGTAATGTGTATTGTACTGTTGTGTGTGTGTGTGTGTGTGTGTGTGTGTGTGTGTGTGTGTGTGTGTGTGTGTGTGTGTGTGTGTGTGTGTGTGTGTGTGTTACTTTTGTTTATTTTTTTGTTTATTTTGTTTTTGCTAATGGGAATTGAGTCTGGAAATAAAGTTGAATGAATGAATGAATATCAAAATTTACACATACAAAAAAAATCTATTTTTTTTAAATGCAATTTTTTACATCTCAAAAAAGCATTTTTTTTTATTTTTATATTCACTGTATTTGGTGATGTACATTACTGTCACAGTTAAATATAAATGAATAAATAAGATCTGTAGATGATGTCTGTTAGAGAAAGCATGAATGTGTATGTGTTGGAAACATCAGCTCTCAGTCCTCTCTCACTATCATCATATAGATTAACTATCGTACGCATACTCACTTCAACACACATGCAACTCTTTCAAGGGCAGACTTTGAGGATTTTCCCAGTGAGCTACTGGAAAATGATGGCCTGTTTCTATGTAAATGTACATAAAGAATGAATGATAGTACATTTATGTATTTCTCTGTATTCATCACACAATGTAATCAGACAAAATTCAATTGTGAATATTGTGAATGTAACTTAAAGGTGACCTATAATGCCCCTTTTTACAAGATGCAAAATAAGTCCCTAGAGTGTGTATGTGAAGTTTTAGCTCAAAATACCTCACAGATCATTTTTTTATAGCTTGTTAAAGTGGCCACTTTTAGGGTATGAATCAAAACACACCATTTTTAGGTTTGTCCTTTAAATGCAAATGAGCTGGTGTTCCCGGCCCCTTTCAGAAGAGGGCGGAGCTTCAAAGAGCTCATGCTTCACATGCCGGAAACAACAAAACAGGTCAATCTCAAGCACCGAGAATGTCAGAAACTCACAAACGTAGCATTTGTATTGATCCCTCATTCAGAATCAACCTTTGCCAACCTTTTACACTTTGTTCCACAATTTAAGCTTAATTTTATAAATAACAGGAGATGTCTGTCAAGCTCCAAAACTGAAAAACACTATAACCACTAAAAAGGCACCATTCTGTACCACATTCCAGCCTTCTGAGTATCATATATAGACTTTATTATTTATATATAGCTTTATTATTATTTCATTTCTAGTTATTTGTATTTGCCACATGTACCAGGAAAGACAAATCATAACCTTAAAGAGAATACCAGTCATGTATTAATCGTTAATAATAAGCGCCCCCCCCCCCCCAAAAAAGTAGTCTTATTTAGATTTTTTTTTAAAAAAAATGGGATTATCATTCATATTTCTGTATTGTGTTATTTAAGTCAGTAAGTGGTGTGTGATGAGTGTTGTGGAGCAGGCACAGTTGTCCCGCTTTGGGTCAGAAAGTTCAGGGCCCGCTGTCTCCTCCTCACCTTCACCTCCGCTGGTCTTCCGGAGAGTTCTGCTGCATCATAAAGATTTCAGAGCTCAGAAACATGATCAGCCCAAAGAAGTGCTGCACACAGGAAAAATGATTCACACACCGCACAGAAATGTAGCTGCACCTCTAAACATTTCATTTTCATTTGCTATTTCTTGAATTTTAGCTGTATTATGTGGTGAACATATTTGCAATGAAAAATGTATTCTCATTCATTTTGGGAGTATACGAAACATTCTGTTAATTTTAAAATAATGACATCACACAGAAAATCACAAATGCTTCCTTAACAGCATTATACTTTTAAGCTTTTCGCATTTTGAATCGGACCAAAAGTCATCTTGCACAGCAGATTCGGTATGTTCCAGTTTCAGTAGGAAATGCATGAACCAAGGGACGACATTAAAGATGAACCTAGGTTTCTACATAACAAAGAAATTATTTTCTTTTTTTCTTTTTTTTTTTTTAAATAGATATACTATCCCTAATAGGTCATAAATGACATCACCTGTCTAAATAGTTTGAAACGCTCTAAAACTATTCAAATTCCATAATTGTAATCTAAAGCAATACAGCAGTTTTGTTTCAATGATTTGCAATTCAATCTAGTCCCATCCAAACAAGTATCTATTTAAAGAGTGTGCCAGTGTTCTCGTCTTCAAAGAGAACGCTGACTCTGCATCTGCTGGACAGGAGTGGTGTGTGTGTGTGTGTGTGTGTGTGTGTGGTGAGAAAGAGAGATGTAGTGTACAGTTTTGGTTTGACTCAGAGGTTTCTGTGACACCACAGGCTCTCAGAGATAGAGGGTTTGTGTAGGATGAGTCTTCTTTAACATTTTCTCTCCTACTCCCATCTCTTTCTTATTCTGCCCTGCTCTTTTGACACATTTTTTTTCTATCTTCAAACTCTTATACTCTTTCTCACTCCGTAGCTTCATATCTCAGTTTCTCCCACTCATGTGTTACCACTGTAAAAAAAAAAAAAAAAAAAAAAAAACTTTTTTTGTGTGTGAATTTAGTTGATTCCTGTCTGCTAGCTGTTGTACTCAACAATCACTCATTCATTTTCACAGATGTAGTTCATTGCAATTATTTGACAACTGTATGCAGTGAACAGGGAGAGGAAATGACAGTGCTGTAATAGTGTGTTGTTGTTGGATTACAATGACTAGCTGTGACTGCATTACAGTAGGCTATTCTTTTCTATATTTACAGATTATTACAGACCTGCCTGGGCCTTTTTCTTCTTCTACTAAAAGGTCAGCTCACCAAAATAGTATTTCAAAGCCTTTTATTTGTCTTTCAGATTACGCAATTACTGTGGTTCAATTCATAAAAATATGTAAGAGGATTCTATGACAAATAATTATCATTAGTAGTCATACACTATGGTTATGACAAAAATGTCCAAGAATTGGCTCTACAGCTTGACAATTTTCACAACAATTTAACAAATTTCAATAGCAGGATTTGTGTGGCCAACCAGTTTTTTTTTTTTTTTTCTTTCTCGATCAGGTTCATCTCAAATTTGAAAACATCACACCTGCAAACTCCACACAGGCAAAACATGTTGTAGGCAGCAACGTTTTGATGTAACACCAGTGTCTACGGTAACACCCTGAACTGTACAATGACTAAAAACATTGGTAACACTTTATTTTGATGGTCCCTTTTGAACATTCTGTTAACACTAAGTAATGTTGCAACTACATGTCAACAAACTCTCATTAGAGTATTAGTAGACTGTCTGCTTCATATCTACTAACTCCTTATTGTGTTGGTCTCCCAACAGATGATCTACTGACTATAAGTAACTTAATCTAACCCTAACCCTACCAGTCAACTAATACACTACTAACACTCTAATGAGAGTCAGGAGAAATATAGCTGCAACATTACTTATAGTCAACAGAATGTGTTAAAGGGACCATCAAAATAAAGTCAAACCAAAACATTTTAGAGTTCACACGTTTTGACAGAAAGTGTTATAAAATTTTAAACCTCACATCAGCATACTAAATTATTCTGTATGTTATATACAATTGGTCTAAACAAAACACTGCTTTATTAAAGAACATATGGAGTTATGGCCTATTTCAGTGACTGAATGGCAAGTGTCAGCAAAAGTTGAAGCGTTTGCTGGCATGATATATATTTGAATTGAATTTCACTTGAAATCTTTGTGTTCTACGTTTCAATGTTTGTTTGTTTTTTTAGTTTATTTATTCTGTTGCTTTTGTCTTGGCGCTTATTATCTGGTGTATATTTAGCCCTGTGTTTCATTAGTTCTTAGTAGGTTGTTGTCTTAGATTATGCACATGTATATGTATATTTGTATCGAACATCTATGGAGCAACAGATTTTGTGTGAAAATAAATCAAACATGTTCTATTTTATTTTGTTTAAAAATCGTATAAATGTACAAGGTCACAAGGGGGGCCTTTTTACCCCACACACGGAGTAAAAGGCTGACCAGCATGGGGCAAACGGCACAGAGTATTGATATAAATACTTTAGCTAATATATTTAATAATGTTAATACTTAAAATCCCTTTTGCAAAGTTTGTACTTATTTTCCACTTATTTTGATAAATACAATTATTTGTTTTTGTTCAACAAATATACTGTGATTAAAATATTTTAATATTATATATATATATATATATATATATATATATATATATATATATATATATATATATATATATAAATTTACAGTAGTAACAACAAATGATTTTTTATTATATGATATGATTAATATCATATTTGTAAATATGATTGTTTCATTATAAACATGGTTATTATTTCTTTATTTTTAATTCTATATTTACCATCTGAATCTAACCATGTCATGTCGACAAATGGAATAGTCAGGCATCATTAATTATCATGTTAATTATTGTGCCCTAACAGCAGGGGCACTTTTTACCGATACTTTGATATATTCTTCTGTAACTGAAAATCTGTTGCTTTAATTATCTTAAACAAAACTGAAAATTATTTAAGAAGACATTTGTCTAAAAATATATGGAATAATGTTAGCGATTCTCATTTGCTACTTAAATCTACAATGTTTTTAAAAAAAAACATCAAATTTTAGATCAAGTTAGCAAAGAATCAACTTTGCGCTACTGCCCACAATTATGTCAAGGGTCAGCCAAATTTGCACATGCATCTTAAAAAGCTAATGTTTTGGAAAGTGCTACGCCAAGTTTTTGTACCATCTAGTGGTTTAGAGGGGAAAAAAAAGGCGCCTTTTACCTCAGGGTGCCTTTAGCCCTGTAGTACCCTATACCTCTTGACAATAGATTTTTTTTTTGTAGATAAAATACTGAAAAAACTTAGAGGACTTTTACACTAGTGTTCTCAAAATGTCCACCACAAAAGAAAATATGGTGCTGGTTGCATGGTATTTTTGGTTGCAACCCTTTTTTTAGTTGAAGGGGTTTGTTCAGTAACTAGACAGGGGTGCATTTTTGTTTCTCATACGAAGACTCTAAAGGTATACCCTTTCCAGGCATGTCCACTGAACTCTACCTTAGAAGGTTGCTTTAGGTATACCTTCTTCCGTGCTATGTTACCAGGTGCTGTCCACGGTGGTGGTGCTGATTTGGTTGATATCAATGGCCTGAGAATCGATTATTCACTCTATGTAGGGGCTGCTTCAGTGCATTATGTGAGAAAGCTGTGTTCTTTATAAAAGAAATTGCATTTGTCAGGACTCGTGGGATCTTATAAAAACATTCTCAATTGCAAACTAAATCCAACCTTGGATATTTTATATAATTTCGAAATGAGTGAGCGAACCTGCAACCTCATGCCCAAACATATCATTCCTCAACCCACTACACTAACTAACTAGCAGTATGCCTTCACTGGCCTTTGAAAGGGTCATTTACAGTATATTGTTATAATATATTTGCCATAGTGTTTTCATTTACTCCACAACCAGGGTTGATTGCCCAGCAGCCTCATCAGATTATTGGTGTAATTTACTAATTTCTGTCATTAGATGACGTTCAATAAAGTGCAGCACGCAAAATATATAATCTACTATAGAGGAGAAAAAAGGGAGAAAGAGGGGAGCCCCCAGCAGCTGAATTTCGGGGATGAGGGGGTAGATCCATGAACAGAATTAATGAGGTTTGTGCTGCTATGGTTGTTTCCGCAATTTGATTGTCCAGGATCCACTGGATTGAGCTCACGATAATGGGCAGATGCAGGGTTGGTCCAGGCTCAGCATTGGAGATCTCAGAGGACTGGAGGCAGTAGAGAGAGTTGGCATTCAGGTTTAGTTGTAATAATTGGCCTTATCGGATGGTAATGTTACAATTGATTAAAATAGGTTCATTTCCAAATTTAATTTGTCCCCGTTTTCATCAGGTTTTTACTGATGTTCCTCTCATTACTTTATTTTAATACTGAAGAGGCTTAGATGGTCTTTCTATTAAGAGACATCAACTGGTTTCTCAATTTATATACGGGGCATGCAGGCCACAACGTTTTGCCCATTTCTCATTCCCTTACAAATCCCTGTGATTTGTCTATAGTTTTGCTTATGGGTCCTACATTTGAGCCTTTATCATTTTTGTCTGATAAGGTGTTGTCTCTTAAAAAGGCCTTGTTTAAGATAGTTGATGATTAGCATTCCTTGTTGAATTTTCCTGTATTTATTAAATAATTTTAAAAAAAACAGGACTTTCAAAGCTAGTTTTGATACCCAAGTTAGTTTATTTACTACATCCTTTAAATCTCAGACTATCACTTTACAAACTTTTTCTTTCTATGGTTATGTTGCAGGAGGATGAAAATATTCATATACTCTGCCCAGCTAGTGTATGGCTTTACAGGCTTAAAGTGACCACAACAATAGTCAATGGCGTAAATAATGTTCATTCTTAATTTTTATATATGTTTTTATTTAAATTTTTATTCTTGCCTTTTCTATAGGGCATACATTTCAGCCACCTGAGTAAAAAACATACAAAATGTGTAACGCTGGGGGTATCCCAGGACCAGGTTTTTCACATGTATGCTTTAAGCGAACAAAAACTCTGTGGATCAGCATTGACTAAGCCACTCTGAAAACACTGGATCACGATGAGCTATGCATGCAATGTATGCAGTGCCACAATTTCCTCTGAAATATTAAGTTTAAATAGTAGTCTTTGTGATTTGATCATCACACTAAGCCAGGGGTGTGAAACTCAGTTCCTGGAGGACCTGAGCCCTGCAGAGTTTAGATGCAACCCTAATTAAACACACCTGATCCAGCTATCGAGTCCTTCAGGCTTATTTGAAAACTACATGGTTTCTGTGTTGGATCAGGGTTGGAACTAAACTATGCAGGGCTGAGGGCCTCCAGGAACTGAGTTTGACACCCCTGCACTAAGCCATCACATGGGAGACATTACTGGCATCAATACTTTTGTCAGATTTTCCCATTTGTACGAGGCTCTGACTCTGGGGTCACAGGTTGTTTCTGCGGGAGTAATTCAAATGTTTATTTACTGTACATGCTTATTTATTTTTTGTTATTGGCTTGTTGGTGCCACACAGGCTAAGTATTTTGGCAGCTACTTTTCATTTGGCATGATGCTATATTGTTCCCATTGCATCAAGTTAATACTAAAGGGAACGTCTAGACAATTACTGTTAGTCTGTTTCCCTGAGTGGGAACAAGATTCTGCATAGCAGTTTATACACTCTCTGTTGCTTCATGGGCTCATGCCTGACTTCTGAAAATTGGAGGCTTGATGCTGCCAAGCAGAAAGTTATATTGAAGCTACCACGTAGCACCTTGGTAGCATCGCTTTAGCGCTCCATTTTTAAAAAAATGTTTGATCCAGTGGATTTTCAGTGTATATGAGGCTACCCAGCATGACGCCACAGAAACAGAAACCAAACACAACAAAATGTCTCTCGTGACTTGTTTTGACTGGTTAATACACAAACTTTAATTTACGTAGTTTGAAATGAACATGGAAGAGATGCTTTACCATTGCACATCTGGTTAGAGACAATCATTAAACTATGTAACACAACACAAAGCTGTGTTTTAGAAAAAAAGTCAATGCATCCAAATGCTCTACCAGAGTGGACACTAATCACCATAATAGTGACTTTTATGAAACAGCTATGCTCATGATTATTCCACAATGCAAAGCAATAAAATTGGGGGGAAAAAATTGTGTCAGAAAATGGCCCTTTTTTCACCAAAGGACTTACTAATACTTTTTTTTCTTTTTCTTCTTTTTCATGGTCAGAAAATCATCTAAACTTCTGTAAAATGTTTACAGTGTAATGATGTGTTTGAAACCAGAGTATATATCACTATCTATCTACATGCTTATCACGTATGTAAATGCATATGCTCAGAACTGAGAGTGTGTGTTTGAGAGCGATAGCATGAGTGGGAGTGTGTGTAATTACCCGTCTGTTACTGCATGTGTGTGTGTTTATCCCTTTCACAGTGAGTAAGGCGAGTGGGCGACAGCAGCAACTGGTCTGCCTGTGTGTTGTTGCACAGCAGACATGCCTCACACTGCACGATATTACTCATTTCCTCAGTCTTGTGTACATGCACACACACGCACAAACTCTCACACTTTTTCACAGTCAGCCTCACAGCCTTTCGACATGGTGTGACACCACATTTTGCCCGTAGATTTGCACACACCATTGCCTTACTGGTGTGTCTGTGTGTGTGTGTGTGTGTGTGTGTGTGTGTGTGTAGAAGAGCTGCAGGTGTGATGGACTGCAGGAGTAAGTGGCGTCACATGGATATCTGCTCAGCACACCCCATCAAGGTCAGTCGCATCAGGTCAGCAGTGCTTTTCATTTTGATCTCAATCAAATTCTTTAAAACTGTTTACTGTGTGTGTGCTTGAGACATGCCTGGAAGTCAGAAAACATTTTTTTCTGTAATCTGTGCTTTTCAATGTGTAACATAATTTACTGCAATTATGTAGTGTTTTTTTGGGGTTTTATTTTTTATTTTTTTGTAAGAGTCATCAAAGATGTTTTTCCACTAGTGTGTATGGCACAAAGTATTTGCACTAGAACTTGAGTTAGCATTAAAAGAAGAAGCTGGTGAGAATGAACTGACTTTGAAACGGATTTTCTGAAATAATTAAATGAGCCTGGAATGCACCTTTTAGAGACTAGTTGTGTTTGTCAGATTGATTCTGTCAGTGTTTAAATGACTAAGCTTTCCAAAGATGATATCTAAATGTATAAATTTGCAGTACATGATCCAGAAACATAATATCAGAGTGATTTAATTTGTTACAACAAGCAGGGCTGTAAAAATGATTAGGAGTAAGGATAGGGATTGTGGTATAGGGTGTAGAATATATTTGTAGCCAACTTTCAAAAACTAGATGTGCAGAGAAAATGGTGGCATGTTTACAGCTGTCAGGAGGTATGTAATTTTTAAATTGTATTTATGAACTCTTCACCTAGGGATAGTAACAACTCAAGATAGAAAATAGATAAATATCAGTTTACATAATTTAAGTTACGTTCTATGTCTAGCTTTTATATTTTAAATGTTTCTGTTTAGAATGAAAAAATGACCATTCATTTATTAATTAATTCATTCATTCATGGAGTAATATGATTATGTTTATTCCAGGATTTCCTTACTTGGGTCATGTATTGCATTATTAAAATTTATTATAGAGATAAACATTATGTGCAGTTTAATTACTTTACATACTACATCATGTGACTTGTGATACACAAAAACAGTGTGTAAACACTATCAGAAATAATCAAGCATTTGGAAGCACTTGACAAATCATATTGTGTCTTATTATGCTCAGTTCCCTACATATTTTTAATATGTTCTCCACAAATTCGCACTAGCACTTTAGTTCACATAAATAGACAAAAAGGAGACATTTCTGTTTATTCTCACAAGTTCCTTCTATCTTTGCTTAAAGTTGTTTTAGCAGCTTGCTCTTGGGTGATGAGTACAGTTTGTCATGTGAACAGTTTGTCGGCCTACATTTCCTGATAAAATCCCTATATAACCCTCTCAGCTCTCTTTGGTCACTGTAGATGTATGGACTCAGTTTCCATGGAGACAACAGCAGGGTATTGGGTTCAATCCATGCAGACAGTGTGGTAGACAGAGGCGTTGAGAAAGAGACCAGATGTGCTGGCAGTGTATTGCAGTCAAATATAAGTGTCTAATTTAGAGTGCTGGATTGACATTAGAGAAAGTTCCCCACAAGAAGGTGTGAATGAAACAAGCGAGTTTCACTGGTTTAAACCTTTCAGCCTTCCTTTGTGTGTGTGTGTGTGTTTTAAATGCCTCCGCATTAGTGATCTTTAATCATTAGGTAAATTTCCCAATCACTACAACAAGTTCTGGAATAAGTCCGGAGATTCCCATCACAGCTTATTAAACAGAAGCAACCTATTTAAAAACTGGCATGTAGTCTCTTGCCATACTTGTATGTGTGGGTGAGAAAATCTTGAGTGTTTGTCTATCAGTATATGTTTTTGTGTGTTTGTTGGTAGCACAACAGCAATATGGTGATAATCATGTGGAAGTTATATTTAGAACAGTTGGAGAATTTATTTCTCCCAGTATAAAGCTTTCAGATGTTCCAGTCTGCAACTACATAGCCATTAATTCATAGTCAAAGTCTGTTTTATTGTCAATTCTGCCACATGTACAGCACATACAGAGAATTCAAATTATGTTACTCTCAGACCCTTGGTGCATACAGGTAACACTAAACACTGGGTGGAATGTAAATATACAAATAAATGCAAATTAAATATGATATAAAAATACAACTATACAAATAAGGGCATGCAAAAAAAATGAATAAATAATAATAATAATAAATAAAATAAAAGCAAACAGAGAAGAAGGTAATCATATGTAGTGGCCCCTAAAAGTGTATGGACGCACTTTAAAATGTGTGATGAACTAAATCTATGGTTAATCTGCTTAGGTACTGCAGTGACATTCAGAAATAAGTTTTATCTGTGAATCAAGTATACTGTTTAGGGCTACTGCAAGAGTTCAGTACTATTTTCATTTAGTTATTTAATTATTAATTTATTGTATATACATGCATATATATATTTATTATTTTCTTTTTCTTCCCTTCTGTCTCTCAGGTGAGCGGGAGTTCTGAACGTGGCCGTGTGTGACACGTGGTGTGCGTGATGCTGATCAGCAGAAGAACATGTCTTACTCCTAGCCCTTTGTTCTTCCCAGCCCATGTAACCTAGAGTGGCCCAGAAGGCCCGGGGGATTGTCCCATGAATCCAAGCCCAGACCGCAGCAAGGAGTGTCTCCCCCCCAAAAAGCGGGACTCCCGACAGGGCTCGTCAGATCAGCCAGCCCCAGAAGATGACTTCAAACCCCCCGCCCCTTTTCGAAGCCGAAGGCAGCACCACTCCACGGAGGGTCACCGAGAGAGCGGGGACCTTCTACCACCCCCTCCGCCCACGCTGCCACCCCTTCCTCTGTCGTTGCCTTGGCAGGTGTCCTATACTCCCTCCGTGCATCCCTCATACCTGCCGGTCCAGGTGGGAGAGAGGCGAGGGTCAGCTTCGGCATCCTGGAGAGAGGCGTTGTGTGGACGGGGTGTGGACGGAGGACTGGAGCACACCGTTGCCCATCCCTCTCGTTGGCTGAGCAGCGACATCCCCCCAATTAGTGTGCAACCGCTCATCTCTGTGCCCATGTTCAAAAGTGTCTACGCAGGCGAATCCAGAGAAATGTGGTCCTACGGCCCCAGTCGACGAGACTATAGCTCGTCTCTCTTCTCCCCTCACCTCTTTCCACAGCCTACAGTTTATCCCCACGACACTCTCCCAGACAGCAGACTCAGGTACCAAGGCAGACGGCCCAATGGTGTTGAAGGCACAGATAGCGGGTCTGGGCCTAGCAGAAGGATGCCCTCTTGCGATGACCGTGGGAACGACAATGTGACCAGGTTAGACGGTCCACATGCCAATGGCAGGAGAAGACAGGAGAACACAACAAGACAGACTACCGGAAGAGGCCTTCTGCCACGAGAGAGCACAAGTGCACATTCCTCACAGTGGGACAGGGACCCTCGGGGAACACCCAAAACGCCAATACCCCCCTCGCCAGATGCAAGGACAGGAAGGGCAGTCACTTCTCAGGACCATTTCGGTGGTAGTGCCTCTCAGGCTGGAGCTCAGATCTACTATGCTGTGGGGTCCCTTTGCCAATCTGCTCACCATAACTCTCAAAAGTACCCACGACTAAGTCCTTCTGTGTCCTGCTCCCCGAGGAAGTCCCAGCACTTCCTGCAAAGCCAACACAACAGCCATGGGGTTGAGACAGAATGGGATCCCTCAGCAGGGTCCTACCAGCCTCCCGTCGCTGTGCTCACTGGCCCTGACCCACCCCCTTCTGCAGTCCTACCTCATTTTGCCAAAGGTTCCCTGATCGAGCTGGCCGGCGGCCATCTGAAGAGGGTGGAGGAGCTGAAGACAGAGGATTTCGTGCGCAGTGCCGACACCTTGCCTGAGTTTCACCTGAGCACCTGCACTATTCTGTTAATCTCACCCGGACCCACGTACGGCTTCAACCACTTGCAGGTCTTGCTCACAGACCGCAACACTCAGGTGAGTTTAGCACAAGAAGTATGTACAGAAATCAAAATATACTGCAAACTCAAGTCAAGTCAAGGGCAATTTATTAAAGTGTATTTTTATTAATGCTGTACTACACAAAGTGATGGTAAGGAAGGATAAAATAAAATACAGCCAGTTACACTAACACAATTAAACTACGGCTATGTCTACGTTAATCCAGATACATTTGAAAACTGTGTTTTCGTTTAAAACGCTCTCCATCCTCACTAGCATTTTCAAGCGTTTTCCAAAAGTTTCTCATCCACATTGAAATGTCAGAAATCATTAATTTCACTTTACCGTGCATGGATAAAGCCTCTAAAAAGCTCACTGAGACGATACAGATGGAACAGACATGATTTACGTTTTCATGCAATTCTTCTGGCAGGATCGTTTTATTGACGAAAATATCTCACTATTTACTGACGTGTCCAGGTCGCACTCACTCACAATTGTGTGTCTGATCTAAAACGCAACTGCCCTCATGTTTTGCCGCAAACAGCATTAGTAAATTTTGGGAACCAGGACTGTGATATGAAAAGTGTACCAAGTAACATCTATAGTAAATCTATAGCAACAGTGTGAAAGTGAATAGCACATAACAGGCATGATACCAGTATAAACATAGATGTCTACTGGTACAATATACAGTATGTCACATGAATAAACATGCGTCATCATTTTCACAGTCTACACTACAAAAAAAGCGTTTTCAAATTTATCCACTTTGGAGACCATTTTCCTTGACAAAAACACCATCTCAGTGTGGACGGAAGGCCAAAACGGAGCGAAAAGGATGCATTTACAAACAAAAACGTATTATTGTGGACAAGGCCTATGGCAGTTGACTTTGGAATGTGTTAAACAACCTATAAAAACAAGATTTGTGACATTTTTGTGCATGTTGAATTGGCCTAAATAATTATTAATATGAACAGTAGAGGTGCCTAATAAATTCTGGTTTTCTTGTACAGCTGAAGGAAGTTCTTTTCCTTCCAATATTTGACATCGTCCAGACATCTGAAATGGTTACTTATAAAGTCCCACTGAAGTACCTTGGAATGTGCAGAGTTATTCATTGTGTTGGCATAATTTCCACTGAAACAGGAGAGCATATCAAGTGGCTCATCACATAGCACGGGTATTATTTCTGCTCGTCAGTGCCGTTTATAACGTAGAAGATGTCTAACCATTTGCAATGTTTGAAATACAGCATTCAGTGTAGAATATGATCTGCCCTGTGCTGTCATGTCTCTGGACCAGACCACACTGTGGAGGTTTGCATGACACTGGCACGAAACCAGACTTCATTCCCTCTAAAGGAGCGTATATGAATTGCTCCCTATCCCCTATATAGTTGCAGTATGTGCCATTCACATTATAGAACATAGTAGAAGTTTGCAAAGTGACAGATTTCAGAGGAAGCTTTACTTTCTGCGTATAATGTAAGGGATGGGATGATTCCGAAGGATGTCATCAAAATCCTTGATCCTTAGTGGTAGAGAGAAAGTGTAAATGTTGCATGCTTACAACTTGTGATTTTTTCACTTGTTTGGATCGCATAGCCGTAGCCTTAACGTACTGTCATAATATGTTAATAATATGTCAGATCAACAGCTACTATTAGGGTATTAGGGTTTTGTTGCAACTCGTATGTTGGGGTATAATTTTGACATCATGACATGATTTTTTTTGGCATGATTTTTAATTATTAGATGCCTTGGGAGTGAGAATCTGTTGGCTTTTTGATAATAGATGTCAATTTGAGGAGAGGAATCGGGAAGGTCACTTTATGAACTGACAGCCTCTACTCTTCAGCATATTACCACATTCATTTTGGTGTGAGCTATATTTGGAATTTGCAACAAAATAAATTATTTTTAACACTGTGAAATCGCAGCAATGTTGTTTTGGCTGTCATAAAACTCCAGAGCGTTTATAGCTCAAAAAGAAATTCATTGTGAACAAATTCTGATTTCTGACAAAGGATTATTGAGCAGGATTATTGAGCATGTATTGATAAGTACAGCCACTTGAAATGTTTTTCAATTAAAGTACACATACAAAATCTTAATGTGTGTGAATCTTTGGCACGAATCCTTTTCTTGGTGAAGTGTCATCATGGGTGGCTTTGCAACCTTACCGAAATGTACGTTCTTGTTCCGGCAGGAGCTGCTCACAGTCCTAGCGGAGTATCCGTTCTTCGTCCGGGACCGCGGCTGGTCTTCTTGCAGTCCCCAGCGGAGCGCCCAGCTGTATGGCCTGCAGTGCCGTCAGCTCAGCACAGGCGACGTGTGTCTGGCACTGACTCCCACACCTGCTTCACCTCACTCCGGCAGTCAGGTGCAGCGCACGCACATACGCTCAGAGGACACGGTGGAGGTGGCTGAGAGGATGCCCCATGCCCCCGCACCTCCGACTCCGCCAGCGGGACAGCCTTCTCCTTCCGGTTTGCTAAGCGAGCGGCCCCGCGCACGCAAGAGACGCTGGTCCGCCCCTGAGCTCCAGCCAGGAATCAAGACTAGCACCCATTTACCTCAAGGCTCGAAGCACGAGAGACAGCAGTAAGGTTTCGAATCGACACCACAGGAAGGTCGAGAGTCTGATTATTGGTAACCTCACAGATACCATGGAATAGCTAGTAAATTGTTCCCCTTCTTTCCTCCACTGTTAAATGTGATTTGAGAATGTAGAACAACACATGCTAGCCAGTTCCAAAATGCACAGTGAGACAATCAAAAATCACTTCTTTGTGATGCCACGCACCTTTTAGTTATGCTAATCTCAAGCCTTTTTCTGCAGGGTATGTCTTTTTAATCCGTATTATAACAAACCGATACTACTGGAAGAAAAAAGACAAAGTACACAAATATATGAGAATATATCATATTACGAGTGTTCTGTGAATATGCTACAGGAAATAGTCTACTGTTAAATTCGTAATGACGTCTCGTTTCACGCTTATGAACTGCGTATGTACCTTCAGTCTAGCAGGCAAGCTGAATGTATTAAGCAGCCTTCAGCCAGGCTTTCAGTGTGGGGTCAATATGCTAGTTCACTTTAGCATTACACTCCAGCCTGTTCTTACCAAGGGAAGAGACACTAATGTGGGAATGAAAGCACACGCGACCCTGGGCCTGGTGTTTTTAAAGAGTGATGGTGCTAATGACACATCAGAAAAGTCCTCTGGTGATTGTGGGTTTCCCTTTGACATTTCCTTTTGAAAAAGGACAGAAATCTAGTGTTTTGAAATCAGATACGGGTATATCTACTCATGATTAAGCACACTCTATCACTTTATTTTTCTCTCTTTTTTGTGGTTTCTCAAATAACGTTTGCTGTTAGTTTTTTGTTTCTTTGTAAATGTTCTAATTGCTCTAAAAATGTATATTTTTAAAGTTGTGAGACTGTAATACAATGTTCGCTAGAAATAAAAGAACAGCTTTCTAGATTTATATCGAATTCTATTTAGCATCTTAATGAGACAACAAATGAGATGTTACTATGGCTACGGTCACACTGTTAGTGTGAAATGTCTAGGGCTGGACCAGAATAGTCGATCATTCGAATTTTCGTTCGGTGGGTTGGCATTCGATTTTCAACTTTTTTTCTTTTTCTTGTTTTTTTGAACACCTGGCATCCCCGCGAAACGGTTCTCATTCCCGCTTGAAAGTGAATCACCCGTGAGTGAACGTCATGATTCAGAGATTCATTTTTGAGAAGACAAAAACGCCAAAGACCTCAGGCGTGTGGGAGCACTTTACATTGAGTGTGGACAAGACAAAGGCAGTGTGCCAAACATATGCGGTTTGAAACTGGCCTACTGCAGTACATCATGTTTGTTCTGTAAGTAGATTGTTGGTGTAAAAAAACGCGCTGCTTTTATCCGCCATGTTAATCAGTAATTTTACACATGATAAAAACACGCTCTTAATTTGCTTGGAAAATACTTACGAATGTAAGGCAGTCAGAATTTTTTACATTTTATTTAAACTGTTCGTTAATTAAAATGTGTGATGCTGTTATTTAAAGTATACTACCGTGTTCTTTATTACAGTTCGTTGAACTTCTTTTATTTAAATAGCCTACCCTTTGCGGTGTAATAACTGTGCTGCTAATTTCTGATTCGGGAGTGATTTGTTTATTAGAAAAATGTTAGGCTACCTTATTAAAAGTATTGCTCTTAACAGACCTGTGTGTTTTGTATCACTAGTGCAGTGTCCGTTCTCGGAGCATATAAGCCCTGCCGCTTCCGGGTCGCGCGGTTCTGTAGTTTATTAAAAGTTTAGTAATTCTGAACGTGTCGCGTGTCCATATTGCACCAACATGCCACACTGCACTCCCTTGGGTCCGCAGCAACACACCCGCCACGCGTGAAGTCAACTGGATGAACGGTTCTCAACATAATAAAAATTTATTAGAGAGAAGAATATGTTTAGCCCTCTCCCTCCGAAGCTTCGAAGCTCAAAAAATGGTATTCGGACCAGCCCTAGAAACCTGTTCACACAGCAGCTTACGAGAGTAGAATACTCTCTGTATCATTGCGTATTCTGTTTGTGTCTATCACCTGCTGTAACCATAGCGAGGGTAAATGTAAGTAAATGTCAATGATGGCGACGTGCAAAAAAATGCATTTGTCATCTCGCATTTGACACAACACAAATTCAATTGTGGCGCCACTTCATCTGTTGAATCTTGAATAAATGGCAGCTTTTCTACCTCCGTAAAGAGCGGAGCATTCGAGTCCGGCGGAGAACAGCGACTGGATCCAAACCTTCAGATGATGCACAGCTCATGCCTACGTCTCTGTGAGTTACTGATGCCACAGTTATCGTTTATTTGGTCGTCACCCCTCTAAACAACCGAAACGTGTGTGAACGCAACTGTTTGAATGACCCAGATGCAGGACTGACAAGCGGACTCTGCTGCTGTGTGAATGTGGCCTATAAGCAGTCTGGCAACATGTCAAGTGTATGGGAAAAAATCATGCAGTCATTACACCTGGGCAATGTTAAATGTAATTGAATCTCATAACGCTGGCTTGCCTTGAGGATGTGCAGAAATCATGCCACAGTGAATATCATCATTACTCTCTTTTAAATGCAATGCACTTGGATTTGTTTTAAAAAAATACAATGCCAGAATTAATCCACAGCTTCATAAGTAATCTGCTGAAATATATTTGGGACAACCTTGGGCAGGACCTTTTAAATTTGATTTATTTATCATTTAAAGGGTGAAACAAAGATTCCTCATTTTTGATTTGCCGTCCTTTCTCTGAAGGGTCTGAAGGATGAGATCGCTCGAGACTCTTATGAGTTCATTGCATTAAACACTGCCTCCGTGACACGGCTGCATTCAGTGTGACACGAGTTCTCTTCAGTACAAGCTGTAATGTCTACCATGAGTCCTGTTTTACCTCTGAAATAACCAGGTGATACAGAAGACTAACCAAACTCTTTATTTTAATTTAATTTCTGAAGCAAAATTTTACAAAAAGATAAAGAAATCGTAATCTAATTGAATCAGTATCATGGTTAGTAATGTTAGTAACACTATAAAGGACATAAAGCTTAATACAGTCAATGAAAAGTTAACATTGTAGATTTCTTCTTTCTACTGATGTTAGATACAGACACTTCCATTTTTATTATTATTATTATTATAATTATAATTTATGAATATCATTGTTGGTGAATTGTACACAGGGATGGTGAAACGTGTGCTGTTGTGATTAAGGTGTGTTTATTCATTGGTTCTCCTGTGTGGCGGTGATTGCTTCATCTCCACATTATTAGGTGCATTATGCCTGCGGAGACACTCTACAGCAAACAGAGGAATCACCTACACACAGAGATGAGAAAGAGAAGATGTATTTACTGTGCGATTACTCCACAATGCCCTCTACTGGTGGTCAACTGCTGCTTTAAAAAAAATCCTGAATCCAAATACTTCTGGGGATGGAACAACATCAAAAATCCTATCAATCAATCAATCAATCAATCAATCAATCAATCAATCAATCAATCAATCAATCAATCAATCAATCAATCAATCAATCAATCAATCAATCAATCAGTTTTTATGATCACGGTTTGGAAGGGGTTCAGTTTTAGCATACTTTAGCATATATTCGTTTAAGTTTTACTGTATTCTGTTTCATAATAAATCAAATAGATGGGGAAAAAATAGTAAATAGACAAATGCATGAGCAAAAAAACAAACAAACAAACAAAAAAGGCATATTCAAATATGTGAATAACTTTAAGTTAAATGGTTTTGAATTGAATATACATATATATGGTAAAACCTTATTTTGATAACTAGAATTAACTCTACAACAACATGCCAACTACTAGTCTCTCTGCTCAATATCTGCTAACACTATTTTATGGTTGCCCAACAGACATTTTACTGACTATAAGTAATTTTGTAAGTGCATGTCAACTTATTGATAACACTTTAGTATAGGGACTGATTCTCACCATTAACTAGCTAAACTTATCAGAACGCCTATTATTAACATGGGCTATTTATTAGAGCTTATAATGTGCATGACCACATTCTACATCCCTAACTTAACAACTACCGCACTAACTAGTAATAATCAGCAAATTAGGAGTTTACTGTGGTAAAAGTCATAGTTAAATGTTTGTTAATAGTGAGCACTGGACCTTAAATAAAGTGTGATCAACTTATATTACTAACCCTAACTTACCAAGACTCTAATATGAGTTAGCTGACATGTAGTTACATAGTTACTTAGAGTTAGCTAAATGTGTGTATATACAATAGACATAATTATGACTATGACCAAGTATAAGATATTATGTCATAATACAGACAGTAACACTTTATCTTAGGGTCTCTTAACTAGTTGCGTATTAGCATGCATATTACTAGACTATTTGCCAATTATTAGTAGTAATTAAGCACATATTAATGCCTTATTCTACATGACCTCATTCTACATCCCTAATCCTACCCAACACCTAAACTTAACAACTAAACTTAACAACTACCGCACTAACTATTAATAGTTAATTAGGAGTTTATTGAGGGAAATGTCGTAGTTAACAGTGAATAAGTGTTCCCTACTCTAAAGTGTTACCCATACAGACTTAGAATTGAATAATAATGAGAATATTTCCCAAAATCAAGACATAATTCGGTTTCACTTTATTTTGATGGTCCCTTTAACACATTCTATTGACTATAAGTAATGTTGCACCTACATTTCTCCTGACTCTCATTAGAGTGTTAGTAGTGTATTAGTTGACTGGTAGGGTTAGGGTTAGAGTAAGTTACTTATAGTCAGTAGAATATCTGTTGGGAGACCAACACAATAAGGAGTGAGTAGATATGAAGCAGACAGTCTACTAATACTCTTATGAGAGTTTGTTGACATGTAGTTACAACATTACTTAGTGTCACCAGAATGATCAAAAGGGACCATCAAAATAAAGTGTTACCCATAATTCTCATAGTAATTATGTTTTGTCATTATCATATAATCGAAAAAGTCATAATTATAAAGAAATATGGTAACCCTTCACGCTATGAATCATTAGGTAAGCATTAGTAAATAGTCAGTTCATCCTTTATAAAGCATTGTCCCTACATTAATAGTCATTAGTAAGCAGTTTATAAATACAGCTATAAATGCCTTGTTCTTGATTTATAAGCATATCTATCACAAAGCAGATTTAAAGTCTCAGTTATCTTCCTAACAGAAAAAATAAACAAACACAACACAGAGGGATACAGAACACAGAAATATTTTTTAAGATGCATAAAATGAAACTATACAACTGTACACTTTAATCTATTTATTTATTTATTTATTCAATGAAATTGCAGAGTTTTATTTTTAATTTTTTATCAGGTGTACAGTTGTACAGTTTCATTTTTTGCATCTTGAAAAAGTATTTCTGTGTTCTGTGTCCCTCTGTGTTGAGTTTGGGAGATAAATGTGTCTTTAAATCTGCTTTGTAAATGCTTTACAAGGTATGAATAGTCCTCACTTTAGATGAGCTCACAAAAATAGATGGCTGGACACTACTGAATGTGTTATAACTATGTGACTTAATCATGAATTACAGCAGGAATATGTGTTAATAAAGCATTTATTCTACACTTTCTAAATGATCTTATGAACCACTGACAACTAAATAACTGGTTTGTAAATAACGTGATAAATTGATTGTTAATAAAGTATGAAAATACTATTATTAAACATTATAGATATGCTCAAGAACAAAACATTTATTGCTGTAATTATAAATTGCTTACTAATGCCTATTAATGTTGGAACAATGCTTTATAAAGGACAAATTGACTATTAACTCTTAACTAATGATTCATAGTGTGCAGTTATATATAAATATTATAATGACATATGTTCTTATTATTATGGAATACCATTGTTTAAAGGGGTAGAAATATGTTTTGGATGATACTTCTAAAGATATCAGTTTAATTTCTGGGAAATCACTTTTTTTCTGTTAATTCTGTATGTATAATGGTACCAAATACTACAGCACCTATAAGCAACGGTATACGTGACTCTGGATAGATTGATAAAAATCTGTTAAAGTATATACAGTATTATACTGTTATATTCAAAGGTGCCAACTACTTCATTTAACAGAATACAGGACTTGAAACTCGGTGACTGTCAGTTTCTTGAGGCAAAGCATGATGGAAACCAGTGTTGCCAGATTGGGTGGTTTTGAATCTTATTGTGTGGGTCAAAATTGGGTTGGGTGGGTGGACAAAATTTGGGCTGGTTTGGGATTAGTTTGGAGGTTTTCAAACACTTTACAGGCTAAATGGTTAACAAACGAAACCCAAGTGTGCAGAGACGTGCAGAGTTCCTCAGGGCCAGGGGCTCAAATGTAAAATAGGGGCAATGTAAAAAAATATAAAATAGTAATGTATCCAAACTTTTGACCTATATATATATATACAGTATATATAGGTCAAAAGTTTGGATATATTACCATTTTATATTTTTGCAAGAAGTAATTTATGGTCATCAAGCCTGCATATATTTGATACTTTTTCAGGATTCTTTGATTAATAAAAAGTTTAAAAAGCACAACATTTATTTAAAATATAACTTTTGTTACAATATACATTGAAATAGTTGAGGTCTGTATTTTATTTATTTTATTTTTATTTTTTTTAAAGAAATTAGTTTTCATTCGGCAAAATTTGCTAAATTAATAGAAACAGTGATCGTAAAGATTGATATTGTTAGAAAACATCTCTACGTTGAATAAATGCTGTTCTTTTTATATTTTTATTTATGAATGAACCCCAAAAAAGTATCACAGGTTCCAAAAAAAAAAAAAAACTGTTAATTGATAATAAATCAGCATATTAGACTTATTTCTGAAGGATCATGCACGGAAGACTGGAGTAATGATGCTGAAAATACAGCTTTGATCACAGAAATAAATGATATTTTAAAGTATATTAAAATAGATAAACATTCTTTTAAATTGTAATAATATTTCACAATATTACAGTTTTTTTCTGTCAAAAATCCTTTCACGTCACCATTTCTCCAGCCTACACTTCACAGAACAGGCCTGTAGGTGGCACTTGGGCTTCGATAGTTTCATGATAATAATAAACGGTGCATCATACATACATGTTTACAAGTGAATTGAATACTGATCACTATTATTGCGACTTTTGGAGGTTTTGTGCAGTGCTTTTGTAGTCATTTAGCATCCATTTTCCCAGCGATGTAATTTGATTTATAAAAAGAGACAAACCGCAGATCCAGATCGCTCCACAAATAAACTCTTCTCTTCTATGTAATTTTCAACCGATTTATGAATAAGAACGGAAAATGACCGCTTCACTTTACATTATTGTGCAATGAAATGTGCCAGATTATGATTGGTTGGTGTATTATACATGACAAACGGGCATTGATGAATTATGTAATATTCTAAAATATATGTTTTTTTAATAAATCGGCACACTAACTGATTATTGATGAAAAATGTTTAAAATATTGTTTGGTTTATTGTTTTCCTTCCGTCGACCCATTCACTGACAGAACCACATATGGCTTGAGATCCTCGGTTTCTGAACAGACTGGAATATATCAGTCAGTTGAGCAAAACATATAGCAACGCCTCAGATTGACAGATATGTAAAAATAAACTGGAATTTTTCCGACTTTTGAGCGATTGGTTACCGTTTCGTGCACATTGTCATGTTAATTAGAATTCAAATGCATTTTGTTTTATTGACTGCAATATTTGTCTGAGAGGGGCACTTTTGAATAATTTTGAAAAAGGGCAGGGGCTTGAGCCCCCAAAGCCCCCCTTCTGCACGTGCCTGCGAGTGTGCATGTACTCCATCCAGTCAGTCATCGTGACGTTACACACACCGCAGAGTCGGCTGCACTTAGCCAATCAAGAGCAAAATCAGCCAGATGCGATGACTCAAGAATGACAGGGTTTAGTGCAAAAAGGCACCGGATTTTGAACTTGTGGCTGACTGGGCCAGTTATGGAGAGTTTTGGGGTGGACATTGTCAACCCAATCTGGCAACACTGATGGGAACACACTCGGTAGCTGGATACCTCGTCAGCCCATCCCACACACTGGTTAGCTGCTGCCGAGTCAGGCTACACCTCTTTCTCCTGGTTGCAAGTGTGTGTTAGTTCATTGTTCATTCATTTTTACCTTGAGGGACTGTTTCTCTCTCTCTTTTTTCTAACATTGTTTCAATCAGTTTTATCCATGTTTTCAGCTGTTAGCTAGCTACTCTTTTCACTTGTGCACATGCCACGGACAGCACCATGCTTTAACCGGCATGCTTTGCTCTCGCCGCCACTCGGTCACGTGGTTCATGGAGCTCTCAATAGTTCCAAACAACTCTGCACTGACAATATGACTGAATGGACTGAATCAGGACGGACAGCAGTTTCACTGTATTTGCAGAAATTTCTAGTAATTATTAACACATAACGCTGACTACGCTTTACAATCGCATTTTATTCTGGGGATTGAAATAGAGACAGCATTAATGTTCTCATGCTCCTGGACAGACAAATGTTGCCGAACACCTTAAGTGTAACTTTTAATCAATTAAATAATTATAATCAGTACTATATTTTAGTTCAGTTCTATATTTTGATTAGATTTTTGCCTCGCCGTCAGGGTCATCTCACTGATGCTCATATGGGCAGCAAAGGCTAACACTAATTAAGGCAGTGACCTCTTTCAGCTGTCACACTGCAAAAACCGTTCACGAATGGTTTGAGGAACATGACAAAGATCTCACGGTGTTACCTTGGCCTCCAGATTCCCCAGATCTTAACCCAGTTGAGCATCTATGTCATTTAATACTCACCCTCATGTCGTTCCAAACCTGTAAGACCTTCGTTCCTCTTCGGCGTCGTGATACGGTCTTCATAGTGGTGGTGTGCCACAGCATACGGGACGAGGAGGAGAAGAATTGTTGAATAAAGTTGTTTTTTTGTTTTTGTTTTTTCTTTGCGCTCAAAGAGTATTCTCATAGCTTAGCAAAACTGAAGTTGAGCCACCGATGTCACATGGACTGTTTTAACGATGTTTCTGAGCCTTGATCGTGGTGGGACCCTTGCTGTCTGTGGAGGGTCACAGGGCTCTCGGATTTCATCAAAAATATCTTCATTTGTGTTCTGAAGATGAACGGAGGTCTTACGGGTTTGGAACGACATGAGGCTGAGTAATTAATGACAGAATTATCATTTTGGGGTGAACTAACCCTTTAAGCAAACAAAGTAAACAGTGTGGAAAATAATCGAATGCTGGTCAGTATACTGGATCTGTCAGCTGGTCTTAAAGTTAGTTAATGTTAATCAAACAAAAGAAAATGAATAACTTTGGTAAGAATCAATGTATATTTAATTCATACGGTGAAGACTAAGCAATGTTCGATTTTTACATTTGATTACTTTATTCAGTTTCTGTGTAGTAGGATGTTATTTTTAGTAGGCTAAATCTTTTTCTGTTGTACTATTTGTGATTTTCTTCTTTTTTTATTGTATTACTGACTGTTTCAACTCACTTGTTTGTTGACAGTGAAACTGCTCTGAAACAACAGATTAAGGGGTTGGGGTCATTTTGGGGTTTTTATGAACGCATGGGGCTTCTGACAAGGTTTGCTTAGGATATATGATATATGGGATGTGCTGGACCAACAAATGCGATCCACATGGCCCCACCTCACAACTTGCAGGACTTGAAGGATCTGTTAATGTCTTAACACCAGATGCCACAGGACACGCTCAGGAAAGTCCACAGCTCAGAGCGGATCAGAGCGGATCTGACAGCATCAGGGGGACCTCCGTAATATTAGGCGTGGTTTCAATGTTTTTAATAAAATCTTAGATGTTAATGTCCGGTTAACCAAAACTTATAAGATCCAAAAAAAGCTTATAATGATGGCAAATCCATGTGAGTCAAGCAGCTTAATCCAGACCTTGTGGTACAGAGATACAGTTGTTTTATATAATAATTTATGTTTAGGATATGTAAGACTTTCAGCCAGAACAGGAAGAGTTATTTTTATTTGCTTTATGTGACACACTACATTAGGAAAAAAGCTGATGCAAATGGACAGCCACTATATTGTGAAATATCTGATATTTCTATTCTCAAATATGTGAATGAAAGAAAATGCATTTTGTTGTTTAAGCTCCTTAATAATGACTACGTCAGTTCTTTTGTAACGGGTAACAGGTGCTGCCGTGTTAGTTTGCAATGCAGAGAATCAGAGTCAGATTTACAAGCCATGAATTCATTCGCTTCTCCTGAAGACATGAAAGTAAGTAACGGGTAGAGCTGGGCGATAGAGCTAAAAAATTAAACACCATATTATGCTTCGTATCAGTCGATATCAGTAATTACTGAAAACAATTTATAACTTTTTTTAAACAAAGAGTAGAAGAAAAAAGGTTTAAATTTAACCACTATGTTTTTAAATGATTTTGTCTGCAGATTATTGTTAAGGAAACTTTTTGACTTGTCTCCTGAAGCCACAGGAGGGTGCCATGAGCACAATTATGTACCGCATTTACTTGTTTATTCAATGCAATGAAACAATGACTATCTATGAAAAAAAGTGTATCATTTCGTAAATTGCATAAGCAATTACGAACAAAACAGCATCATGTATTTATGCATAGTTTAAAGGGGTCATATAATGGCACATGCACTTTTACAAGTTGATTGTACTGAAATGTGTGTTAGCAGTGCCTGTACACAACCATCATAAAATGATAAAAATCCATCCAGTGTTTTTTTTTTAATCTCCTTATTTGTTTTACCCTGTCTCAAATCAAGCCGTTCGACCGTGTGACGCCACACGGTCGGACGCCCCTCCCACGATGGTTGATTTACAGCAGTGTTTCAACACAGACCCGCCCTTGCTCGTGAGCGAGCTGTCAATCATAGTCCGCGCGTCATTGTTGATATACGCTGGAGCTGTCTATGAGCAGAATGGTGTCTAAGCGATTGTGGTGTTCTGTTCTCGGGTGCAATAATGAACACAGCAGTCATTTTGATGTTCTTAAGTCCCAACCGCTGAAGACACAGTGGCTGAGTTTTGCTTTTGAAGGGAATATTCCCCACGAGCAACGTCAATGTTTTCATGTTTGCGCAAATCATTTTTCACCAGACTGCTTTATAAATGAAGGTCAGTATAAAGCTGGTTTTGCTAAGAAGCTGCTCCTGAAAAAAAGGATCGGTACCAACTATTCGTGTTCCTGCTGAACCTCCAGAAGAAGTGAGTGTAACGTTTAATTAACCTTTATATTAATCTTTGCAAATCGCTAGCACGCTTCACGATGTATGTGGCTAATGTTTACATTCAGGGTACATGCATGTTTTCTATTTACGACGTTCTCAATATAATTAATAATCCCACGTTTATAATGAACAAAACGTTATGGTTATTGTGTTATTACAAACTGTGTACGCAGGTATTAAAGTTAACATGATAACACTACACTAAGCTTACTTTTGTAGATGGTTTATAACGGTGTCTGTTAAGAAGTAATGTAAAAAATGTAAATAAATAAAAAACAGTTATAACTGCATGAAAATTAATGGTAACACAATACCTGCAAAATACTGTTTACATCCTGCAAATGCATATGATCCAAGACTATAAATACTCTAATTGATGTTTTTCAATATTATGCCAGAATAAGTTATGTTATCTGATCACATATTTACTGCCATTCTTCAAAATATACCCTCAACTGTTGTCAAGGCAACACTCCACGTGTGTTGTGTCAAAAACGCCCCACAGAACAGAGGGGCGGGGCGAGCAAAGCTCACTAGCATTTAAAAACACACGCACTAAAACAGTGTGCTGAAAACAGAGCTGTTTTTGAGCAGGTAAAATGAGTGTTTTCTTACAATACTAATGAGAATTTTTAATTAAAGTATATTACAAACTTTCAATTTAGACCCTAAAGAATCATATTAGCTTGTACAAAAATGGCATTATATGACCCCTTTAATACAAAAATCCAAAGAGCCGATCATACAGACTGTGTTTAATTCAGAGTGCTGTGCCTGTCTGCGTCTAAGAGACTGTGAATGAAAGATGGTGCATTATTTTAGGTCCAGGAGCACTCGAGATGCGGTGGTGGTGATGATGTAAGTGTCGTAGTTGTACTTTATTGTTTTTGTTAGTCTGTCAAGTTGAACCCACGAGATGCGCTGCTGCTGCGATTTTCATTCAAAGTATTACAGAAATATAGAAGCTCAATGCAGAGAAGATCTTGGTTAGATTAAAACTGAAACCAAGCCATTCACACAGAACGCATTTTCGAGACGGACTACTAACTTGCACTTGCGTCTCACACAAAAGATGACAAAAGCCATCTCAAGTAAAAAGAGCTTCAAATTTTGTCACGAGAATTTGTGGGGGTTTCTTCCATTCACTCATAGCACGTGCCTATATCGTGTGCTACACCGAACATTTTTCCATCGTTATCGACAAAGGTGTACCGGGGATAAATACTGATACCGTTTTATCGCCCAGGCCTAGTAACTGCTGAACTAGAAAAATACAGTGAACTTCATAGTTGCCTACAAAATGCGTAACGATGTGAATAAAACATGTCATCACATTATGTTTTAAAGGGATTATTATAGACTCTTCTATAGAGTCTATAATAATTTCATCAGTGTATATTTCACAAATTATACTCTGCAGGTCAAGAAAAGAAGTTATTAGTTGGGAAATAAATGAGCGGTAATATGAATTTGATTAATCAAAAGTGACAGGAAAGACATTTATAATATTACAAAAGATTTATATTCCAAAGAAATGTTGTTCTTTTGAACTTTTTATGAAAGAATCCTAAAAAAAGGTTTCACCATTTCCAGAAAAAGATAAAGCGCCACAACTGTCAGCCAAAGCACAAAGCGGATTCGACTCAGTAGCTGGCACGCTGAACGCTCTAAACGAGCTGCTGTGATCGCGCACGTCAAAGGGTTAAATAAGCCGGTTTTAGCTTGAGCCGAAAAAGTTTCATTTTGATTTTTCGTTGCCATAGCTGTTCATTTTCAATCTTTTCTTGTTCTACCTTTGACAAACAAGTTGTGAGGTTTTGTATTTGTCAGATAAACTAAACTAAATTAGGCAAAATCGTGGCCCTTGTATATGTTTCAACACAGGTGTTTGTGAAGGGCAGCACAGGCACTGAAAGTTACTGTCTGAACGCTCAGTTCATCTCCAACTGCTGCAGTAGAACTGGCGAGTATACAAACGCAAGGGTCCGATGCTACACTTTAAAAAATGCTGGGTTAAATACAAACCAGCGCTAGGTGAAATATGCACAAACCCAGCTTTTGGGTTGTTTTGACCCAGGATTAAACATTTAACCCAACCGCTGGGTCAAAACAACCCATTTGCTGGGTTTGTCCATATTTCACCCGGCATTTTTTAGAGTGCACTGAACACTCACTTGTGCAGTGATGAGCTTCTTGGTCTTTGGCTGGCTGGGGTCAGGGAACTCCTCTCCGAAGCACAGGTCCACTGTGTACTGTGGCTCATGACCAGTGCCCTGCTGATGGTTTTGTAACTCTGCCAAGAACACAGGAAACAGCGTGAGGACTGAAGAATCCCCGAAATGCAAAAGGCACCGGTTTCCCCAGGCTAAGCCCCTCCCTTCTTCACCTTGCATGAAGATGGTCATGTCCAGGAGTTTGCAGGTCCTCTCTCTCTCCAGTTTGTTTGGTTTCTGTCTGTGCTCTGCCAGGGGGCCGTCCCAGTACACGCGGCCCTGGCAGAAGCGCTTGATAAACACACCGTCTGGGGCCACCCACACCAGCACACCTTTCTCCAGGTGCGGCAGAAGACGGGTCATGGCATCGGCGATGCCCGGGGGCAGCTGTATGATGTCTGGACGGGGGAAGAAGACCTTCTTGGCTTCACAAGGCCCGTAGATGCGCTCGTTCCCAACCGGAGCGCAGCCCTGCAGAATAAAGCATCCGTCTGGAGACGTAGTGACGAGATTCTGCACCAGGTTACCGTGATAGAACAAACGCACCTCCAGGCGGCAGTCTGCACGCATGCACACAAAAAAAATACCATTGCTTTTGTAACACTGACTTCAGTTTTAACCGTACATTCATGAAACATTCCTAAATATATGAGTAAATTCAGAATAATTTGCACGTAAAACAGACCTTCCTGAAAACTCTCCTCCGGATTCACAAACGCTTCGTAACCGTCCGGTATGATAGTTAAACATGCATTTGTTAATGAATTTGTAAATAGGGTGCTCATGCATGCTTGTACACAATTAGCATAATTGCTAAATAGCTCTGAATTACAACTGCACAAATTGTGTCTCCAGGAACGCCGTGGAATATTCTGGTCTACTTTCTAAAGTTTGGCTCCAGTATATTGCATAAATGCAAAAAAAGACTAACAGACCATATGGCTACCAATAAATATTCAATAAAGTGTGTCCACCAAAGCGGTTTTAGCCAACTGAAAAATGTCTCTTCTGAAAACGGCCAGCTGGTGGCGCTTGAGAACACTTTGGTTGCTATGAAGTGGAATATCCACAGCAGTAACGTATTACTAGTATCTCATTTTGAAGAATATTACTGAATATAAAAATGCATTAACCAGCAATATTAACTTTTCTGTTGTTCAGTCGTTGTACAAGTAGAATGAAACGATTCATTCTGCTTGTGTTTCATGAATGAGGCCCATTGACATTCCACCTAATACTATACATCGTTTTCCTCCCAATGAGTAATTAAATCTTTAAAACCACAATGACTTCTTAAAATGAGGAACATTTGAGCATGAGCTTTCTAGAAATTCTCTCACCAGTTATGGGGACCTGAGACGGGTATAGAGGAATGGAGTCGGTGCCTGAACTGGGACACGCATAAACCCTGCCATTCACTGCAAACACACACAAACACTCATTGTAACTGAGAAATAAAATGTTTTTTTTTTTTAGTTAGTTATTGTTATTGAAAGTAAAACACTAACCACTCCATCCAGCAGATTTGTTTGAGTCACCAAGCGAGCTGTCCTGCAGGATGTGAAAAAAAAATATTATTTCATGTCACACAAAACATACACAATCCATCCAGTAGGGGGCAGAAAAAGAAATGTCATCCAAGTTTGCAGTCAGTGTAGTGCCTGTGGGGATTTCCACAGGACAGGAGGTGTCACTGAACAGTACCTGCATGGGCAGACGCGTCTCTCTCAAGGCTTTGCTGCAGTCACTGTCCAGTGATATCACTGGGTTTCCAGCAGGTTCTGGAAGACACGAGGCGTGGCTTATATCTGAAGCTGGCTTTGAGTAGGACTGTGTGTAGCCTATATATTTATATTAATGAGGAAGTGAGATTTGGGTGGCTGAGGTTTGAGGAACACAAGTCGAGATCTGTCATAATACCTGCCGCTCTTCCTGTGTCATCCAGGATCCGGTAGACCTTGTAGGGCTCAGAGATGTCCAGCTGACTGCGCTCAGGAACCTCCTGGAAGTCTGTGCTCTTGTTGAGGGCACAGCGCAGACGCGTTTTCCACGTAGAGGGGTCTGCTTTGTCCCTGCCCTCTTGAAATTTACCCTTGTACATGGCCCATGCCTGAGACAGAGTGTGTGTTTAATCTGCTTTCTGTCTGAATGTATTGGTGTATTAGCAGCTATATATATATCAATATATATATATATATATATATAAGTTTTGTTGTTGTTGTTTTGCAAGTTGTGTACTTTTTAGTCAACTGGACTTAAATGGGAAATTCAATATAGTTCGAATGATACAAATGAAAAGTTTCGTGCAGATATATGCTTATAATAGAGTTTTAATCACAGCAATCAAGTCACGCTATTATCAGTTTCGTCGTTCCGCCAGATATTTAAAGTCACTTTTAATTGGTCAATAATGGATCAATTGAATAAACTGCACAGTCTGTTTACCTTAAACAGCGCGGCGTCCTGGTTCTGTCTGTAGTCCTGTTTGGCCGCGTGTTTCCAGGGAATCCTGAACATGGTTTTGTCCTCATTTTCCCAGCTCAGTCCCGCGTATCTACCGCTGTCTATCTGCGCTATGAGCCATTCTCTCAGTCGCATGTGCCTCGACCTGTCTTCCATCAATCTACAACATAACACCAGTCACATATACAAACAGCAGTTCGAACACACTAACACTTCCGTTTACTCTATAAAGCTCGTGCTAAGCTCATGAAGAAATGAAATTTTAGATGAACTCACAGTTAAACAATTGCATGCATTCAGACATGTGAGTGAGTGCGCGAGCTTTAAAAGCGAAAGTAAAAGTATGAAGTGAAACACTTTCGGTTTCCCATGTAACGAATGTTGTCCTGTTTACAATGACATGTTCGTAAGACGCAAGCAGCACAAACTGTCTGTAAATGTGCACTACTGAGCTCTGCCTGCAGAAACAAGAGTGGCATGTTCGTGTCCTTTAATGCGGAGACGCTCCTGACGCTTAGCAGTGTGGCCGGTGCGAGCATGAAAAACTCCGGTTCGAGCGGTATTGAGTGGATTCTAATATAATAATAATAATAACAATAATATTGCCAACAATTTATATATATATAGGCTATATGTCTTTCAATCCGCTCATCATTGGATCAGCGTGTGAAAGCGCTTTCTCTGCAATGGGAATAATAAAGTCCAGTGAACCACAGCCAGCCTTTACTTGTGAACACAATGCACTCATGCAGAATCCTCACTATAAGAATTAGGACTTCTTTTCATTAGGGCTTGTTAAGTTTATTTGCTCAAGAATGTTTTTCGTTATGCATTTTGACATTTTTCATATTCTGTTTGAGTATGAATTCTATTCTTTAATCTACTTTTTTTTTTGTTGAAATACAGAAAATATATTTGCCATTAGCTGTAAAACTGTTCTTCAAGTGTCTGGGAGACGTGGTGTGTTGCGTTTTTTCCTGTTTCTTCATCTAATCGCAGACGTCTCAGTGATGGTGAGATCAGATCCTTGTGTAGCCTAATAAAATCTCACTGGATTATTACAATCAATGGCAAAATGACTGTTTTGAAATGTAAACTGATATTTCTGACACACTACAGCAAAAGAGAGAGATAACTGGGTTAAAACATTTTTGGAGATGAAAATACTAGTGTTCTAAGACTTACACAGTACCACACACACACACACACACACACACACACACACACACACACACATACACACACACAAAGGTTGTTTTATTAACTTACATTCAATACAGGAATTTTACAATTAAAACAAAAAAGTAAAGAACATGTCAAATCAATGCTTTTTAATTTATGATAATTAACTTTTGTGTGTGCTACAGACATTCTCAAGCACTTTAGCCTTACCCTGGTCAGAAAAGACAAGAAGCATTCGCTTCAGTGGTGTCTTATGAAGCAGTGTCACTTTCTGATAGAAGACCAAGCTCTTCGGCTGAGTGCAGAAGAAGACGATGTATCCGCTTCTTCTCTGTAAATAGTTTGAGAAGCAACCAACTCATCTTGAAAAATGAGCTAGTTGCTGTAACAAGGATGACTTCATTGACATCACTTCAGCTGTGAGAAAATACTGAACCTTTTCTCAAAGCCAACTATGATGGCTTGCAAAGTATGTGAGCAGTAGCGCAGGTTTAAGGCTTGCATGTCATGTAGTTTAACCCGAACAGCAAAGAGGGTTGGTATGAGCTCACCATAGTAGCATGAGGTCTGACCTTGAGGGCGATCAATAGTTTTAGCGATGAGCTTGAGCACTCTGCAGTATTCCTCCATGAAATCAAGTCCTACTTCTTTGAATAAGTTGCAAGGCAGACAAGCTTCTCCCGAAGAGATGTCAGCTGACTCAAACAATCATAAAGAGAATTCCACCCACAAATGCAGGGTGTCTTGAGTTGCTGGTTGGTCAATTCACTGAGTAATTCCTTTCCATAGGGCTGAGCACATTGATGAATGATTCAGCTTAGAGAGAGTGGATTGTCTTTAATTGCCTTTTTGGCATCAGTGGTTGAATCCAATATGGTCAATTCTTCGTCTGAGTATTATTCTTGACATTACATTAGCACCCTGGCAAAGGCCCTGTACTAATTCTATGCACTCTTTTTGTTCAACAATTGCCAACGGGTACATGCCTTTTGTAACAAAATATGTTACAATAGAGTCAACATTATTTTGTGTAACAGCCACTACTGCATGCTCAAAAAGATGCACTGTTAGACATTTCTGTAATTTCCACAGTTATTTACTGTATATCACCCAGTATAATACTGCAAATTCCCTTTACAGTAAATAACTGTAATACCCTTTGCACCATGGGAATTTTCTGTGACGTCAGACCCCCGCATACAGAGACTTACTGTATTTTTTTAAAATTGCTGTATACTACTGTAACGGTCTCTTTGGCGCCATTATACTGAGGTCGTTTTATTTTCCTCATTTCTTACATTTAGATTAACACAATTTGCCCTGGACCGTGTCTACAATGCCGCAACAGCTTGGGACTGACTACTGGACGTGTTACATCGCTTGTAATGATTGGAAAATCCGTTTGTACTTCATGTCAGAAACAGCGCGAGCGCTTGGAGTACATCTGTACATCAGAAATATACTGGGGAATCACTTTACTGTCCGCATCCACTGTAGATAGTATATATAATGGGTTCTATATTGTTTTTTATCGAGTCGCGCCTCGCCGCGCCACTCGCGTCCGAGAAAGACACGGAAGGAGCAGGGCAGCGCTGCGAGTTTTTCCTGGGGATGAACCCGCGAGAGTGGGAGAGCTCCGGAGAACATCTACGCTGTGTGTCGATGCACTTTACGTGAGAAAAAGACCAGCAAGAAAGGTAAAAATATATGTACGTTTGTCTGTGTGTTTGTGTCAGATTTTTGCACACCAGTTTTCCTAACATTAGTAACATTTACTTGTCAACATGGCGGTTACAGAACTTTACTCTGGTAAACTGCGCCGTCGTTTCAAACGACTTTTGTCAACTTATTGAATCAAGTTACCGAATTAAAATTGTTTTTAACGAGAAACGCGTATCTTATATTAACATTAGGTTAACTAATGTGAAATTTAGTTCAGGTGTTAGTACCCTTATGAAAATTAACCATGGTTTTACTATAGTAAAACTGTAGTTAACCATGACTTTAGTCCCCGCTGTTTTTTGGTGCAAACCATGGTTTTAAAAAAACATGGTTCTGACACCATGGTTTTACTACAGTTATATTGTAGTAATATAGTACAATTGTAGTAAACCATGACTGTAGTAACCATGGTTTTTTGGTGCGAACCATGGTTTTAAAAACGAACTATGGTTGTATTACCATAGTTTAACCATGGCTTTACTAAAGTACCTCAAATTACATTTAAGCCTAGTTATTCAACAAACATCTACAAAATAAAAACAGAATGACAAGTTACTATTCTATGATACAGGCTTTATTATAGCAGTTGCATCATCTGAAACAAAATATCGTCACATGACAAAATTATTCAGAACTATAACTTTATTTAAAAAATAGTGATAAAGCACTGCAGTGGTAGAGATGGTTTTCTGCTAATTTACAAAATAAAAATTGCAAATTATTTCACTGTAATAATGCATTATCTCTATAGAAATTAATTACATGTTGTACAAATAAACATGACTTATTCACACCAGACACGAATGAAGCGTTAAGCGCGAGTGATTTACATGTTAAGTCAATGCAAAGACGCGAATAGACATCCTGCGGAATGAGGCGGCGCGAATTGAGCGTTTCGGGCGTTTGACGCGCGTAACGCGTGAGTTGAAAAATCTGAACTTTGGCGAAAATTCGCGCCGCGTTAACCAATCAGGAGCTTGCTCTAGTAGTGAGGTGATTACAACGTAGCGAGCGGAGGGAATCCCAAACAACAATGGAGGGCAAAATAATCATAGCTGTTTTTGGACACACAGAGGTGTATGATAGCCTACATTTTCGTACTTTTACAGAAACAGGAATAAAAAGGATTTTGCTTGGAAGCAAGTGAGTGAGGAGGTCGGACAATCTGGTAAATTGAAAAAAACGCTCTTTATACAATTTGAGCTATATATACACACATATTGAGACTACAAGCTAGCTATTGAGCTTATTAGCCGTATTGATCCATGTCAGCCATTACGCAACGAGACTGAGCCTTTCACCTGGCAGAAGCCCCTCCCATGACGCGAATTCGCGTCTGTTGTGAAGTGAATGTCACGCGCGAATGAAGCAAGTAAACTCAAAATGTTCAAGCGTCCAACTACGCGCGAATAGCGCGATTTATTCGCGCAAGTCGCGTCTGGTGTGAACGCACAGTTAGTGTTCACACACAACATTATACCGCCGACCTCTTTAACAATATCTTGTGTAGGGCTGCATGCAACAAACAATTTTTTTTTTTTGATAATCAATTTGTTTGTAGATTTTTATTAATACTAGTATTTGGATGACAAAAAAAAAACAAATAAATAAAATATATACATAATTTTTTTATTAAAATAATTTTAATACATTATTTTAAAGAATGTCATTTCACATCCTGCCTATGAAAACAAATATAATGAATGTATCTGTAGGCTCTGCTGTACATTATAAGCATTAAAGTGTTAAATTACAAACATTACATTCTAAACCTAAAAACAACAGATTGCTTGTTATTTTGAAACAGAATTTAAAACAATTTAAACAAAAAAACACAATGTTAACTTGTAAGAGGTACGAGGAACAAACACAATCATTCGTCTGAACAGAATAATTATATTATATTATATTAATAGACGATTCCAACAATAGTGCCTTTACTGTTACTGATCTCATAAATATAACTACTTGTGTTTGTTACATGTAGGGTTTTAAACCTACACTTAATTTCTAACAAAAAAATATTTGAGCAAAATGTATTTTAGTCAAAATTATGAGCGGTCTGTTTGTTTTGATGCACTATTCAAATTCGTTGATGATTATTATAAATATCGATTAGTTATTGCAGCCAGGCCTAGTTTTATACGACCTGTAAACACGAGCCCAACACAGGCAGATGTGTGCAGTCCATCGGGTGCATCAGGGTCGCATTAACAACCTTGATTACAATATCAATGAAGGTAAAAAAGGTTCTTTCAGTGGAAAAGATTTAAACATACTACAAAATACATTCACAAGAAATGAGAAGTATTTTAAAGAATGTTTAAAATGATATCAACTCACATGAGAAGATTTCAGTCATTTCAAGCCTAAAGCAAGCTGATTTATTCTACACAGAGTCACCTCATAGGGGCCGATGAAGGCCAGATGAATCCTCCACACTTTTACTTGGTGAAGGAAATGCCCCTAAATAAATAAGAGCTCAAGCTTCAGAGTTATAACATACCTCGTCTGAAAAAAGATGCTAGCGGACTTTTTCGAAGAGTGTAAAACATTTCTGTGAAGTAAATATTCAATAGAAACATGTAAGAAAGTGTCCGGAACAGTTGTATGTTAAATTTGTGTCATTTTAGAGACTAAGCTCACCTGAAAGCAGTGAAAACAGCAGCGAGAGATGGAGATTTACTGTTCGTCAGTTACAGTGTTGCGCACCGTTTCCATGGCAACTCCGCCGCTGTAGCGTTTGAATGAGCGCGGGCGTCCATTTAAACACATCACAGTCTTGCAGCATTCACAAACCTCTTAAAATCTTTCTTTAAATCGCGAATTTGAAACTCATTTTGTAGTTCTACGACCAATACATTGGTGCAAAATGTATGATAGTGGGATAAATAAAATTAAAAAAATAAATAATAATATTTTAAGATTTGTATCACTCAGCCTTTTTATTTCATTTTAAAACATGATTTTTATACTAAACTTCGCTTTTGCTAAATAACTAGCATAATAAATTTTTTGAGTCATGCAAAACAGCATTAAAATAGGAGTAAAAAGTATAAAAGGACTGATCTACTGGTCTTTTTTAATAAAAAAAAAAATAAAAAAAACACCACAACACTTTTTATAACTAAAAATTAATACTCTATTGAGCTTTATTTGAACACAACTAAAACAAAATGAGTCTGAAATGAGTTCTGGACCAGGCAGCTAGGAACATTTAGCTCACTTGATCTCACTTTCCAGAAACAAAATATTTACAAAAATGTTGATTGTGAAGAACAATTAGTCTAAAGAACCTTTTGTGCAATGGATAGGTTCTTTTGGATATTAAAGGTTCAAGAGTGTATTTTTTGTAATAACTGACAACACATTTGCCAAATTTGATTGTTTCATTTTCAGAAATCATGAGATTAATTATGATTATTTTATTGAGCACTATTTTTTTTAAGAGTAAGAAATAACTAAATCTGTAGATAATACTTTTGAAAAACCATGGGTTATTTTGTAATGGTTCTACTGGAAATGCTGTGGTTAACCATAGTTCATTTTGGTCAGGTCCTACAAGCGCTGTGTGGTTTTGTGCTGTTTGTGTCACTTACTGTTCAAAATGTTGAGTCTCTATTGGTATATGATCGTCAAACACTACTGGATTTTCAACATTCTGCCAAAGATTTAGTAAAATTTGATTATGCTGGACAAAAGACATTGCCCCCGCTCCTATCGGGCATTCCAGCTTATCTCTGCCGCCTTCCTGTTATACACCCCCGGCGTAAGCGCCACCGTCGTCGAGGAAAACGCAGTGGTTGGCTGGTGAGGGTGAAGACCGAGCAGTGCCCCGCCTTTCTATGTCTCGACGAGTGCTGGACCCTATCGACGTCTGGCCCAGATGAGGTGTTCCAGCCCCGCGCCCCCTGCTCTCCTCGACCCCGCTGGCACGGGGTAAATCTGCGAGACCTGCGGCCTTTATGTCGAGTTCCGTTGAAAGTCAGCACCGCAGATCCGCCGGCAGTTCCTACCAGGATTGGGTTGGTGAATGCTAGATCGCTGGCGAATAAAACTTTTATCCTAAAGGACTTCTTCTCGTCCAGGGGTTTGGACTTTCTCTGTGTGACTGAGACGTGGCTGACAGTTAGTGAGTCCAGTGTTTTCTCTGAACTCTTACCGAATGATTGCTGCTATTTAAATTCCCCGCGAACGCTGGGGCGAGGAGGAGGAATAGCAATCGTTTATAAGGATGCCTACAACTGTAAACAACTATTGCTACCATCCTCGTTTAGCAGCTTTGAACTGAGTTTATTTGAGTTGGGTAGTTCCTTCAAAATGCTGTGTGCAGTGGTCTATCGGCCTCCCAGATACAATAAGGACTTTATAAATGAGTTTCCTGCTTTTCTGGCTGATATTATGCCTAAATATGATCATGTCCTTATTGTTGGGGATTTTGATGTCCATGTGTGTTGTCCTGAAAACCCAATGGCAAAGGATTTTTTATATCTCATTGACTCTTTTAATTTGGTGCAGTCTGTGTCTGGCCCCACACGTGAACGCGGACACACACTCGATCTTGTTTTATCTTTTGGTTTGCCTGTTCGTAATATGGAGATCTGCGACGCAGTGTTTTCTGACCATATGCCTGTACTGTTTGATATTGCTCTTGCCAGTAATACAGTTGAACCTCGCGCTGCTGTTCGCCCCTGTCGCATCATTAACCCTTCCACTGCTGTTCAGTTTGCATTAGTTGTCAGTCAGAACTATGCTATACCGGAGTCTATATGCAATGATTCAGAGGCGCTTAGCTCATGGTTGCACTCTACCTGGCAAACTGTTATGAATACTGTGGCTCCTTTGAAAAACAGGCAGTCAAAACCTAAATTTGAGCCATGGATGAATGACACGGTTCGTGCTGTCAGACGTGAGTGCCGTAGGGCTGAGCGCAAATGGAAAAAGGACAAATTGCATGTGTCGTTTCATATACTAAGGGATTGCTGGCGTCATTATCAGAAAACTGTGAAAGATGCTAAAAGAAATTATATCTCTGAAATTATTTTGTCAAACTGTAACAAGCCTTGTGTTTTGTTTAAGACTATTGATTCAGTTCTACATGTCCCGCAAACGTCCTGTGTTGATGCCTTCTCTGCTGTTTGTGAAAATTTTCTTCACTTTTTTATTGATAAGACAAAGAGTCGTAAACTTTCCCTCCAAAAGTTCAAGACACCATTGGCTCTTTGACACCCGAAAGGAGTGACCTTTTCGGCGAATCTTTTAGAATCTGAGAAGATGAGGATGTGACCTAGAACTCTTCTGGACCCTTACGTTTTTGTGCCAGGCCTTGCGGCCTTGACTTTCCATTCAACCAAGGATCCTCGGATCTCAGCAGATCTCTTTCTTAGCTCTTTCACTTTCTACCTGGGAAGAAACTCCCAATTAGCCAGAATAACATCTTTTGGAGTTCATCACCCTTCAAACCCGGAAGAACTTGAAGAACTCAAACATCACCAAACCATCAGAACTTTCATCCGAGACTGCATTCGGACACTCGTCAACAACCAAGGCAATGCAAGTATCGTACATTTAACTAATGCTGAGTTCACACTGCACGATTTTAGCCCGATTTTTCACTCGCTGACAGGTTTTGATAAATCGCCGACAAATGCCCTATATCGGAGGCAAATTGGAGCTCGTTCAAGTGAGTGACAATCGCGCATTGTGAATTATCAAAGACGCGATATGAGGGAATCGCCGACACGTCACCGACATCCGCGAAATATTTGGCATGCTAAATATCTGGAGCTGTCGGCGATTCACAATCCTGATGTGTGCAATGATTTCTGACTGTAAACTACATCGCGATGACCTTCAGCCAATGAGAGACAAAGATACAGGGCAGAGGGAAGTTCAGTGAGGAGTTATGGACCATATCAGTATTTTAATATGTACAATTATATCATACAGAAACAAGCACAAACGCTTGACCAGCAGCAACATCAGCTTAACAGTTACTGCAAAATTATTATTTACCACTCTTTGCAGAACACAATCCCTGTTCCCTGCATCTCCCTCCTGCATAATCTGTTTTTCTTTTCTCTTGTTTGAGATATAGGTGATGTTGGCAGAGGCGCTGGAGTACCTGGGAGACATGTTCTTGATGTTCTTCGAGAGTGGGTGAGTAAATGAGGATGTCAATGTAGATGAGCACAAATCGATTGAGCATGTCACAGAAGATTTCATTCATGAAGTTCTGAAAGATGGATGGTGAGTTTGAAAGGTCATATGACATAACCCGGTATTTGTAGTGCCCGGTGGGTGTTATAAAGGCCGTCTTCCATTCGTCTCCCCTACGAATGCGGATCAAGTTGTAAGGGCTGCGCGGATTGAGTTTAGTGAAGAGCCGGACTCTATGGAGTTCTTCTAATGAGGCAGGCACCAGTGGGAGTGGATAGGCAAACTTGACGGTTTGAGAGTTGAGCGAAACACGGATGCAGCCCACCATCTTTCTTAGCCACAAAGAAGAAACTGGATGCCGCAGGTGAAGTTGAGGGACGGATGAACCCCTGTTGTAATGCCTCCTTAATGTACTCCTCCATGGCGGCGCGCTCCGGGATCGAAAGGGGATAGACACGTCCTTTTGGTAGTTTGGCCCCAGGCAGCAGCTCAATTGTGCAGTCCCATGGCCGATGAGGTGGAAGGTGCGTTGCTGCGACCTTACTGAATACGTCCTGCTAGGTATGTTAAGCAGTGGGAATCTGGACGGACTTGTGGGACACCGGACTCTCGATAGTGGTCGAGCAGATCGGAGGGAATGGCTCGGCCTGGTACCGGGAGATCTGCCCGACACTTCTCAAAACAGGAGTCACTCCACCGAAGAACTTTCCAAGAGTCCCAGTGTAGGTCTGGATGATGTTTGGCTAACCAGGGCCATCCCAGGACCACGTCCACAATTGCTTCCTCCAGAACCAGGAATGAAATCTGCTCCTTGTGGAAGTTTCCTATGCGGAGAGTGACCTCCGGTGTGTGGTGGCGTACTAACCCCTTCCTCAGCGGTTTACCTTGAATAGTGGAGATTTGATATGAGGTGGTACTGCGAAGTCGAGGGAGTTGGATTTGGAGGAGACTGATGGAGGAGATGAAGTTTCCAGAGGCACCAGAGTCAATCAGGATCTTGACTGGAAAAGATTGGTTCAGGTATATTATCAGAGCATCACCATGAGGAATATTAGAGACATCAGGGTAGAGATGGACCGTACTCACTGCTGAGTGTGTGGGGTGAACAGGGCAGGAAGGTAGAGAATGATCTTTAGACCCACAGTACAGGCAGAGATCTTGGGAGATTCGGTGAGCACGCTCGTCCGACGACAGATGATAACAGCCCAATTGCATCAGCTCGGGTGTAGGTGGAGCACTACCTGCTGAGGTGGTGGTAGAGAGATATTCGGTGCGGCAAGCAGTGAGATGTTGGGAAATGTGCAGTGATTTCTGTAAGAAGCTCTCTAGCACAGTGTCATCTATTATAGACATTTGTTGTCAGATGGATGGATTAAGACCTCGTCGGAACGCCGCTAAGAGAGCAGTTTCGTTCCATCCACTGCTCGCTGCAAGGGTACGGAATCGGACTGTGTAGTCGTGGATGGACATCTCCGCTTGCCATAGCTGGAAGAGCTCCTCGTGCACTGAGACCGCGGAGGTAGAGTGACTAAAAACCTCACGGAAATGGTCAACAAAAGCATCCAGGGAGCGCACTAACGGGCTGCGCGAATTCCAGAGAGCTTCGGCCCATTGCAACGCCCTTCCAGACAGTAGCGACATGATAAAAGCGATCTTCGCCCGATCATTCACAAACTGGTGTGGTTGGAGCTCAAAATATAAGGAACACTGGAGCAGAAAGCCACTGCAGGCGGCCGCCTCACTGGAGTAGATCGCGGGTTTGGCCATGGGACATGCTGAGGTAGAGGGCACAACAGGAGGAGGTTGAAGAGACTCACGGAGTGTTTGAACCAGTTCGGCGAAGGGATGCAGTGAAGGGGGATTTTGTGCCACCATGATCTGCTTCACTCTGTGAGTTCCGTTTAGGGGTTGGTCTTCTGTCACGTCTGGACTGAGAGGCAAACACAGGATGATTGGTAAAGAGCTTCTTTAATAACATCAACTGAAGCAGGAATTCCACAAGGAGTTCAAGACGACAACATAACATGAGATCATCAAACTGAGGAGTAATTGATCTTATCGTTTTCTTTTTCAAGATCTTGGTAAGAGATCGAAGGCTCTGAGTCACGGCAATCCAGACTGGTAGTTAGCAGCATAAGAGAAGGCATGTACCTTCGAGACCAACCAAAGAGGGACTGAGATGAGTACATAGATATAGTGCCCAGGTAAGTGGAATCAGGTGGTAATTAGTAATCAGGTGATTGTGAACAGGTGTAGGTGGTTGGTGTGGTTGATGCGGTTGGTGGATTTGTGACGATTTGTGACAATATGTATGTATGTATGTATATATATATATATATGTGTGTGTGTGTGTGTGTGTGTGTGTGTGTGTGTGTGTATGTGTCTGTGTATATATATATATATATATATATATATATATATATATGGTACAACGGTGCTAAAGGCGCCTTTGATTTTATTTTCATCTAAACCACAAGATGGCACAAAAACATGGTGTAGCACTTTCCAAAACATCCGCTTTTCAAGATGCATGTGTATATTTGTCTGATCCTTGACATGACTGTGTGCAGCAGTGCAAAGTTGATAATGTGCTTACTTGATCTAATATTTTATGTTTTTTAAAATGTTGTAGATTTAAGTAGCAAATGAGATTCGCTAAAATTACTGCATATATTTTCAGACAAAGGTCTTCTTAACAATTTTCAATTTTGTTTAAGATAATTAAAGCAACAGTTTTTAAATAATGGTATTTGGGGTAAAAAGCGCCCCTGCTGTTGGGACTAAAGGCACACTGACTTTTCCATTTGTTGACATGACATGGTTAGATTCAGATGTTAAATATCATATATTATGTCCATATTAGAGATAATCACCATGTTTGGAATGAAACCATCATATTTAAAAACATGATATTAATCATATCATATAATAAAATATAATTTGTTGTTACTACTGTAAATATATATTCAATTATTATGGGATCTCCTTCTGTGATACCGCGAGAACCACCAACTCGCTTGGGACGTGGAAAGTGTCCGTAAGAGATGTAAAGTGATGACTCTACCCACAGAAGCACTTTTGTGCAAGGTGTAGTTTATTTACAGCACCGCAGGTATATACAAAAGTTCACGATTGATGGCATGAAGAAATATATGCAGTGCAATCACCAAAAGACTCCCAAAAAATAAATACAAAGTAGCAAAGAAACAACAAACTGGAAAATAAAGATGGAAAATATATATACAAAGGGTATCTTCAATATACTCGCTTTGCTGGGTGTTTGCTCACGGCACCACTGTTGCACGCTCGCATTCGACTTGGTTAACAAGTGATAAATGTCAGTCTGGCCTCCCTTTTTATAGGCCAGACTCCGCCCCTTCTTTAGACGTACCATTTTTTTTAAACACACTACATTCTCGAATAACTTCCGTACATATACACAATAGACATTTTATAAACACAAACCTAATTTCAGCATAAACACAAAATAAAACCAATAATACACATGACTGCTTATCTTTTATATCCGTCAGTCTTTAACACATTAAACAGTGGTTTCGCCCGATTTTGAGCACAGTGCGCCGGCGCGGCACCAACGATGATGTCATAAGCGGTTGATGCTCAATCGTTTGGTTTTTCTCCAGCGCCACCAGCAAGACTGACCACGCCAAACACTCATGCTAAACAAACACGAAATACAAGACAATGCATGTAGTATGTATGACAAGACAATGTAGACAAGACAATGCATGTAGTATGTATGATCAGGATGAATCTGGAACAGGGTAATGTATTGTGTGAAACTGTCCATGGGCTGTCAAGACGGCATGTGCACCCGCTCGCCTGGCAACCAAATCAGGAGGGGAAATCAGCATGGTGAGTATGTATGTGTGTGTGTGTGTGTGTGTTGTACCAGCGGGATATCTACTTCCTCACACCTTCAATGCTTTCAGAATCCTAACTTTAAATGATTAACTTAAAATTATTTTGTTTCTGTATTTTAAAATGTTTTTTTTTTTTTATATATTAACATATTTTAAGGACAGTATATTTATTCAACAAAAAAATAATTATTTTATATAGATCTATATTTTATTAGAAGCACACCCTGAAGAAGGCTATTTGTGCCGCTACGCGTGGGTTGTTTTTTCCCCCCATGTATTTTATATTTTCTAATATGAAATAGCCAGTAAAATAAAGGCTTTTTAAATCATTTTGAAGTAGAGTGCCTTGGATTTCCCTTTCTTACATTTATTGGAATTCCCGACCCCAAAGGCACCTTCAGATATATTTTTATTGAACTCTCTGAGCACCCTGGACTTTTTTTGTTTTTCCAATAATTATTTTATTTTCCAAAATAAGCAGAAAATAGTGCAAACGTTGCTAAACTGATTGTTTTGAACAAGTATTAACTTAGACATTATTAAAAAAACATTATATTAGCTGAAGTATTTGTATCGATACTGTGTGCCCCATCGGGTAAAAAGCCCCCCTTGCCACCTCATACATTTATGTGATTTTTAAACAAAATAAACAACTTGTATGATTTATTTTCACACAAAATCTGTTGCTCCATTAATGTTCAATACAAGCATATATATTTTATCTGCAATTATGCCTTTTAGGAGCAGGGAATAGCACATTTTTTCTTAGGATTTGCCTTTCAGCCCCGTTGTACCCTATATACATGTTTTAATGGTTTTTACAATTTGCACTTATACTGTAAATAATAAAAATATTTTCTTAAGTAAATAAAAGTTTGTAATGACCGGGCTTATCGGAAGATGTTAGAATTATTAAATATTGTCAGATTATACTGTGTGAGATCTTGGCGTGTTTAAAAAGAAAAGATGACAACAGACATAGAAAGAATTAATAAAGTGTATTTACAATATTCACAGGAAACTTAAAACAGTAAGTTCCATTGTAAAAGTGTCCATCGGTGTATATACAATCCAAAAACAGTGATAATCCAATAAAAGTGAGATGCTGAAATGTTAAATCCACAAAAGTAACTCCTCAATCCAGCGTTTCGGTCAGAGACCATGATTGTTTGTCATACTACCTCCTATATGCTGTTTAGACCCAGCTTCACTTAAAGGCATACACACATTAAAATGGTTAAGACTCAAATATACATAAAATCATTATAATATTTTGAGCAGGTGTCCTGCGTGACAATGTCACATAGTCCCCTCCCTTAGCCTATGGCTCCCAGGGAAGAGACTAGTACCTTAAAGGTACTGTCAGCCATTGTCCATGTAGTGGGTGTCCTCTAAAATGTGTATCTTAAAATGTATTTGTAATAATTTAAATAAAACTAGGCCCTCCCACACAGGCACTAGAGGAATCTAAGGAAACACTAGAGAGAGGTGTAGTGTACCAGTCTGGGTGTCCTTGGGTAGGTGGCACCACTCCTCCCAGGATTCTCTTGCTGGTCCACCAGCCCCCCTTTCTTCCTTCCCGGCTTGGGGGTCTCTTTGATGGATGATGAACGGTGATGCTGTTGAATGTGAGGTGGTTTCTTGCTAGGGTCGATGATGGCACTCTCCTTGCTCTCAACACCACACGACTTGCAGGCCTCAACGAACCTCCAGATGTTGCTGCGGATCGTGGGCCACCAGGTAACTTCCAGGATTTGCAGGAGGGTTTTTAGCTGTCCATGGTGTTTATCCTGGGTCTTCAGATGGAAGTGCTGTAGCGTCTGCTGTACCAGGGGCTTTGGGACGATGAGCTGGATCTTGTCATTGTCATTGTCATTGTCATTGTCTTTCTGGATCTGCCAATACAACAAGCTGTGGTAGTCCTGCACGTTGATCCTGTTGGTCGGTGGAGTGGAGGGAGAGATGGAAAGTCCCTGGAGAGTGTCGTCATCACCCTGTGTGCTGGTGAGTTGCTCTCTGGAGAAGGAGAGGATGGAGAAGATGGCATTAAATTCTGGCCCGGCTGGAGTGGTGGCGCAGGATTCTCCATCGGTTGCTCTGTTGACGGTTTGTGAAGTGGCTGAGGCAGTGGGAACATTGGCCATAGAAAAGCCAGGGGTCGACATGGGAGGTACTGGGCTGGTCATTGTAATGGGAGGAGAGATGGCGAATTCTGGCTTCCTTATCTGTTCCAGCTGTTTCGCCCATTTCTTGTCTCTCCTCCTGAAATACTCAACTCAATGACCTCACTCTCCAGTGTTGCCACAGCGTCTTTTATAGATTCCTCCATTTTAGCAAACTTAAAGTCCAGAGACTCTCTAAAATACAATTCACGGTTAATATTCCTTTCAACAGAGTCTTTAAAATCCTTCTCCAGTTTTAAAACAATGTTTTTAAGAGCAACCACATCAGCTCAAAGCTGTATGCATTCACACTGATTTAAAACCCATTCATAATTAAAACCAGCAGATGTATTAAAAGAAGCAGCATTAACTTGATTTGTCATCATCTTAAAACACTCTTCTCAACACAGTTTTTAAAATCTTTAAACGTTCCCCGTACGGGCCACCATATGTAACAATCGGCCTTATCGGAAGATGTTACAATTGTTAAAATGGGGTCAGATTATACTTTGTGAGATCTTGGAGTGTTTAAAGTGATGAGGTGGGGTGGGCAATCTCTGTGAACCCGTGAATCAGGCGATTCCCCCCCCCCCCCCCCCCCCCCCCAGCGGCAAAACATTGAACCAGGATGTATGACTTTTACCTGTTCTCGGATTAGTTTCATCAATTTGTAGACATTTTTAACGAGTAATTTGTGTAATTAAAATGGTGAGAAGTAGTTATTAGTTTCTTACTGGCCTCAATACACAAGCTGTTCACAAAACAAGCGCAGCAAATTAATATTAAATAGTTTAAAAGCCACATATTACACAGACATTTCAGAAAGCAATTGGTTCAGTTGATTTAAAGCTTCGAGAAGGTTTGTTTCTCCCATCACTAGTGCTTTGGTCAGAGACATTCCCTGCGTTCCATTCGGAAAGGGCTTATCCCTATTCCCTAATCCCTTCAAACGGTTTACCCTCCGGAGTGAGAGCTTTGAAGGGTTGAAGTGTGAAAGGGATCAAACAACTGTTTCTTGAAGTGCCCTTCTGCGTCATCATCCCGTGCCCACACTGAGGCTTTGTCATCGTGGAAAAAAATTGCAAGCGCAAAGGTTCATGGGGGCCCGAAGTGTCCATCAGTTGGACACCTTCATTGAAATCCTTCATTCCGAAGGGCCCTTTGAAGTGGCCAGTTTTGAGCACTTCGGTTTGGAACGATCCTTCAATATGGAGGCCATGATTGTTTTCACTACTAAGTGCCCTTCGGAGGGCGATACATCCCGTTTGGAACACACCGTCAGCTTGTTTGTCATGCTTCCTCCTATATGCTGTTTAGTTCCTGTTTCCTGTCATGTGGGTGTGTCACATGACAAGCAGACCCAGAGTCACTTAAAGACATGCACACACTAAAATGGCTAAGAGGAATACAATGCTTAAGACAACATAAAAACCTATTAAAACTCAAATATACACAAAATCATTATAATATATTGAGCAGGTTCAAACATGTGTCCTGTGTGACATAGGGTGACCACCCATCCCCCTTTGCATTGTACCGCACAGCATTTTCACCTCTTGTCCCGCACGTTGCATATTGAAAAAACGTCCCGCATTTTCATCAGTCTGTTGGTTCTTAATTGTCATATCAATAAAACATGCATGCGTTCTTTTGCCTTTTTAAGAATGCTTTTTATTTATTCTTTTTGCAGTGTAGGTTCCCCTATATTTAACAGCGCTTCGTCAGAAGAAGCATCCCTCCTCACATAAATACAAAAAACGTTTTCTTTTTTTTAATCTTATCCAATGGTTGAAAAGAAAGGAGTAAACATGGTCCTAAGATGCTGTGACCGTTGTCAATCAAAATGTGGAGTGGGCGATTCCCTGTGTTCTGTGTCAGAACAAACTTGCCCGTGTTCCGAATAATTTGGTAAAGTAAAAGTTATTTACAACTATCAAAATCAACTTCGGGCGGCAGATCCTTTTCCTCAAAAAACTTTTCCCTTTTGCCAAAACTCTGGAACAATCTACCTAACACTGTTCAGGAAGCAGACACACTCTATCAGTTTAAATCTAGATTAAAGATACATATCTTTAACATGGCTTACACATAACACACTAATATGCTTCTATTATTCAAATCCATTAAAGGATTGTTAGGCTGCATTAATTAGATCAACCAGAACTGGGAACACTCTCCATGACACACGATGTACTCGTTACATCGTAAGAAGAATGGCATCTATGCTAATATTTGTCTGTTTCTTTCCTATTCTGTTTTCCAGTCCGTATCCGATCAGATGGTGGATCAGCACCAAGAGATGATGTCTACAGCCCTCATCGTCAACGGAGACCAGGACACCCAGATGACCCCAGAGACAGATCCCCAGTGAAGACCTCGATTAAAATACAATAAAACTAAAAATATAACAAAATAACTAAAAATATAATAAAATACCTAACTACGTAATACTATTATTGTTAGAAATTGCAACAATATAAAGATAGAAATATAATACATTTATACATTTAAAATTTTAATTAAAACATAATAATATACAAATATGAAAAAATGAATAAATATGTTCTAAAATAAATAGTATTAATATATATATATATATATATATATATATATAGTATTTATATATATATATATATATATATATATATATATATATATATATATATACACAACAGAAATATATACAATTAATTAAACTATAAATTTAAATTATAATAAACAAAGAAATACAAAACCGATTCCAAAAAAGTTGGGACACTGTACAAATTGTGAATAAAAAAGGAATGCAATAATTTACAAATCTCATAAACTTATATTTTATTCACAGTACAATATAGGTAACATATCAAATGTTGAAAGTGAGACATTTTGAAATGGCATGCCAAATATTGGCTCATTTTGGATTTCATGAGAGCTACACATTCCAAAAAAGTTGGGACAGATAGCAATAAGAGGCCGGAAAAGTTAAATGTACATATAAGGAACAGCTGGAGGACCAATTTGCAACTTATTAGGGCAATTGGCAACATGATTGGGTATAAAAAGAGCTTCTCAGAGTGGCAGTGTCTCTCAGAAGTCAAGATGGGAAGAGGATCACCAATTCCCCCAATGCTGAGGCGAAAAATAGTGGAGCAATATCAGAAAGGAGTTTCTCAGAGAAAAATTGCAAAGAGTTTGAAGTTATCATCATCTACAGTGCATAATATCATCCAAAGATTCAGAGAATCTGGAACAATCTCTGTGCGTAAGGGTCAAGGCCGGAAAACCATACTGGATGCCCGTGATCTTCGGGCCCTTAGACGGCACTGCATCACATACAGGAATGCTACTGTAATGGAAATCACAACACAATCCACCATGCCATTCGCCGTTGCCGGCTAAAACTCTATAGGTCAAAAAAGAAGCCATATCTAAACATGATACAGAAGCGCAGGCGTTTTCTCTGGGCCAAGGCTCATTTAAAATGGACTGTGGAAAAGTGGAAAACTGTTCTGTGGTCAGACGAATCAAAATTTGAAGTTCTTTTTGGAAAACTGAGACGCCATGTCATTCGGACTAAAGAGGACAAGGACAACCCAAGTTGTTATCAGCGCTCAGTTCAGAAGCCTGCATCTCTGATGGTATGGGGTTGCATGAGTGCGTGTGGCGTGGGCAGCATACACATCTGGAAAGGCACCATCAATGCTGAAAGGTATATCCAAGTTCTAGAACAACATATGCTCCCATCCAGACGTCGTCTCTTTCAGGGAAGACCTTACATTTTCCAACATGACAATGCCAGACCACACACTGCATCAATTACAACATCATGGCTGCGTAGAAGAAGGATCCGGGTACTGAAATGGCCAGCCTGCAGTCCAGATCTTTCAACCATAGAAAACATTTGGCGCATCATAAAGAGGAAGATGCGACAAAGAAGACTTAAGACAGTTGAGCAACTAGAAGCCTGTATTAGACAAGAATGGGACAACATTCCTATTCCTAAACTTGAGCAACTTGTCTCCTCAGTCCCCAGACGTTTGCAGACTGTTATAAAAAGAAGAGGGGATGCCACACAGTGGTAAACATGGCCTTGTCCCAACTTTTTTGAGATGTGTTAATGCCATGAACTTATTTTTCCCTTAAAATGATACATTTTCTCAGTTTAAACATTTGATATGTCATCTATGTTGTATTCTGAATAAAATATTGAAATTTGAAACTTCCACATCATTGCATTCTGTTTTTATTCACAATTTGTACAGTGTCCCAACTTTTTTGGAATTGGGTTTGTATATATTATAAAAATAGACCGAGAAACAATAAATGCATTAAACTATACATTACAATTATAGCAAATGAATAAATCATACAAATGAAAAACTTCAAATAATGAATAAAACACAAATATAACAAATAAACTAAATTATAAATTAAAATGCTCCACCGGGACAAGACCACGGGAATCAGATAAGCCCTTTACACAATCTGACATGGCTGCGGTTGGAACTGGACTGCGGGTTTCGTCTGGTCAGAGGCGAACTGATCCCCGACTGAGTCTGGTTTCTCCCAAGGTTTTTGTTCTCCATTCTGTCACTGATGGAGTTTTGGTTCCTTGCCGCTGTCACCTCTGGCTTGCTCAGTTGGGGATACTTTTTTCTAGCGATTATCGCTGATTTGGTTGCACAGATACTATTTAAACTAAACTGAGCTAGACAATGACATCTCTGAATTCAATAATGAAATGCCTTTAACTGAAAATTGAGTGTTTAATCTTATCATTATACATTACTGACACTCTATCCTCCAATTTGTTACTGTTAAGTGCTTTGACCCAATCTGTATTGTTAAAAGCGCTATATAAATAAAGGTGAAAAAATAAATAAATAAAGTGTAACTGTTTGTACCTTAAGAACTTCATCTGGACCAAGGTTATATCAGCAATATCAAATGGTCGCACACCAAATGAGCTCTGAGGGAAGTGCTCAGATTCATTTAGCTTATGCCTTGCCCTGCCCTGCCCTTGCCTCCGTGTGTTTTAATCTTGGACTGTTTATATGTTTTGTGATTGTTTTCTGCCTGCCCTGACCTTTGCCTGTTTTTGGATTACCCTTTTGGATTACCTTGTGTGCAACTGTTTGCTGGTACTGAATCCTGCGTGTCTGACTACGTTTTATGAATAAAGCCTGCATTTGGATCCACACCTCCGTTGTCACAAGACTCCTTCATGTTACACAAATAATAACTTGCATATCAATCTGTATTTTTATGGGAGGACATTTATTGTAATATTTATGTGGAAAATACTGTGGAGCCGTGTGTATTTTGAGGTTTCAGAGAGCCACTAAACTAACAGCGGTATACATTTAGTTAGAAAATATGAGACTTTAAACCATACTTGTACTTTTTTTTAGAAAACATATGTAATTTCAAAGATATAAAACAAATAAATACAAATATTTACTTATAAAATTTGTAGATTGAGAACATTTCCAAACTTTGTGGAGAAGCTCACCAAGAAGGCTAACAAACATCTTCCGTGTCAACGGTCTTCAAGAGTTCTTGAGATAAGTGATGTTGAACGTGATATTGTTATTAAATTGATTTAACACATTTTCATTTTCATTTAAGTTCTGGGGGCAAATAGTTCAGTCAACTTATAATAGGGTGACCAGATGTCCCAGTTTTTGGTGTACTACCCCCAACTGGAGCCGTCCCCTGAAATGTACCCATTTTACAGCAAAATGTCAGCATTTACTAGATGTCTCCAAGTTTGAATCCCTTGTTCCGCTTGCATGTTGGAGCAGGGAAACAGGCATCTGTTTCAGGCATCAGGCAACAAGTTGCCACAGCTGCGCAACATACATCATCTCTATCTAATAAAATGGCAAACATATAGTCCACCCGATGTTCTTACAGACATTTATTAACTCAAATGTATTTATTAGTGATGTGACATTTGACCCCGAGGCTACGTAGTTTGTATAAAAAAAAAACGAAACATTGGTTTTGTCATAACCATGTGATCGGTGACATCCGAAGCTTCGTTTTCACATACAACCACGTGACTGCTTTGTATTCTGATTCAAATATCATGAACCCCTTGCGCAGGTTTCAAGTGTCATTTACTTCTTTGTTCAGAAAATAACATAATACGAATAAATATGTACATGTGTAGTTTTGTGCATGTTCATTTTGTAGGCCTAGTAATCCCCACGCACAAGCACTTCTAATTAATAATAACATTAACAAACTTAACAAATGGGCCTACATGAACCATGCTTATACTGTCATAAGTTTATTCACAGATTAATTTATTCATACCTTGTGTAAGTAAAATGAAACTTTTATTTACTTATTTATTTATTTATTTATTTATTGAACATTAAAAAAGATATATATTTACTTTTACTGTTTTTTTGTTGACATGTGTAACCCATCTGGTCCAGCGTATAGGACCAGAATAGGGCCAGCTATGGTCATACAGGTATGGTCATACAGGACCTCAGATCCCACATAGCAATTTTTCTCTGACCCATACAGTCAGCTTTTGCTTGATACACATACTGCAATGAATTACGGTCCTAGTGTGGACCAGGTCTGAATTCCAGACAAGGGCCACACATGGGCCATAACTGGCCCAATTCAGGGCCAGTTATGGGTAATTAACTTGGCTGAGACTTGGGCCAGTTATGGGCCATGTGTGGCCCTTATCTGGAATCCAGACCTGGTCCACACTAGGACTGCCATTCACACTAGGACTGTCAAAAATTGCTATGTGGGTCGTAGCTTCATAAAAATATGGTTGAACTCCTGATGTCACATGGACTATTTTACAGATGTCCTTGCTATGTTTCTGGGTCTGGGAACATTACAGTTGTGTTGCTGTCTATGGAGGGTCAGAGAGCTCTCGGATTTCATCAAAAATATCTTAATTTGTGTTCTGAAGATGAACAAGTCTTGCGGGTTTGGAACGACATGAGGGTGAGTAATTAATGACAGAATTTTCATTTTTGGGTGATCTAACCCTTTAAGTTAAAAGACGAGTTTTATGCATAATTAATAAATTACCCTAACATAGGCTTCTTTGCCCATCACCTGTTTTATATATCAACTAACATAATCTATTAAAGTGCAATTACTTACTCATACCATATTTGAGAATTGAGATATTTTATGATATAGTTAACATGTTTGAGAATATCTAAAATAAAAATAAAAATTTAAATAAAAAATAAGCCTATTACTGACAAGCATGACACCCCCCCCCCCCCCCCACTTGTGCCCCTTCAAAAATAATAAGTGCATGACGTGCCTGTTAACAATGGCCCTATAATGGTGAACTAATGTGATTCAAACGATGGAGATGTGACTGTGATCAGGATTAGCTACATTGCTTCCACAACAATGCATCGTACTATGGTGGTTAATCAGCAGTTTACGTCGTTGGGAAGCCCTGGTCGGCGTTGAGCACATGGCTTGTTTCTATGTGCAATGTGCTCTCTATCATCTAATGTATTGAAATGTTCTTCTAAAGTTCAAGTCAGTTTCACTATTAGGCTTTAGAAAAGCACAAAGGCCTTTCAAATAAAAGTGAAAGGAAAGTTGAAACAAACATGCAGAACAGGTTTGAACGGCTCTGGGGATTCGGAGGAGGATTTTTAAACATGAAGATGAAATAAAGAAGTGTGGTATGAAGCAGTCTTTCAAGCCCCAGACCTGGGCTCCCACAGCACTTGTTTCATATCTGGCACACTTTGCTCAGCTCTCTCTCATGAGCCAATGATAAATCAAGTGTGTTAAATTAGGAAGACATACAAAATGTGCAGAGCTGTAGATCCTCAGGAGCAGGACTGAAAACCACTGATGTAAAGCACATATGTTTCTATTCTCAGCTCGCAGCTCGCAGCTTTCCATTTCTGTTCATCACATTGATTCAAACACAGTCTAAAAATGTCTGGGTAAAAAATATCCCTACTGACAACCTAACGCTCTGTGAACTGGGCAAAGCACAGATGGAGTTAAGCTTAGCCAGCATGCTGGGTTATGCACTTTCACCCATCAAACTGGGTTGTTTATTAAACACAATTGTCAGCTAATGTTGACTAAATTCTGAACTCATTTGACCTCATAAGTAAAATAAATCATTTCCTTTGAGAACTGAACATGTACAATGGGGCAAAAAAGTATTTAGTCAGCCACCAATTGTGCAAGTTCTCCCACTTAAAAAGATGAGAGAGGCCTGTAATTTTCATCATAGGTATACCTCAACTATGAGAGACAAAATGAGAAAAAAAATCCAGAAAATCCCATTGTAGGATTATTAAAGAATTAATTGGTAAATTCCTTGGTAAAATAAGTATTTGGTCACCTACAAACAAGCAAGATTTCTGGCTCTCACAGACCTGTAACTTCTTCTTTAAGAGGCTCCTCTGTCCTCCACTCGTTACCTGTATTAATGGCATCTGTTTGAACTCGTTATCAGTATAAAAGATACCTATCCACAACCTCAAACAGTCCAACTCCAAACTCCACTATGACCAAGACAAAAGAGCTGTCAAAGAACACCAGAAACAAAATTGTAGACCTGCACCAGGCTGGGAAGACTGAATCTGCAATAAGGTAAGCAGCTTGGTGTGAAGAAATCAACTGTGGGAGCAATTATTAGAAAATGGAAGACATACAAGACCACTGATAATCTCCCTCGATCTGGGGCTCCACGCAAGATCTCACCCCGTGGGGTCAAAACGATCACAAGAACTGTGAGCAAAAATCCCAGAACCACACGGGGGGACCTAGTGAATGACCTGCAGAGAGCTGGGATCAAAGTAACAAAGGCTACCATCAGTAACACACTGCGCCGCCAGGGACTCAAATCCTGCAGTGTCAGACGTGACCCCCTGCTTAAGCCAGTACAGGCCCGTCTGACGTTTGCTAGAGAGCATTTGGATGATCCAGAAGAGGATTGGGAGAATGTCATATGGTCAGATGAAACCAAAATAGAACTTTTTAGTAAAAACTCAACTTGTCGTGTTTGGAGGAGAAAGAATGCTGAGTTGCATCCAAAGAACACCATACCTACTGTGAAGCATGGGGGTGGAAACATCATGCTTTGGGGCTGTTTTTCTGCAAAGGGACCAGGATGACTGATCCGTGTAAATGAAAGAATGAATGGGGCCATACATTGTGAGATTTTGAGTGAAAACCTCCTTCCATCAGCAAGGGCACTGAAGATGAAACGTGGCTGGGTCTTTTAGCATGACAATGATCCCAAACACACCGCCCGGGCAACAAAGGAGTGGCTTCGTAAGAAGCATTTCAAGGTCCTGGAGTGGCCTAGCCAGTCTCCAGATCTCAACCCCATCGAAAATCTTTGGAGTCTGTGTTGCCCAGCTACAGCCCCAAAACATTACTGCTCTAGAGGAGATCTGCACGGAGGAATGGGCCAAAATACCAGCAACAGTGTGAAAACCTTGTGAAGACTTACAAAAAACGTTTGACGTCTGTCATTGCCAACAAAGGGTATATAACAAAATATTGAGATGAAATTTTGTTATTGACCAAATACTTATTTTCCACCATAATTTGCAAATAAATTCTTTAAAAATGTGATTTTCTGGATATTTTTTCTCATTTTGTCACTCATAGTTGAGCAGTGATGGGAATAATGCCGTTATAATTAAATGGCGTTACTAACGGCGTTATTTTTTTCAGTAACGAGTAATCAAACGAATTACTGTTTCCCCCGTTACAACACCGTTACCGTTACTGACAATAAAATGACTATATTACATTATTAGAATTTAATTTTTCAGTTCGTCTGAATGGATGCGCAGTGCAGCTGAAAGATACAGAGCAAGAGAGTCTTTCATAACATGCAGAATTGACGCGCTACATGTAAACGATATTCTTTGTTGTATTTTCCTGTCAAAATAACGGAGTTCCTTTGGAATTCCTCAGCTTTTAAGAATTGCCGGTTTCTCTGGTAGTGGGCGGAGCTAATGCGCAAACGACAATCTCATTGGCTGGCGCTCACCTATTATCATCACTGTTTTGATTTCGGCAAATCAATTCAAGCGAACGCAGACAACGTGATTAATATTTATTAACCCAGCAGCTCATTAATCCTTAGTGCATTTTATTTTGATGACAAATATGCATTCATACTTGGTTATTCTAATTACTAAAGTTCTATCATCATATAATATTAAATTATCGTAATATTATATTATAATGCTTGACTGATTGATACTAAGTGTCAGTAGATAAATAGTGTAGATTAATGTACAATGTTTTATAATAGTAATTTATTATTTTTAGTGTTCATTTCATTAATTTAACATATTTAATATTTGGGGCATCCAAAGTTAAAAAAGTAATGCAATAGTTACTTTCCCTGGTAATTAGTTACTTTTATAATGATGTAACTCAGTTACTAACTCAGTTACTATTTGTGAGAAGTAACTAGTAACTATAACTAATTACTTTTTTTTTAAGTAACGTGCCCAACACTGTAGTTGAGGTATACCTATGATGAAAATTACAGGCCTCTCTCATCTTTTTAAGTGGGAGAACTTGCACAATTGGTGGCTGACTAAATACTTTTTTGCCCCACTGTATGTTTATCTGAACATCCATTTATTCCATCTGAACAGTAGTATTCTTTTTGTTGTTGTTGGATAAACATGAACTACAAATTTATCTACACAGGTTTGTCATTTGTTTTTGGAGTTTTAAATGTTACATTATCATCATCATCATCATAAACAACTGAGCAAAGTCATTCAGTTTGAATTCATATTTTATACTTCCTTCAAAGACAAAAAAAGTAGCGCTTTTTTAATTGATTGAATTACACAGCCATATGACCCTAGGGCCCAAGACTGCTTGCCCACTGAAGCTCAGCAGGGTCAAGCCTGATCAGACTCTGGATGGGAGACCTCCTTCTGCTGGAAGCGGTGTTAGTGAGGCCAGCTCTGAGACGTTAAACTGAGGTCCTGACTCGTCCCATGCCACGTCTCGTAAAGAGTAAGGTGTATCCCGGTGTCCTGGTCAGAATCATGACCTCCTAATCATCCCCATCCGCTGAACTGCTCCATCAGTCTCGCCTCTGTGGCTTTCGTCTCATCATCCAGACCCAATATGATTGGACAGCGCTTTGGTACACAGTAGTACATAAGAAAAGCGATACATAAATGTTTCATTCATCCGTATTCATATTCTTATAATTCCAATGCATCTGTTATTTGATTTATCTGTCATGACATTCTTAATTTTTTTGTGAACTAAATGAATTATCAT